>OZ012682.1:10854656-11297286 GCA_963942445.1 Argyra leucocephala | reverse complement strand
CGTCTGGGTTTACTAGCTCTCGTATTTCCCTCAGAATCTCAGCAAATGATTTGCCTTCGGCGGGCTTAATTATAATGGCCTCTGGTCGCGGCCTTTTAAGCTGCCTACTCCGTCTTCTTCTCCTTCTCTTTCCTTCGCCGTTTTCTTTTTCCCAGCACTTTGGCTGTTCGTTACCCCTTTTTCCCTTGGGAGGCGTCGCTGTCTAGAAGTATCTCCTTCACCTGGCGGTCGGTTAAAGGTTTTATTTTTGTTGTTTTGGACGACTATCCATTCGCCTTCGCCTCGGTTTTCAACAGTTTTCCTTTTTCTGGGTGGTGGGGTTTCTGTACAGTTTATAGGAGACCTCTCTATCTCCCTTCCTCTCTTCTTGTCCGTTGGCGGTAGTAATAATAATAATAATAATAATAATAATAATAATAATAATAATAATAATAATAATAATAATAATAATAATAATAATAATAATAATAATAATAATAATAATAATAATAATAATAATAATAATAATAATAATAATAATAATAATAATAATAATAATAATAATAATAATAATAATAATAATAATAATAATAATAATAATAATAATAATAATAATAATAATAATAATAATAATAATAATAATAATAATAATAATAATAATAATAATAATAATAATAATAATAATAATAATAATAATAATAATAATAATAATAATAATAATAATAATAATAATAATAATAATAATAATAATAATAATAATAATAATAATAATAATAATAATAATAATAATAATAATAATAATAATAATAATAATAATAATAATAATAATAATAATAATAATAATAATAATAATAATAATAATAATAATAATAATAATAATAATAATAATAATAATAATAATAATAATAATAATAATAATAATAATAATAATAATAATAATAATAATAATAATAATAATAATAATAATAATAATAATAATAATAATAATAATAATAATAATAATAATAATAATAATAATAATAATAATAATAATAATAATAATAATAATAATAATAATAATAATAATAATAATAATAATAATAATAATAATAATAATAATAATAATAATAATAATAATAATAATAATAATAATAATAATAATAATAATAATAATAATAATAATAATAATAATAATAATAATAATAATAATAATAATAATAATAATAATAATAATAATAATAATAATAATAATAATAATAATAATAATAATAATAATAATAATAATAATAATAATAATAATAATTTTTTTTTTTTTTTTTTTTTTTTTTTTTTTTTTTTTCGTAGGTCGGTGGTGAAAACCTTTTATAGGTATCTTGAAGGGTCCGCACTTCAAGGGTATGTGAGACTCCCATGATCTTGTTCGGTCTACTCACCAAATACACCACCTCCTTTTCCCACGGTGAAACCAACCCGGAACCGCTTTCGCATTACTTCAAGTTGGGCCGTGCTTGTTCCTTTTTTTTAATTTTCTTTTATGATTCTTCTTCTAGGTCCTCTAAATATCTGAGCTCTTTCTTCCTGCGTAGTATTAATTCTATGTATTTAGCTATTGCATTCCATTTTTCTTGGTTTTCAAGCATTACAGAAATTATATTTTCTGATGTTAATTCTCCTACTGCTACTATTAAAGATTCTCTTTCTGTTTCTGCTAAATCACATTCGAAAAAAGTGTGATGCGCTGTGTCATGTGTTGCGCTGCAGTGACTGCATCCTGGATTGTTTACTTTGCCCATCTTGTAGAGGTAGGATCGAAAATATCCGTGGCCTGATAGGAACTGAGTGATGTAAAAATTTACTTCTCCATGGTGTCGGTTAAACCAGACTTCTACTTGTGGGATTAATCTAGCCGTCCATCGCCCGTGCTGATCATTACTCCAGTGTTCTTGCCATCTTGTCATCGTGTACCTTCTTTCCTCTGCTACAATGACATCTCGGCTCGTTGCTTGATCCCTTATATATATATTTCTTCGTTCTTGCGCTAGCAAATCAATCGGAATCACGCCCGCGATTACCATGACCGCCGAATGTGAAACTGTTCGATAGGAGCACGCGACTCGGAGAGCCCCTCTTCGTTGCACCGCTGCTATGCGTTTTTTACAATACCTCTTGTCCATCGCATGTGCCCAGATTTCAGCTCCGTATAGAAGGATTGATTCTGCGGTTTTCATAATGATTCGTCTTTTTTCTGGTTTGGGTCCTCCAATGTTTGCCATAAGTTTGCTTAGCTTGATTGTAGCTTCTGCTGCTTTATCTGCTACTTTTTGGATTTGTTGCCAAAATGTTAGCCTTGTATCAATAGTAACTCCTAAGTAATTTGCTGATTCTTTGGTCATTATTGTTTCTGGACCTACTTGCATTGGAATTATAGTTGGTATTCTTTTCTTAGTTAGCATAACGATTTCTGTTTTTGCCGTTGCTAATTCTAATCTATGTTCCCTCATCCAACTATACACTCTTCTCATAACTTGATTCAGCCTAATCTGTGATTCTGCTATATCCCGTGCCGTTATAATAGCTGCTATATCATCAGCATAACCTACTAGCTGTATATTTTCAGGCATTTCCATACATAATAGACTGTTGTACAGAACATTCCATAGTTCTGGTCCTAGTATTGATCCTTGTGCTACTCCTGCCGTAAGATCCTTTATCCTCTTTCCATCTACCGTGTTGTATATCAATCTTCGCTCGCTTAAGTAATCTATTAGAACTTTCAGAAGGTACGTAGGTATAGTAAACTTATTTTGTAATGCGTCTATGATGTCAGTCCATCTTGCCGAATTAAAGGCATTTTTGACATCCAAGGTAACAAGTAGAACTATTTTTCTCGAGTGATGTGTTTCCATTCGTGTGGCTTCCGCAGTTTCTGTTACCACCTTGATAGCGTCAACAGTCGACCTTCCCTTTCTGAACCCGAACTGTGTGTTCGCTAATCCACCAGCTGTATGAATTGCTGCTTGCAGTCTTGTTTTTATTAACCTTTCGAAGAGTTTCCCGGCCGTATCTAACATACATAGTGGCCTGTATGACGATGCTGCTCCTCTTACTCCTTTAGCTTTGTCAATTAAAACCAGTCTTGCTTCTTTCCACCTTTTGCTGAATACTCCTTCTTTTAGGCAGCAATTATACATATTCAGCATCATTTGTGGATTATTCGAAGCTACTAATTTGATGACCTCTGCTGGTATTCTATCAGGTCCGGGGGCTTTCTTGTTTTTCATACATTTTACTGCATCTTCTAGTTCTATTTGTGTAAAAATTGGGGCTTCTCCTGGTTCTTCGTGCCTCTGCAATACATTTCTTCTAGGGTGTGTAGGGAAAAGTGTGTTTACAATATTTTCCATAACGTCCGCTTCTAGCTGATTTTCTGATGCTGGTGCTCTGATTCTTTTCATTACAATTTTGTATCCAAGTCCCCAGGGATCATTGTTTACTTCTTCACACAAACTTTTCCAGTTTTTCATTTTACTCTTCTTTATTATAATTCGGAGCGTTTTTCTCGCTATTCTATATTCCTCTATTTTGCTTGTTTCTGCTGCTCCATTTCTCTGTCGCTGTGCTATGCGGCGGAGACGCAAACATTTTCTTCTCAATTCCGCTATTTCTTCTGTCCACCAGTATACAGGGCATCTGTTTCTATTTCCAAACTTCTTGGGCATTGATTCTTCACAAGCTCTTGCGATGGTGTCCATAGTAACTTTCACCACTGCTTCTGCTCGTTCTCTGCCTGTTTCGTTCTGTGGCACTTGCATTACTCTTTCTAGATTTCTCCTTATTACACCGGCCATTTTTTCTTTATCCAGCTTATTGACGTTCCATGTACCTTCTCGCTGGTTGTTGCGATTTCTTTCTCTCCTTCTCGTGCATATTTCGAATTGTATATACTGATGATCGCTGCCAGTATAATCCTCTAGAACCATCCAGTTTTCTATGTTGTTAGCAAGTTCTTCTGTTGCTAGGGATATATCGGGTATAGTTTCGGTGTACCCGGGTCTCCTGAATGTGCTGGTATTTCCTGAGTTTAACACAATTAAATTTTGTCTTGCTACCATTTCCAAAATTTGCCTTCCCCTGTTATCTGTAACTGGCAATCCCCACTCCACTGCTTTAGCATTGAAGTCACCGGCGACTACTACATTTCCTCCTAGTTCTATTATCTTATCTTCTAGTTGCTCCATTTTCTGTCGATATTCCTGTGCCGTTTGATTTGGAGTTAGGTAACAGCTTATTATTGTTTCTTTGCCGTTTGTGATCCATACAAACCCATTTCCGGCTCCATGGCTGTTAATTTGTATTTTCCCTTGATTTACTACCCAGATGGCTGCTGTACTTGTGACATCCGAGAACCAATTCTGATAATCTTTATTTTTGTACTGCTCGCTGATAATTACTACGTCGATATTCTTTTCTCGGACGAGCTGTAAAAGTAGATCATCGGCCGTTTTGCTCCTGTGCAAATTACCTTGTAAGAGCTTAATTATTTTTATGCTTTTTACTCTCCTCAAGTGCAGTTCGAAACACTCTACACAAACCGGATCCTGACACGTGCTCCAGACTTTCTGCTTTTATTTCTGCACACAAAAAGCACCTTGCCTTTTGCTTACAGTTTTTGACTGTGTGTCCTTTTTGTCCGCACTTGTAGCAGCAGTCTCTACGATCTTCATATTTGCATTGCCTCCTTAAGTGGCCGAAGTTAAGGCATTTGTAGCATCGCTTAACTTCTGTTCTCTCCCTAATTCTGCATCTGATCCATCCAATTTTTATTTTCGATGTTACCAGTAATTTTTTGGCATCGCTTTCTTCCATAACTACAACCGCAGTTATCTGTTCCCTGCCATTTGGTGCTGTCAAATGTATTTTGCATTCGACAACTTCCGTTAATTCCTTATTTATAGCCTTTTGAACTTCCTCAATGGTTGTTACACAATCCAAGTCTTTAATCTCTATCGCAGTCTTTGGTGTGAGATTCCTTACACTAGCCGAAGTCCCTAGAGCTTCCTGTAACTCCTTGGTGAATTTACCTTTTTCTTTCGGGCCTTTCCCCATTTCCAGCAGCACATCCCCATTTTGAGTTCTGCGGATTCCTCTGATTTCGATCTCTGTTTTTTCAGGGTTTACCCTTCCTTTTATTTCCTTTAGGATTTCAGCGTAAGTCTTCCCTGTGGTGGGTTTTATCAGTATTGCTTCTGATCGGGGCCTTGTACTCTTCTGCTTTTCCGAGTGTGACATCTTACTTCTTCTCTTCCGTGTTCTTTGGCTACTCGCTGCTTCTTTTTTTCCTGGCAGTACTTTACCTTCGTTCGATCTGGGTTGTCGCTGCGCTGAAGTTCTAGTTTGCACAAGTGTCCAACCACTTTCTTCTGCTTCTCTTCCTTTCTTGTATGCAGGAGGGGTGTCGGTGTGACCATGCTCATCTGCATAGATCTCTCTGCCTCGTTTCTTACCATTTGAGGAGGTTAATGCTGCATTTTGCTCTCCTATGCTGGGGATTTCGCTGGTATTTTTCGTTTGTTCCTTCCTTTGGATTCTGCCTTCGAAAATTACTTCTATCGCTTCCTGTAACTTTATTAGGCCATTTTTGATGTCCATACTAATGTTTTTCTGCTTGGCAGCAGCTTGCAGCATGATTTCTGTCAGATGTTGTATTTTCTGAAGTTGCTGTTCCTCCATATCTTCAGGGATTTTCCTTGATGTTTCAATTTGGGAAACTGATAATTTGTGTATACCTTCTTTCGGCGTTCCTCCATTTACCGTCTTTTCTGGTATGATGATCAGTTTCTTACTGCATTTAGTGAGTTCGGCTGATGCTCCTTTAATTGGAGAACGAGCTATTTTGTTGCTTCTTTGAAATGGGTAACTTCCCATTTTTGGTTGCTGCTTTTGTTTCTTCTGTTCTTCGGTAACATATTTAACACTTAGAGGCCCGCATACCTCTAAGCGCCGGTTGCTAGCCGGGTCATTTGGCACAGATTTATTTTTTAGCAATAAGCGATCCCCCCCAGAATCCGTGGGATCGGCCTCCTTGGAGGATGGATTCTCTAGCATAGCTAGATTACCACCTGGGGTATTTATATATATTGTTTTATCCATTGCATATTTATAAACTGAGTCTTTATGGAGTTACTCATCTCCGTTTTTAATTCCGGCCGCTCCTAACATGGAGTACAGACGCCGACCAAGTCGCCGCTCGCTACGAATACAGACGCGCTTGGATTTCGAGCATTTCGCGCTTGTACGAGTAATACACGCCCGTCCTGCACCAACGTGTTTTATTTAGTTAGAGCGCCAAATATTCGCTTTTACCCTATCTCGAATAATAATAATAATAATAATAATAATAATAATAATAATAATAATAATAATAATAATAATAATAATAATAATAATAATAATAATAATAATAATAATAATAATAATAATAATAATAATAATAATAATAATAATAATAATAATAATAATAATAATAATAATAATAATAATAATAATAATAATAATAATAATAATAATAATAATAATAATAATAATAATAATAATAATAATAATAATAATAATAATAATAATAATAATAATAATAATAATAATAATAATAATAATAATAATAATAATAATAATAATAATAATAATAATAATAATAATAATAATAATAATAATAATAATAATAATAATAATAATAATAATAATAATAATAATAATAATAATAATAATAATAATAATAATAATAATAATAATAATAATAATAATAATAATAATAATAATAATAATAATAATAATAATAATAATAATAATAATAATAATAATAATAATAATAATAATAATAATAATAATAATAATAATAATAATAATAATAATAATAATAATAATAATAATAATAATAATAATAATAATAATAATAATAATAATAATAATAATAATAATTTTTTTTTTTTTTTTTTTTTTTTTTTTTTTAGAAGGGAAAATCCTTTATGGATGAAGGGCGCACGTGCGTCCAACAAATGTCGGAGTCTCCCATATTGGGCATACCGACTAAAAAACCTCCCGCTCTCCACGGACACTAGCCTGGAACCGTTTGTCACATTACTTCGGGCTAGGTCCAATGCCATCGCCTTGAAGGCTGCTGCCTAGCCAAAGTCTGTAGGTTGGACCTCTGTGGTGTCTAGGTCCACCTTCTTTTTCCGCAGTATTTTCTGCGCAAAGAGTGACAAACTGTCCCACGCTCCCCTACCCTGTAAAATGTGGCCCACCACTGTGTCCGGAGAGAACCGCGGTACAACTTCCCTTAGCTGCACACGCTCTCGAGCCCACCTTTCACAGATGAAAAAAGTGTGCTCAGCATCATCGTGCATGTGGCAATATATGCACTCCGCTGAACGTGCCTTCCCCATCTTGTGCAGATAGGCCCGAAAGTATCCATGTCCACTCAGCAGCTGAGTGAAGTAGTAATCTACCTCTCCATGTCGTCTTTCTACCCATGGGGTAACCTCCCCGATGAGCCGCCTCGTCCATATCCCTCGTTCCTCCAGTTCCCAGTTCTCCTGCCATTGTCGAAGCGTGCGATTCCGCTCTTCCTTCTGCACTGACTCTATATTTCCTTCGGCCTTTCTCCGGTATATCGCCTGACGCTCCCTTGCGAGTAGGGCAATTGGAATGACGCCAGCGATAACCAGGACAGCTGGCTCCGAGACAGTTCTGTAAGCAGACGCCACTCGCAACGCCGCCAGCCTTTGGACCCGACCCAGCCTTATCCGATAGCACTCCTTTGCGATAGCATGACCCCATATCTCGGCACCATACAGCAAGACTGATTGGACCGCGGACATCAGTAGCCGCCTCCGACTCGATCTTGGTCCACCTATGTTGGCCATCAATCGAGCCAGCGCCATGACACCATTTGCGGCCCTGTCAGCAGTCTTCTTGATCTGCTCAAAGTAATTTAGCCTGCTGTCAATCATGATGCCGAGATATTTTACCGCCCGTCTTGTCTGCACCTCTTCTTCGCCGATGCGCATCTGGAGCTCAAGGTTCATCCTCCTTTTTGTCAGCACTACGACCTCCGTCTTGCTCAATGCCAACGACAGTCCGCGGCTGTCCATCCAAGAAAGGATGGACCGCATGGTCTGATTGAGCTTCAATTGGGCGAGCTCCACGTTTCGCGCTGCTATCAGCACGGCAACGTCGTCCGCATATCCGACCAGCATTGACTCATCCGGCATGTTTAATCGCAACAGACTGTCGTATGCGGCATTCCAAAGGTCGGGACCGAGGATTGAACCTTGTGCTGCACCTCCAGAGACAGTGATACTCCCTTGTCCTTCAGTCGTATCGAAGAGTACTGTACGGTCGTCAAGGTAGTCGCTGATCATTCCTAGCAGATATTCCGGAACACGAAATTCCTGCTCTAGAGCTTGGAGCATGTCGCTCCATCTGGCCGAATTAAACGCATTTTTCACGTCTAAAGTCACAAGGAGGACTATACGACGTGAGAAATGGTTGTGGTCCTCGGCCCTGCTCATCGCAGATGTGACTTCCACAATGGCATCTGCTGTGGAACGACCAGCCCTGAAACCGTACTGACGCGGAGACAAACCTCCAGCTGCCTCGATGGCAGACAACAGCCTTGGCTTGAGTAACTTCTCAAGAACCTTTCCCGCAGTGTCCAGCATGCAGAGCGGACGGTATGAGGAAGGCAGCTCCGGGTCTCCTTTCTCCTTGCTGATAAGTACCAGCCTAGCTGTCTTCCAACACTTGGGGAAAATTCCCGCTGAGAGACAGGCATTGTACATACTCAACAGAATATTCGGATTATACCGAAAAACCAGCTTTAATATCTCTCCTTGGATACCGTCTGGACCTGGGGCCTTCTTGACCTTGAGAGATTGGATGGCCACTTCCAGCTCCTCCATTGTAAACGGGGAAGCGCCATCCCGGTTGTATACTCTAGCAGCTCGCTGGAGATGCACTGGAAAGAGGGCTTTAACTAGGCGCGTTGTGGTCCGCATGTCCATGGGCGGAGGGGTTTTCAGTGCCCCAATTTTCTGGGTTACAATTTTGTAACCTAAGCCCCATGGATCTGAGTTTATATCCTCTCTCAGTGCTTCCCAGCATCTCGCCTTGCTGTGATTGATTGCACGTCGCAACTGGCGCTTTTTCTCCTTGTGGTCCGAGGACCTGATCCTAACCTCCTCCTCCGTTCTAGCTCTCTGAGCCTTTCTCCGCAGTCGGAGACAATCTCTCCGGAGGTCAGCTATCTCGGCTGTCCACCAGTACATTGGCTGTTTTCCATGAGGAATTCGCCTCCGAGGCATTGAGCGGTCGCAGGCTAGGGTGATTTGACGTAGAGTGGCATCCACCAACGGCCCTGCCTGGTGAGGGGTTGCAGGCTGCCCCTCGACCTGCATTTGGACACCTCCCCGGATGATCGCTGCAAATACCGCTTCGTCAATTCTCCCCATGTTCCAGCGCTGTGGTCTGCTATTTATTGTTCTTTGGAGTTGCCGCCTCTCACGGACCACGAATACAATGTACTGATGGTCACTGCCCGTGTAGTCCTCGATCACATGCCAGCCTTCGACCAAAGCGGCCAAGCGCTCACAGGCAAAGGATACGTCGGGAATGGTTTCTGAATACCCCGGTCGACGAAAAGTAGATGTCGAGCCGACATTCAGCACAAGTAAACCGGTTCTGGATGCCAACCCTAACACCTCGCTTCCCCTTGAGTCAGGGTAGGGCATTCCCCACTCGGTTGCCTTAGCGTTGAAATCGCCACCAATCACTACGCGACCCGTCGTGTTCAAAACCGTATCCTCAAGGTTCGCCAATTTCGCTCGGAAATCCGCTATGACTTCGTTGGGTGTCAGATAGACGCTTATAAATGTGATATCCGCGTATTTAACCCAGACGAACCCACGCCCGCGCCCATGCTCTCGTACCGGGATTTTCGCTGCATCAGGTATCCAAATAGCCGCCGTACCAAGCTCGTCCGAGAACCAAGAAGTGGTTCTGTCCATATACTGCTCACTAATGAGCAGTATGTCGGAACTCTTCTCCCGAGCAAGCTGATGCAGGAGGTCATCTGCCACTCGGCTACGATTTAAGTTTGCCTGGAGGACGCTGATCATTTTCCAGTCTCTTTGGCCTTTCTCAGAGCGTCTCTGAACACCTTGCATAACCCTGTGCCTAGAGTGTGGCCTAGACTTTCCTGTTGCACACCCGCTTCGGCACAGAGTATGCAGTGTGCCTTTTCTTTACAGGCCTTAGCAACATGACCCTCCTTTCCGCAGCGGTAGCAGGCTTTGCTTCGGTCAGGTCCCCTGCAAGAACCAGCCACGTGACCGTAATTTAGACACCTGTAGCAGCGTTTGACATCGGTCCGTGACGTAACCCTGCAAGAAACCCATCCTACTTTGAGCCTTCCCTGCTTCAGCAGCTTTTCGGCAGCTTGCTCAGGAAGTTCAACGATGGCTGTCAGTTGTGACCTCGAATTTGGCGCTGTAAGACCAACCCTCATTACTGCGACATCTCCGAGATCCCTCCTCAGTGCCTGCTCCACTTCAGTCCGCTCAGTAAGGCAGTCCAAATCGTTCACTGCTACGGACCTCATCTGTACGATGCTCTTCACGCTACCTAGAGTGCCCACTGCATCTTCTAGGGCCTTTGTGAAACTTCCCAAGCTTTTCTGGCCGGTGATTTCAAGAAGAACCTTGCCATCCCGTGTTTGCCGGATTGCCTTTATTTCCGCACCTGTTTCCTCCGGTTTAACTTTCGCCTTGATGCTTCTTAGGACATCCGCATATGATTTACCCTCCGCTGGCTTGATGGTAACGGCGGGCCGACGTCCTTTGGTTCTTAATTTTTTGGCATTTACCGCTACTTTATCTTGGGAAGCTTCAGGTACTTTTGTCTTAGGCTCTTCGGCTGTAAGATTTTTTGTTCTTCGCCTGGCCCTCCTCTTTTTCCTCTTTACTTCTGTCCACTGCTGTACGTTGGCGGAAAGTGGAGGAGTCATTTCCTTCTCTTTCTTCTTTTTAGGTATGGCCGCTTTTTCCGCCGGGCTAGTAGCTCCTCTTTTCAGCATTCCACTTGTGACTATTTCTGGCAGCATCACAGTCATCGTTTTTTGGGCTTTCGTGGTATCAAATGCCCTCTTTTCGCCTGTCTGGACAGCACAGTCTCTCATTTTTCTTGGGATCTCCGTTTGAGTTCCGCTGTCCATTCTTTTTGTGCATGTTTTCCGGCTCCACAAGCTTTTTAACGTGTCCAGGGCATCCTGGAGCACCGCCATGCCATCTTTTATTTCCGAGCTGACGTTCGGTTGCCTGAGAGTTGCAGCTCTCATTTTGGCCAGAACACCATCAGTCTTCTGGAATATTTCTCCGACATTAGCCTCCATGCTGCCTTCGTGCTCATTTTCCCTTACCACCGCCGGTGGTGAGGAATTTGAGCGAGCTGCAGTTGGAGGTGTACGCAGTAATACCGGGCACCGTCTAAAAGGACTATTTGATGGGCTCTCCTCAAATCCCCTTCTTGAAGTACCTTCATCCTTCTCCATCTTCTTCATCGTCTCAGTATGGTTTTTTTTTCTTTCATTCATATTTTGTTCCCACGAGTAAGGCGAGAAAATCGGTCCGCCCCCGCAGAGCTCCCATACGGGGGTAAGGCTTTTACACTCAGAGGCTGCCAGATATCTGAGGACACCGTTTGCGACTGGGCTAGTTTTTATACAGGGCCCCCAGCCTAGCTGATTATCGGCACGGTACGTATGACACCTTAATCCGGCCCTGTTGATTGCCATTTGGTTTCAGGTCTCATCTTTGAACAGGGTCCCAAGACTCTTTGCCCATACTCGGCCTCTGCACCGCGACGAGGTAGGCAATCGTGCAGAGGAATAATAATAATAATAATAATAATAATAATAATAATAATAATAATAATAATAATAATAATAATAATAATAATAATAATAATAATAATAATAATAATAATAATAATAATAATAATAATAATAATAATAATAATAATAATAATAATAATAATAATAATAATAATAATAATAATAATAATAATAATAATAATAATAATAATAATAATAATAATAATAATAATAATAATAATAATAATAATAATAATAATAATAATAATAATAATAATAATAATAATAATAATAATAATAATAATAATAATAATAATAATAATAATAATAATAATAATAATAATAATAATAATAATAATAATAATAATAATAATAATAATAATAATAATAATAATAATAATAATAATAATAATAATAATAATAATAATAATAATAATAATAATAATAATAATAATAATAATAATAATAATAATAATAATAATAATAATAATAATAATAATAATAATAATAATAATAATAATAATAATAATAATAATAATAATAATAATAATAATAATAATAATAATAATAATAATAATAATAATAATAATAATAATAATAATAATAATAATAATAATAATAATAATAATAATAATAATAATAATAATAATAATAATAATAATAATAATAATAATAATAATAATAATAATAATAATAATAATAATAATAATAATAATAATAATAATAATAATAATAATAATAATAATAATAATAATAATAATAATAATAATAATAATAATAATAATAATAATAATAATAATAATAATAATAATAATAATAATAATAATAATAATAATAATAATAATAATAATAATAATAATAATAATAATAATAATAATAATAATAATAATAATAATAATAATAATAATAATAATAATAATAATAATAATAATAATAATAATAATAATAATAATAATAATAATAATAATAATGATAATAATAATAATAATAATAATAATAATAATAATAATAATAATAATAATAATAATAATAATAATAATAATAATAATAATAATAATAATAATAATAATAATAATAATAATAATAATAATAATAATAATAATAATAATTTTTTTTTTTTTTTTTTTTTTTTTTTTTTTTCGTAGGTCGGTGGTGAAAACCTTTTATAGGTATCTTGAAGGGTCCGCACTTCAAGGGTATGTGAGACTCCCATGATCTTGTTCGGCCTACTCACCAAATACACCACCTCCTTTTCCCACGGTGAAACCAACCCGGAACCGCTTTCGCATTACTTCAAGTTGGGCCGTGCTTGTTCCTTTTTTTTAATTTTCTTTTATGATTCTTCTTCTAGGTCCTCTAAATATCTGAGCTCTTTCTTCCTGCGTAGTATTAATTCTATGTATTTAGCTATTGCATTCCATTTTTCTTGGTTTTCAAGCATTACAGAAATTATATTTTCTGATGTTAATTCTCCTACTGCTACTATTAAAGATTCTCTTTCTGTTTCTGCTAAATCACATTCGAAAAAAGTGTGATGCGCTGTGTCATGTGTTGCGCTGCAGTGACTGCATCCTGGATTGTTTACTTTGCCCATCTTGTAGAGGTAGGATCGAAAATATCCGTGGCCTGATAGGAACTGAGTGATGTAAAAATTTACTTCTCCATGGTGTCGGTTAAACCAGACTTCTACTTGTGGGATTAATCTAGCCGTCCATCGCCCGTGCTGATCATTACTCCAGTGTTCTTGCCATCTTGTCATCGTGTACCTTCTTTCCTCTGCTACAATGACATCTCGGCTCGTTGCTTGATCCCTTATATATATATTTCTTCGTTCTTGCGCTAGCAAATCAATCGGAATCACGCCCGCGATTACCATGACCGCCGAATGTGATACTGTTCGATAGGAGCACGCGACTCGGAGAGCCCCTCTTCGTTGCACCGCTGCTATGCGTTTTTTACAATACCTCTTGTCCATCGCATGTGCCCAGATTTCAGCTCCGTATAGAAGGATTGATTCTGCGGTTTTCATAATGATTCGTCTTTTTTCTGGTTTGGGTCCTCCAATGTTTGCCATAAGTTTGCTTAGCTTGATTGTAGCTTCTGCTGCTTTATCTGCTACTTTTTGGATTTGTTGCCAAAATGTTAGCCTTGTATCAATAGTAACTCCTAAGTAATTTGCTGATTCTTTGGTCATTTTTGTTTCTGGACCTACTTGCATTGGAATTATAGTTGGTATTCTTTTCTTAGTTAGCATAACGATTTCTGTTTTTGCCGTTGCTAATTCTAATCTATGTTCCCTCATCCAACTATACACTCTTCTCATAACTTGATTCAGCCTAATCTGTGATTCTGCTATATCCCGTGCCGTTATAATAGCTGCTATATCATCAGCATAACCTACTAGCTGTATATTTTCAGGCATTTCCATACATAATAGACTGTTGTACAGAACATTCCATAGTTCTGGTCCTAGTATTGATCCTTGTGCTACTCCTGCTGTAAGATCCTTTATCCTCTTTCCATCTACCGTGTTGTATATCAATCTTCGCTCGCTTAAGTAATCTATTAGAACTTTCAGAAGGTACGTAGGTATAGTAAACTTATTTTGTAATGCGTCTATGATGTCAGTCCATCTTGCCGAATTAAAGGCATTTTTGACATCCAAGGTAACAAGTAGAACTATTTTCCTCGAGTGATGTGTTTCCATTCGTGTGGCTTCCGCAGTTTCTGTTACCACCTTGATAGCGTCAACGGTCGACCTTCCCTTTCTGAACCCGAACTGTGTGTTCGCTAATCCACCAGCTGTATGAATTGCTGCTTGCAGTCTTGTTTTTATTAACCTTTCGAAGAGTTTCCCGGCCGTATCTAACATACATAGTGGCCTGTATGACGATGCTGCTCCTCTTACTCCTTTAGCTTTGTCAATTAAAACCAGTCTTGCTTCTTTCCACCTTTTGCTGAATACTCCTTCTTTTAGGCAGCAATTATACATATTCAGCATCATTTGAGGATTATTCGAAGCTACTAATTTGATGACCTCTGCTGGTATTCTATCAGGTCCGGGGGCTTTCTTGTTTTTCATACATTTTACTGCATCTTCTAGTTCTATTTGTGTAAAAATTGGGGCTTCTCCTGGTTCTTCGTGCCTCTGCAATACATTTCTTCTAGGGTGTGTAGGGAAAAGTGTGTTTACAATATTTTCCATAACGTCCGCTTCTAGCTGATTTTCTGATGCTGGTGCTCTGATTCTTTTCATTACAATTTTGTATCCAAGTCCCCAGGGATCATTGTTTACTTCTTCACACAAACTTTTCCAGTTTTTCATTTTACTCTTCTTTATTATAATTCGGAGCGTTTTTCTCGCTATTCTATATTCCTCTAGTTTGCTTGTTTCTGCTGCTCCATTTCTCTGTCGCTGTGCTATGCGGCGGAGACGCAAACATTTTCTTATAATAATAATAATAATAATAATAATAATAATAATAATAATAATAATAATAATAATAATAATAATAATAATAATAATAATAATAATAATAATAATAATAATAATAATAATAATAATAATAATAATAATAATAATAATAATAATAATAATAATAATAATAATTTTTTTTTTTTTTTTTTTTTTTTTTTTTTAGAAGGGAAAATCCTTTATGGATGAAGGGCGCACGTGCGTCCAACAAATGTCGGAGTCTCCCATATTGGGCATACCGACTAAAAAACCTCCCGCTCTCCACGGACACTAGCCTGGAACCGTTTGTCACATTACTTCGGGCTAGGTCCAATGCCATCGCCTTGAAGGCTGCTGCCTAGCCAAAGTCTGTAGGTTGGACCTCTGTGGTGTCTAGGTCCACCTTCTTTTTCCGCAGTATTTTCTGCGCAAAGAGTGACAAACTGTCCCACGCTCCCCTACCCTGTAAAATGTGGCCCACCACTGTGTCCGGAGAGAACCGCGGTACAACTTCCCTTAGCTGCACACGCTCTCGAGCCCACCTTTCACAGATGAAAAAAGTGTGCTCAGCATCATCGTGCATGTGGCAATATATGCACTCCGCTGAACGTGCCTTCCCCATCTTGTGCAGATAGGCCCGAAAGTATCCATGTCCACTCAGCAGCTGAGTGAAGTAGTAATCTACCTCTCCATGTCGTCTTTCTACCCATGGGGTAACCTCCCCGATGAGCCGCCTCGTCCATATCCCTCGTTCCTCCAGTTCCCAGTTCTCCTGCCATTGTCGAAGCGTGCGATTCCGCTCTTCCTTCTGCACTGACTCTATATTTCCTTCGGCCTTTCTCCGGTATATCGCCTGACGCTCCCTTGCGAGTAGGGCAATTGGAATGACGCCAGCGATAACCAGGACAGCTGGCTCCGAGACAGTTCTGTAAGCAGACGCCACTCGCAACGCCGCCAGCCTTTGGACCCGACCCAGCCTTATCCGATAGCACTCCTTTGCGATAGCATGACCCCATATCTCGGCACCATACAGCAAGACTGATTGGACCGCGGACATCAGTAGCCGCCTCCGACTCGATCTTGGTCCACCTATGTTGGCCATCAATCGAGCCAGCGCCATGACACCATTTGCGGCCCTGTCAGCAGTCTTCTTGATCTGCTCAAAGTAATTTAGCCTGCTGTCAATCATGATGCCGAGATATTTTACCGCCCGTCTTGTCTGCACCTCTTCTTCGCCGATGCGCATCTGGAGCTCAAGGTTCATCCTCCTTTTTGTCAGCACTACGACGCTCAATGCCAACGACAGTCCGCGGCTGTCCATCCAAGAAAGGATGGACCGCATGGTCTGATTGAGCTTCAATTGGGCGAGCTCCACGTTTCGCGCTGCTATCAGCACGGCAACGTCGTCCGCATATCCGACCAGCATTGACTCATCCGGCATGTTTAATCGCAACAGACTGTCGTATGCGGCATTCCAAAGGTCGGGACCGAGGATTGAACCTTGTGCTGCACCTCCAGAGACAGTGATACTCCCTTGTCCTTCAGTCGTATCGAAGAGTACTGTACGGTCGTCAAGGTAGTCGCTGATCATTCCTAGCAGATATTCCGGAACACGAAATTCCTGCTCTAGAGCTTGGAGCATGTCGCTCCATCTGGCCGAATTAAACGCATTTTTCACGTCTAAAGTCACAAGGAGGACTATACGACGTGAGAAATGGTTGTGGTCCTCGGCCCTGCTCATCGCAGATGTGACTTCCACAATGGCATCTGCTGTGGAACGACCAGCCCTGAAACCGTACTGACGCGGAGACAAACCTCCAGCTGCCTCGATGGCAGACAACAGCCTTGGCTTGAGTAACTTCTCAAGAACCTTTCCCGCAGTGTCCAGCATGCAGAGCGGACGGTATGAGGAAGGCAGCTCCGGGTCTCCTTTCTCCTTGCTGATTAGTACCAGCCTAGCTGTCTTCCAACACTTGGGGAAAATTCCCGCTGAGAGACAGGCATTGTACATACTCAACAGAATATTCGGATTATACCGAAAAACCAGCTTTAATATCTCTCCTTGGATACCGTCTGGACCTGGGGCCTTCTTGACCTTGAGAGATTGGATGGCCACTTCCAGCTCCTCCATTGTAAACGGGGAAGCGCCATCCCGGTTGTATACTCTAGCAGCTCGCTGGAGATGCACTGGAAAGAGGGCTTTAACTAGGCGCGTTGTGGTCCGCATGTCCATGGGCGGAGGGGTTTTCAGTGCCCCAATTTTCTGGGTTACAATTTTGTAACCTAAGCCCCATGGATCTGAGTTTATATCCTCTCTCAGTGCTTCCCAGCATCTCGCCTTGGTGTGATTGATTGCACGTCGCAACTGGCGCTTTTTCTCCTTGTGGTCCGAGGACCTGATCCTAACCTCCTCCTCCGTTCTAGCTCTCTGAGCCTTTCTCCGCAGTCGGAGACAATCTCTCCGGAGGTCAGCTATCTCGGCTGTCCACCAGTACATTGGCTGTTTTCCATGAGGAATTCGCCTCCGAGGCATTGAGCGGTCGCAGGCTAGGGTGATTTGACGTAGAGTGGCATCCACCAACGGCCCTGCCTGGTAAGGGGTTGCAGGCTGCCCCTCGACCTGCATTTGGACACCTCCCCGGATGATCGCTGCAAATACCGCTTCGTCAATTCTCCCCATGTTCCAGCGCTGTGGTCTGCTATTTATTGTTCTTTGGAGTTGCCGCCTCTCACGGACCACGAATACAATGTACTGATGGTCACTGCCCGTGTAGTCCTCGATCACATGCCAGCCTTCGACCAAAGCGGCCAAGCGCTCACAGGCAAAGGATACGTCGGGAATGGTTTCTGAATACCCCGGTCGACGAAAAGTAGATGTCGAGCCGACATTCAGCACAAGTAAACCGGTTCTGGATGCCAACCCTAACACCTCGCTTCCCCTTGAGTCAGGGTAGGGCATTCCCCACTCGGTTGCCTTAGCGTTGAAATCGCCACCAATCACTACGCGACCCGTCGTGTTCAAAACCGTATCCTCAAGGTTCGCCAATTTCGCTCGGAAATCCGCTATGACTTCGTTGGGTGTCAGATAGACGCTTATAAATGTGATATCCGCGTATTTAACCCAGACGAACCCACGCCCGCGCCCATGCTCTCGTACCGGGATTTTCGCTGCATCAGGTATCCAAATGGCCGCCGTACCAAGCTCGTCCGAGAACCAAGAAGTGGTTCTGTCCATATACTGCTCACTAATGAGCAGTATGTCGGAACTCTTCTCCCGAGCAAGCTGATGCAGGAGGTCATCTGCCACTCGGCTACGATTTAAGTTTGCCTGGAGGACGCTGATCATTTTCCAGTCTCTTTGGCCTTTCTCAGAGCGTCTCTGAACACCTTGCATAACCCTGTGCCTAGAGTGTGGCCTAGACTTTCCTGTTGCACACC
Source organism: Argyra leucocephala (assembly GCA_963942445.1). Taxonomy (NCBI): domain Eukaryota; kingdom Metazoa; phylum Arthropoda; class Insecta; order Diptera; family Dolichopodidae; genus Argyra; species Argyra leucocephala. The sequence goes on along the minus strand of OZ012682.1, from coordinate 11,278,510 downwards.
CGCTTCGGCACAGAGTATGCAGTGTGCCTTTTCTTTACAGGCCTTAGCAACATGACCCTCCTTTCCGCAGCGGTAGCAGGCTTTGCTTCGGTCAGGTCCCCTGCAAGAACCAGCCACGTGACCGTAATTTAGACACCTGTAGCAGCGTTTGACATCGGTCCGTGACGTAACCCTGCAAGAAACCCATCCTACTTTGAGCCTTCCCTGCTTCAGCAGCTTTTCGGCAGCTTGCTCAGGAAGTTCAACGATGGCTGTCAGTTGTGACCTCGAATTTGGCGCTGTAAGACCAACCCTCATTACTGCGACATCTCCGAGATCCCTCCTCAGTGCCTGCTCCACTTCAGTCCGCTCAGTAAGGCAGTCCAAATCGTTCACTGCTACGGCCCTCATCTGTACGATGCTCTTCACGCTACCTAGAGTGCCCACTGCATGTTCTAGGGCCTTTGTGAAACTTCCCAAGCTTTTCTGGCCGGTGATTTCAAGAAGAACCTTGCCATCCCGTGTTTGCCGGATTGCCTTTATTTCCGCACCTGTTTCCTCCGGTTAATAATAATAATAATAATAATAATAATAATAATAATAATAATAATAATAATAATAATAATAATAATAATAATAATAATAATAATAATAATAATAATAATAATAATAATAATAATAATAATAATAATAATAATAATAATAATAATAATAATAATAATAATAATAATAATAATAATAATAATAATAATAATAATAATAATAATAATAATAATAATAATAATAATAATAATAATAATAATAATAATAATAATAATAATAATAATAATAATAATAATAATAATAATAATAATAATAATAATAATAATAATAATAATAATAATAATAATAATAATAATAATAATAATAATAATAATAATAATAATAATAATAATAATAATAATAATAATAATAATAATAATAATAATAATAATAATAATAATAATAATAATAATAATAATAATAATAATAATAATAATAATAATAATAATAATAATAATAATAATAATAATAATAATAATAATAATAATAATAATAATAATAATAATAATAATAATAATAATAATAATAATAATAATAATAATAATAATAATAATAATAATAATAATAATAATAATAATAATAATAATAATAATAATAATAATAATAATAATAATAATAATAATAATAATAATAATAATAATAATAATAATAATAATAATAATAATAATAATAATAATAATAATAATAATAATAATAATAATAATAATAATAATAATAATAATAATAATAATAATAATAATAATAATAATAATAATAATAATAATAATAATAATAATAATAATAATAATAATAATAATAATAATAATAATAATAATAATAATAATAATAATAATAATAATAATAATAATAATAATAATAATAATAATAATAATAATAATAATAATAATAATAATAATAATAATAATAATAATAATAATAATAATAATAATAATAATAATAATAATAATAATAATAATAATAATAATAATAATAATAATAATAATAATAATAATAATAATAATAATAATAATAATAATAATAATAATAATAATAATAATAATAATAATAATAATAATAATAATAATAATAATAATAATAATAATAATAATAATAATAATAATAATAATAATAATAATAATAATAATAATAATAATAATAATAATAATAATAATAATAATAATAATAATAATAATAATAATAATAATAATAATAATAATAATAATAATAATAATAATAATAATAATAATAATAATAATAATAATAATAATAATAATAATAATAATAATAATAATAATAATAATAATAATAATAATAATAATAATAATAATAATAATAATAATAATAATAATAATAATAATAATAATAATAATAATAATAATAATAATAATAATAATAATAATAATAATAATAATAATAATAATAATAATAATAATAATAATAATAATAATAATAATAATAATAATAATAATAATAATAATAATAATAATAATAATAATAATAATAATAATAATAATAATAATAATAATAATAATAATAATAATAATAATAATAATAATAATAATAATAATAATAATAATAATAATAATAATAATAATAATAATAATAATAATAATAATAATAATAATAATAATAATAATAATAATAATAATAATAATAATAATAATAATATAATAATAATAATAATAATAATAATAATAATAATAATAATAATAATAATAATAATAATAATAATAATAATAATAATAATAATAATAATAATAATAATAATAATAATAATAATAATAATAATAATAATAATAATAATAATAATAATAATAATAATAATAATAATAATAATAATAATAATAATAATAATAATAATAATAATAATAATAATAATAATAATAATAATAATAATAATAATAATAATAATAATAATAATAATAATAATAATAATAATAATAATAATAATAATAATAATAATAATAATAATAATAATAATAATAATAATAATAATAATAATAATAATAATAATAATAATAATAATAATAATAATAATAATAATAATAATAATAATAATAATAATAATAATAATAATAATAATAATAATAATAATAATAATAATAATAATAATAATAATAATAATAATAATAATAATAATAATAATAATAATAATAATAATAATAATAATAATAATAATAATAATAATAATAATAATAATAATAATAATAATAATAATAACAATAATAATAATAATAATAATAATAATAATAATAATAATAATAATAATAATAATAATAATAATAATAATAATAATAATAATAATAATAATAATAATAATAATAATAATAATAAAAATAATAATAATAATAATAATAATAATAATAATAATAATAATAATAATAATAATAATAATAATAATAATAATAATAATAATAATAATAATAATAATAATAATAATAATAATAATAATAATAATAATAATAATAATAATAATAATAATAATAATTATAATAATAATAATAATAATAATAATAATAATAATAATAATAATAATAATAATAATAATAATAATAATAATAATAATAATAATAATAATAATAATAATAATAATAATAATAATAATAATAATAATAATAATAATAATAAAAATAATAATAATAATAATAATAATAAAAATAATAATAATAATAATTTTTTTTTTTTTTTTTTGCTTTTTTACGGTTATAGATGGTGTCGCGGGGAAAATCTGCAACCGATTGCCGGGTTGGTCGGTTTCTTTTTGCATTACACTAAGACGCACTGCAAAAAAGGAACCAACCGACCGGCTAAAAACCCCCACCATCTGTTCCCTTGACCCACGATGTATATCCCAGTTTGGAACCGCGTTAGCATTTCTTCAAACTGGCGAAAAAGTGCTGGCTTCGGTGTTTCCGTGTGAATTATCCCGTTCGCTCTTCTCTGCTTATGTCTATCGACAGCGGCAGACTGGAAAATAAATTCTACTGTCCCTCTTCTAATATTATTACTAAAAACAATATTAATTTTCTAATCCTTTTCTATTATGGCTAGGTTATTTCCCATTTACAAACAAAAACTATTCTAAACAGAGCTATACAATCCCCAGAGGTGCTGTCTTGAAGTAGCTTCCAACATGTCAAGCTGCCTCAAAACGCTGGACTAGGTTATTTCTGTTTACATCTATTCTACAAATAACTAGAACACTAAAAACTATTCTATACAGAGCTACATAGTCCCTAGAGGTGATGTATTGAAGCAGCTTCCAGCATTTCAAGCTGCCTCAAGATGCTGGACTAAGTTATTTCTGTTCTACATCTATTCTACAAATAGCTACTTGAATCCCAAAATCGTTTTTCGATTGAATTTGTTGCTGTAGCTATTTTCAACTTCTTCATGACTATCTTGTATCCAAGCCCTCACGGGTCACTGTTTACATCTTCGCAAAGCTTTTTCCATTCAACCTTTTTGCTCAATTTTATGGTTTTCCTGAGTGTTTTGCGGCTTATTTTATATGCTGCCAATTTTTCCGTTGCATCCGCTCTGTTCCGCGATCGCTGTGCAATTCTTCGAAGATGCTGACGCCTTCTTCGTAGCTCCGCTATTTCTTCATTCCACCAGTACACCGGTTTTCTTTTTGTAAATTTCCTCTTTCGCGGCATATATTCCTCGCAGGCTACTATGAGTGCACTCATTGTCTGCTCTACCACTGCCTCAGCTTTTATCCTACTTTCTAGCTCTACACCTGCCTGCATTGTGTCACCTAGGCTATATCTAAGTGATTCACTCAACCTTCTAGTATCGAGTTTATTCATGTTATATCTAGAACTTTCCGTTGTGCTCTCGGATATCAATTCTTCTTTAATATTTATATTGAATGTAATGTACTGATGATCGCTCCCTGTGTAGTCCTCCATAACTACCAATCAGTAATAATAATAATAATAATGATAATGATAATAATAATAATAATAATAATAATAATAATAATAATAATAATAATAATAATATTAATAATAATAATAATAATAATAATAATAATAATAAAAATAATAATAATAATAATAATAATAATAATAATAATAATAATAATAATAATAATAATAATAATAATAATAATAATAATAATATTAATAATAATAATAATAATAATAATAATAATAATAATAATAATAATAGTAATAATAATAATAATAATAATAATAATAATAATAATGACAATGACATCTCGGCTCGTTGCTTGATCCCTTATATATATAGTTCTTCGTTCTTGCGCTAGAAAATCAATCGGAATCACGCCCGCGATTACCATTACCGCCGAATGCGAAACTGTTCGATAGGAGCACGCGACTTGGAGAGCCCCTCTTCGTTGCACCGCTGCTATGCGTTTTTTACAATACCTCTTGTCCATCGCAAGTGCCCAGATTTCAGCTCCGTATAGAAGGATTGATTCTGCGGTTTTCATAATGATTCGTCTTTTTTCTGGTTTGGGTCCTCCAATGTTTGCCATAAGTTTGCTTAGCTTGATTGTGGCTTCTGCAGTTTTATCTGCTACTTTTTGGATTTGTTGCCAAAATGTTAGCCTTGTATCAATAGTAACTCCTAAGTAATTTGCTGATTCTTTTGTCATTACTGTTTCTGGACCTAGTTGCATTGGAATTATAGTTGGTATTCTTTTCTTAGTTAACATAACGATTTCTGTTTTTGCCGTTGCTAATTCTAATCTATGTTCCCTCATCCAACTATACACTCTTCTCATAACTTGATTCAGCCTAATCTGTGATTCTGCTATATCCCGTGCCGTTATAATAGCTGCTATATCATCAGCATAACCTACTAGCTGTATATTTTCAGGCATTTCCATACATAATAAACTGTTGTACAGAACATTCCATAGTTCTGGTCCTAGTATTGATCCTTGTGCTACTCCTGCTGTAAGATCCTTTATCCTCTTTCCATATACCGTGTTGTATATCAATCCTCGCTCGCTTCATTCCATCTTGCCGAATTAAAGGCATTTTTGACATCCAAGGTAACAAGTAGAACTATTTTCCTCGAATGATGTGTTTCCATTCGTGTGGCTTCCGCAGTTTCTGTTACCACCTTGATAGCCTCAACGGTCGACCTTCCCTTTCTGAACCGGAACTGTGCGTTCGCTAATCCACCAGCTGTATGAATTGCTGCTTGCAGTCTTGTTTTTATTAACCTTTCGAAGAGTTTTCCGGCCGTATCTAACATACATAATGGCCTGTATGACGATGCTGCTCCTCTTACTCCTTTACCTTTGTCAATTAAAACCAGTCTTGCTTCTTTCCACCTTTTGCTGAGTACTCCTTCTTTTAAGCAGCAATTATACATATTCAGCATCAATTGTGGATTATTCGAAGCTACTAATTTGATGACCTCTGCTGGTATTCTATCAGGTCCGGGGGCTTTCTTGTTTTTCATAGATTTTACCGCATCTTCTAGTTCTATTTGTGTAAAAATTGGGGCTTCTCCTGGTTCTTCGTGCCTCTGCAATACATTTCTTCTAGGGTGTGTAGGAAAAAGTGTGTTTACAATATTTTCCATAACGTCCGCTTCTAGCTGATTTTCTGATGCTGGTGCTCTGATTCTTTTCATTACAATTTTGTATCCAAGTCCCCAGGGATCATTGTTTATTTCTTCACACAAACTTTTCCAGTTTTTCATTTTACTCTTCTTTATTATAATTCGGAGCGTTTTTCTCGCTATTCTATATTCCTCTAGTTTGCTTGTTTCTGCTGCTCCATTTCTCTGTCGCTGTGCTATGCGGCGGAGACGCAAAAATTTTCTTCTCAATTCCGCTATTTCTTCTGTCCACCAATATACAGGGCATCTGTTTCTTTTTCCTATTTTCTTGGGCATTGATTCTTCACAAGCTCTTGCGATGGTGTCCATAGGAACTTTCACCACTGCTTCTGCTCGTTCTCTGCCTGTTTCGTTCTGTGGCACTTGCATTACTCTTTCTAGATTTCTCCTTATTACACCGGCCATTTTTTCTTTATCAAGCTTATTGACGTTCCATGTACCTTCTTCCTGGTTGTTGCGATTTCTTTCTCTCCTTCTCGTGCATATTTCGAATTGTATATACTGATGATCGCTGCCAGTATAATCCTCTAGAACCATCCAGTTTTCTATATTGTTAGCAAGCTCTTCTGTTGCTAGGGATATATCGAGTATAGTTTCGGTGTACCCGGGTCTCCTGAATGTGCTGGTATTTCCTGAGCTTAACACAATTAAATTTTGTCTTGCTACCATTTCCAAAATTTACCTATCGCTGTTATCTGTAACTGGCAATCCCCACTCCACTGCTTTAGCATTGAAGTCAAAGGCGACTACTACATTTCCTCCTACTTCTATTATCTTATCTTCTAATTGCTCCATTTTCTGTCGATATTCCTGTGCCGTTTGATTTGGAGTTAGGTAACAGCTTATTATTGTTTCTTTGCCGTTTGTGATCCATGCAAACCAATTTCCGGCTCCATGGCTGTTAATTTGTATTTTCCCTTGATTTACTACCCAGATGGCTGCTGTACTTGTGACATCCGAGAACCAATTCGGATAATCCTTATTTTTGTACTGCTCGCTGATAATTACTACATCGATATTCTTTTCTCGGACGAGCTGTAAAAGTAGATCATCGGCCGTTTTGCTCCTGTGAAAATTACCTTGTAAGAGCTTAATTATTTTTATGTCTTTTACTCTCCTCAAGTGCAGTTCGAAACACTCTACACAAACCGGATCCTGACACGTGCTCCAGACTTTCTGCTTTTATTTCTGCACACAAAAAGCACCTTGCCTTTTGTTTACAGTTTTTGACTGTGTGTCGTTTTTGTCCGCACTTGTAGCAGCAGTCTCTACGATCTTCATATTTGCATTGCCTCCTTAAGTGGCCGAAGTTAAGGCATTTGTAGCATCGCTTAACTTCTGTTCTCTCCCTAATTCTGCATCTGATCCATCCAATTTTTATTTTCGATGTTACCAGTAATTTTTTGGCATCGCTTTCTTCCATAACTACAACCGCAGTTATCTGTTCCCTGCCATTTGGTGCTGTCAAATGTATTTTGCATTCGACAACTTCCGTTAATTCCTTATTTATAGCCTTTTGAACTTCCTCAACGGTTGCTACACAATCCAAGTCTTTAATCTCTATCGCAGTCTTTGGTGTGAGATTCCTTACACTAGCCGAAGTCCCTAGAGCTTCCTGTAACTGCTTGGTGAATTTACCTTTTTCTTTCGGGCCTTTCTCCATTTCCAGCAGCACATCCCCATTTTGAGTTCTGCGGATTCCTCTGATTTCGATCTCTGTTTTTTCAGGGTTTACCCTTCCTTTTATTTCCTTTAGGATTTCAGCGTAAGTCTTCCCTGTGGTGGGTTTTATCAGTATTGCTTCTGATCGGGGCCTTGTACTCTTCTGCTTTTCCGAGTGTGGCATCTTACTTCTTCTCTTCCGTGTTCTTTGGCTATTCGCTGCTTCTTTTTTTCCTGGCAGTACTTTACCTTCGTTCAATCTGGGTTGTCGCTGCGCTGAAATTCTATTTTGCACAAGTGTCCAACCACTTTCTTATGCTTCTTTTCCTTTCTTGTATGCCGGAGGGATGTCGGTTTGACCATGCTCATCTGCATAGATCTCTCTGCCTCGTTTCTTTCCATTTGCGGAGGTTAATGCTGCATTTTGCTCTCCTATGCTGGAGATTTCGCTGGTATTTTTCGGTTGTTCTTTCCTTTGGGTTCTGCATTCGAAAATTACTTCTATCACTTCCTGTAACTTTATTAGGCCATTTTTGATGTCCATACTAATGTTCTTCTGCTTGGCAGCAGCTTGCAGCATGATTTCTGTCAGCTGTTGTATTTTCTGAAGTTGCTGTTCCTCCTTATCTTCAGGAATTTTCCTTGATGTTTCAATTTGGGAAACTGGTAATTGGTGTATTCCTTCTTTTGGCGTTCCTCCATTTACCGTCTTTTCTGGTATGATGATCAGTTTCTTACTGCATTTAGTGAGTTCGGCTGATGCTCCTTTAACTGGAGAACGAACTATTTTGTTGCTTCTTTGAAATGGGTAACTTCCCATTTTTGGTTGCTGCTTTTGTTTCTTCTGTTCTTCGGTAACATATTTAACACTTAGAGGCCCGCATACCTCTAAGCGCCGGTTGCTAGCCGGGTCATTTGGCACAGATTTATTTTTTAGCAATAAGCGATCCTCCCCAGAATCCGTGGGATCGGCCTCCTTGGAGGATGGATTCTCTAGCATAGCTAGATTACCACCTGGGGTATTTATATTTATTGTTTTATCCATTGCATATTTATAAACTGAGTCTTTATGGAGTTACTCATCTCCGTTTTTAATTCCGGCCGCTCCTAACATGGAGTACAGACGCCGACCAAGTCGCCGCTCGCTACGAATACAGACGCGCTTGGATTTTCGAGCATTTCGCGCTTGTACGAGTAATACACGCCCGTCCTGCACCAACTTGTTTTATTTGGTTAGAGCGCCAAATATTCACTTTTACCCTGTCTCGTTAGCCACACTAAGTATGTTACCAGGAGGTGCCCGGCAGATAACTATGTTACCTACCTTCGAGGAGGTGAGATTAGGATTTGCTGGCAGAGCTGATAATTACAGTAGGCGTTTCCCAGTTTTTTTCAAGACGACCGTTGATAGAACGTTTGTCTGAGACCATATACCAGCCTTTACCTCCCGATAATAATAATAATAATAATAATAATAATAATAATAATAATAATAATAATAATTATAATAATAATAATAATAATAATAATAATAATAATAATGATAATAATAATAATAATAATAATAATAATAATAATAATAATAATAATAATAATTTTTTTTTTTTCTTTTTTTTTTTGCTTTTTAACGGTTATAGATGGTGTCGCGGGGAAAATCTGCTTAACAGACTACCGAGTGCCGGGTTGGTCGGTTTCTTTTTGCATTACACTAAGACGCACTGCATAAAAAGGAACCAACCGACCGGCTAAAAACCCCCACCATCTGTTCCCTTGACCCACGATGTTTATCCCAGTTTGGAACCGCGTTAGCATTTCTTCAAACTGCCGAAAAAGTGCTTGCTTCGGTGTTTCTGTGTGAATTATCCCGTTCGCTCTTCTCTGCATATGTCTATCGACAGCGGCAGACTGAAAAATAAATTCTTCTTTCCTTCTTCTAATATTATTACTAAAAACAATATTAATTTTCTAATCCTTTTCTATTATAGCTAGGTTATTTCCCATTTACAAACAAAAACTATTCTAAACAGAGCTATACAATCCCTAGATGTGCTGTCTTGAAGTAGCTTCCAACATGTCAAGCTGCCTCAAGACGCTGGACTAGGTTATTTCTGTTTACATCTATTCTACAAATAACTAGAAAACTAAAAACTATTCTATACAGAGCTACATAATCCCTAGAGGTGCTGTCTTGAAGTAGCTTCCAATATGTCAAGCTGCCTCAAGATGCTGGACTAGGTTATTTCTGTTCTACATCTATTCTACAAATAGCTACTTGACTCCCAAAATCGTTTTGCGTAGGCCCGACTATTTGGCGACTTATTAAAATCTACTTAGTTAAATCTACTTCCATATTTAACAAAAATAACAAAAAAAAAACAGTACTACTGTGCTACATAACAAAACAGCGATACGTTTTATCCAATTTCGCTCATAAGTCTACCGAGATCTACCACACGCCGACAGCATCAGCAGTAACTAGTGTCGCCGAGTTAAATTTGTTGTTAATTTAACAAAAACAGCACCATATTGCGGCACCAGTAAGCCTGTATGCCACCGGCCCCAAGCAGACCACGCCAGACTCAAAAGCAGAAACCCGACTACACTGAGGTCTATTCCGAATCTTCTAAGTACCCCAGTCTCTTCTTCTTTCGTAATACCGTCTCGACGTAGACTGACACGGCGTTCCAATTTTCTTCCGTGTCTATCATTATGGTGGTTATATTATCCGGCGTAACATCCCCTACCATTCGAGTTAGAGCGCTTCTTTCCTCCGCTGCGACGTCGCACTCGAAAAAAGTGTGCTCGACCGTATCTTCCGCTGTGTCGCAGTGGCGACATCGCGGGCTGTTTACTTTATTCACTCTGAATAAATAAGCTCGAAAGTATCCGTGCCCCGAGAGCATTTGCGTGGTATAGAAGTTCACTTCGCCGTGCCTCCGGTTAACCCAAACCGCTAGTTGTGGTATCAATCTTGCGGTCCAGCGCCCTCTGTGTTCCCCATTCCATTGTTCTTGCCATTTTTCCAGGCTTTGTCTCCTCGCGTCTCCTGACTCTTCTTTTCTGTCTCTTCCCGCAGCCCTATTATATATCTGCTTCCTCTCTCGGGCTAACAATGTTATCGGTATCACGCCTGCAATAACATTTACCGCTGGGTATGAGACCGTCCGGTAGGATCACGCTACCCGCAGAGCCCCTCTTCGTTGTACCGCTTCCATGGGCTTCCGGCAATACTCTCTATTTAGGGTATCTGCCCAAATCTCTGCACCGTACAGGAGCACTGAATGTGTCGTGGACATTAACAGCCTCCTTTTGCACGGTGAAGGTCCACCGATGTTCGCCATTAATCTGCTCAAATTCTTCGTTATCACGGCCGCCTTGTCTGTTGCTTTTTTGATATGCCTCCAAAAATTTAGTTTGGTATCCAACATGACACCAAGATACCTGGAAGCTTCCTTAGTTTGAATAACCACAGGCCCCACTTCCATTGGCACAATGGTTCTCATCCTCTTTTTTGTGAGTAGCACAATTTCGGTTTTTGCTTCCGCAAGCTCTAAGCCGTGTCTGTTCATCCAGCTACTCACTCTTCTCATGACTTAATTCAACCTGATTTGCGCATCTTCCATGGTCCGAGCTGATATTATTGCACCTAGGTCGTCTGCAAAGCCTACTAGAGTTATATCATCTGGCATTTCTGCCTCCAGCAAGCTATTATATAATATATTCCACAGGTCCGGTCCTAGGATCGATCCTTGTGCTGCGCCGGATGTTACGCTTTTGGTTATACTGCCGATCTTGGTTTCATACTGAAGGCTGCGTTCTCTCAGGTAGTCTTTTACCATCCTGAGCAGATATGCTGGAATGCTGAACTTTTTTTCCAGGGCATCAATCATGTCTTCCCATCTTGCCGAGTTGAAGGCGTTTTTCACGTCCAAGGTAACAAAGACAACTATTCTTCTTGAGAAATGGTTCCTTGCTTCCGCCGCTTCTACCTTTTCCATTACTATTCGTATTGCATCTATTGTTGATCTTCCTTGTCTGAATCCGAATTGCATATCTGACAGACCACCGGTCGTTCGTATCGCCTCTTCTATTCTGGGTTTCAATAGCCTTTCGAGGAGCTTTCCAGCCGTGTCCAGCATACACAGTGGTCTGAACGAGGACGGTGAGACTCTGCCGCCTTTCCCTTTGTCGATTAAGACAAGTCGAGCTACCTTCCATCTTTTGCTGAAAACGCCTTCTTTTAGACATGTGTTGTACATATTCAGCATCATTTGCGGGCAAGCTTCCACCACGGCTTTAATGACTTCCGTTGGAATCGTCAGGGCCTGGAGCTTTCTTATTCTTCATAGCTTTTGTTGCTTCCACAAGTTCTTCCTGCGTGAAAGGTGGTACTTCCTCTGGTGAAACCATCACATCACTCCAGTTCCTTATCGGGTGCGCTGGGAATAAATAATAATAATAATAATAATAATAATAATAATAATAATAATAATAATAATAATAATAATAATAATAATAATAATAATAATAATAATAATAATAATAATAATAATAATAATAATAATAATAATAATAATAATAATAATAATAATAATAATAATAATAATAATAATAATAATAATAATAATAATAATAATAATAATAATAATAATAATAATAATAATAATAATAATAATAATAATAATAATAATAATAATAATAATAATAATAATAATAATAATAATAATAATAATAATAATAATAATAATAATAATAATAATAATAATAATAATAATAATAATAATAATAATAATAATAATAATAATAATAATAATAATAATAATAATAATAATAATAATAATAATAATAATAATAATAATAATAATAATAATAATAATAATAATAATAATAATAATAATAATAATAATAATAATAATAATAATAATAATAATAATAATAATAATAATAATAATAATAATAATAATAATAATAATAATAATAATAATAATAATAATAATAATAATAATAATAATAATAATAATAATAATAATAATAATAATAATAATAATAATAATAATAATAATAATAATAATAATAATAATAATAATAATAATAATAATAATAATAATAATAATAATAATAATAATAATAATAATAATAATCATAATAATAATAATAATAATAATAATAATAATAATAATAATAATAATAATAATAATAATAATAAAAATAATTTTTTTTTTTTTTTTATTAGAAGGGAAAATCCTTTATGGATGAAGGGCGCACGTGCGTTCAACAATGTCGGAGTCTCCCATATTGGGCATACCGACTAAAAAATCTCCCGCTCTTCACGGACACTAGCCTGGAACCGTCGGGCTAGGTCCAATGCCATCACCTTGAAGGCTGCTGCCTAGCCAAAGTCTGTAGGTTGGACTTCTGTGGTAGCTAGGTTTAACTTCTTTTTCTGCAGTATTTTTTGCGCAAAGAGTGACAAACTGTCCCACGCTCCCCTACCCTGTAAAATGTGGCCCACCACTATGTCCGGAGAGAACCGCGGTACAACTTCCCTTAGCTGCATACGCTCTCGAGCCCACCATTCACAGATGAAAAAAGTGTGCTCAGCATCATCGTTCATGTGGCAATATATGCACTCCGCTGAACGTGCCTTCCCCATCTTGTGCAGATAGGCCCGAAAGTATCCATGTTCACTCAGCAGCTGAGTGAAGTAGTAATCTACCTCTCCATGTCGACGTTCTACCCATGGAGTAACCTCCCCGATAAGCCGCCTCGTCCATATCCCTCGTTCCTCCAGTTCCCAGTTCTGCTGCCATTGCCGAAGCGTGCGATTCCGCTCTTCCTGCTGCACTGACTCTGTATTTTCTTCGGCCTTTATCCGGTATATCGCCTGACGCTCCCTTGCATGTAGTGCAATTGGAATGACGCCAGCGATAACCAGGACAGCTGGCTCCGAGACAGTTCTGTAAGCAGACGCCACTCGCAACGCCGCCAGCCTTTGGAACCGATCCAGCCTTATCCGATAGCACTCCTTTGCGAGAGCATGACCCCATATCTCGGCACCATACAGCAAGACTGACTGGACCGCAGACATCAGTAGCCGCCTCCGACTCGATTTTTGTTCACCTATGTTGGCCATCAATCGAGCCAGCGCCATGACACCATTTGCGGCCCTGTCAGCAGTCTTCTTGATCTGCTCAAAGTAATTTAGCCTGCTGTCAATCATGATGCCGAGATATTTTACCGCCCGTTTTGTCTGCACCTCTTCTTCGCCGATGCGCATCTGGAGCTCAAGGTTCATCCTCCTTTTTGTCAGCACTACGACCTCCGTCTTGCTCAATGCTAACGACAGTCCGCGGCTGTCCATCCAAGAAAGGATGGACCGCATGGTTTGATTGAGCTTCAGTTGGGCGAGCTCCACGTTTCGCGCTGCTATCAGCACGGCAACGTCGTCGGCATATCGGACCAGCATTGACTCGTGCGGCATGTTTAAGCGCAACAGACTGTCGTATGCGGCATTCCAAAGGTCGGGACCGAGGATTGAACCTTGCGCTGCACCTCCAGAGACAGTGATACTCCCTTGTCCTTCAGCCGTATCGAAGAGTACAGTACGGTCGTCAAGGTAGTCGCTGATCATTCCTTGCAGATATTCTGGAACACGAAATTCCTGATCTAGAGCTTGAAGCATGTCGCTCCATCTGGCCGAATTAAACGCATTTTTCACGTCTAAAGTCACAAGGAGGACTATACGACGTGAAAAATGGTTGTGGTCCTCGGCTCTGCTCATCGCAGATGTGACTTCCACAATGGCATCTGCTGTGGAACGACCAGCCCTGAAACCATTCTGATGCGGTGACAAACCTCCGGCTGCCTCGATGGCAGACAACAGCCTTGGCTTGAGTAACTTCTCTAGAACCATTCCCGCAGTGTCCAGCATGCACAGCGGACGGTATGAGGAAGGTAGCTCCGGGTCTCCTTTCCCCTTGCTGATAAGTACCAGCCTAGCTGTCTCCCAAGACTTGGGGAAAATTCCCGCTGAGAGACAGGCGTTGTACATACTCAAGAGAATATTCGGATTATACCGAAAAGCCACCTTCAATACCTCTCCTTGGATACCGTCTGAACCTGGGGCCTTCTTGACCTTGAGGGATTGAATGGCCACTTCCAGCTCCTCCATTGTGAACGGAAAGCGCCATCGCGGTTGTATACTATAGCAGCTCGCTGGAGATGCACTGGAAAGAGGGCATTAACTAGGTGCGTTGTGGTCCGCATGTCCATGGGCGGAGGGGTTGTCAGTGCCCCAATTTTCTGGGTTACAATTTTGTAACCTAAACCCCATGGATCTGAGTTAATATCCTCTCTTAGTGCTTCCCAGCATCTTGCCTTGCTGTGATTGATTGCACGTCGCAACTGGCGCTTTTTCTCCTTGTGATCCGAGGACCTGAGCTTAACCTCCTCTTCCGTTCTAGCTCTCTGAGCCTTTCACCTCAGTCGGAGACAATCTCTCCCGAGGTCAGCTATCTGGGCTGTCCACCAGTACATAGGCTGTTTTCCATGAGGAATTCGCCTCCGAGACATTGAGCGGTCGCAGGCTAGGGTAAATTGACGCAGAGTGGCGTCAACGAACGGCACTGCTTGGTGAAAGCTTGCAGGCTGCCCCTCGACCTGTATTTGGACACCTTCCCGGATGACCGCTGGAAATACCGCTTCGTCAATTCTCCCCAAGTTCCAGCGCTGTGGTATGCTATTTATTGTTCTTTGGAGTTGCCTCCTCTCACGGACCACGAATGCAATGTACTGATGGTCACTGCCCGTGTAGTCCTCGATCACATGCCAGCCTTCAACCAGAGCGGCCAACCGCTCACAGGCAAAGAATACGTCGGGAATGGTTTCTGAGTACCCCGGTCGACGAAAAGTAGATGTCGAGCCGACATTTAGAACAAGTAAACCCGTTTCTGATTCCAACCCTAACACCTCGCTTCCCCTCGAGTCAGGGTAAGGCATTCCCCACTCAGTTGCCTTAGCGTTGAAATCGCCACTAATCACTACGCGACCCGTCGTGTTCCAAACTGTATCCTCAGGGTACGCCAATTTCGGTCGGAAATCCGCTATGTCTTCGTTGGGTGTCAGATAGACACTTATAAAAGTGATATCCGCGTGTCTAACCCACACGAACCCACGCCCATATGTGATGAGCAGTATGTCGGAACTCTTCTCCCGAGGAAGCTGATGCAGGAGGTCATCTGCCACTCGGCTACGATTTAAGTTTGCCTGGAGGACGGTGATAATTTTCCAGTCTCTTTGGCCTTTCTCAGAGCGTCTCTGAACACCTTGCATAACCCTGTGCCTAGAGTGTGGCCTAGACTTTCGTGTTACGCACCCGCTTCGGCGCCGAATATGCAGTGTGCCTTTTCTTTACAGGCCTTAGCAACATGCCCCTCCTTTCCGCAGCGGTAGCAGGCTTTGCTTCGGTGAGGTCCCCTGCAAGAACCAGCAACGTGACCGTAATTTAGACACCTGTAGCAGCGTTTGACATCGGTCCGTGACGTAACCCTGTAGGAAACCCATCCTACTTTGAGCCTTCCCTGCTTCAGCAGCTTTTCGGCAGCTTGCTCAGGAAGTTCAACGATGGCTGTCAGTTGTGACCTCGAATTTGACGCTGTGAGACCAACCCTCATTACTGCAACATCTCCGAGATCCCTCCTCAATGCCTGCTCCACTTCAGTCCGCTCAGTAAGGCAAATCTTTCACTGCTACGGACCACATCTGTACGATGCTCTTCACGCTACCTAGAGTGCCCACTGCATCCTCTAAGGCCTTTGTAAAACTTCCCAAGCTTTTCTGGCCAGTGATTTCAAGAAGAACCTTGCCATCCCGTGTTTGCCGGATTGCCTTTATTTCTGCACCTGTTTCCTCCGGCTTATCTTTCGCCTTGATGCTTCTTAGGACATCTGCATATGATTTACCCTCCGCTGGCTTGATGGTAACGGCGGGCCGACGTCCTTTGGTTCTTACTTTTTTGGCATTTACCGCTACTATGTCTTGGGAAGCTTCAGGTACTGTTGTCTTAGGCTCTTCGGCTGTATGATTTTTTGGTCTTCGCCTGGCCCTCCTTGTTTTCCTCTTTACTTCTGTCCACAGCTGTACGTTGGCGGAGAGTGAAGGAGTCATTTCCTTCTCTTTCTTCTTTTTAGGTATGACCCCTTTTTCCGCCGGACTGGTAGCTCCCCTTTTCAGCGTTCCACCTGTGACTCTTACTAGCAGTATCACAGTCATCGTTTTTGGGCTATCGTGGTATCAAATGCCCTCTTATCGCCTGTCTGGACAGCACAGTCTCTCATTCTTCTTGGGATCTCCGTCTGAGTTCCGCTGTCCATTCTTTTTGTGCCAGTTTTCCGGCTCCACAAGCTGTTTAATGTGTCCAAGGCATCCTGGAGCACCGCCATGCCATCTTTTATTTCCGAATCGACGTTCGTTTGCCTGAGAGTTGCAGCTCTCATTTTGGCCAGAACACCATCAGTCTTCTGGAATATTTCTCCGACATTAGCCTCCATGCTGCCTTCGTGCTCATTTTCCCTTACCACCGCCGGTGGTGAGGAATTTGAGCGAGCTGCAGTTGGAGGTGTACGCAGTAATACCGGGCACCGTCTAAAAGGACTATTTGATGGGCTCTCCTCAAATCTCCTTCTTGAAGTCCCTTCATCCTTCTCCATCTTCTTCATTGTCTCAATTTGTTTTTTTTTTTCAATCATATTTTGTTCCCACGAGTAAGGCGAGAACATCGGTCCGCCCCCGCAGAGCTCCCATACGGGGGTAAGGCTTTTACACTCAGAGGCTGCCAGATATCTGAGGGCACCGTTTGCGACTGGGCTAGTTTTTATACAGGGCCCCCAGCCTAGCTGATTATCGGCACGGTACGTGTGACACCTTAATCCGGCCCTGTTGATTGCCATTAGGTTTCAGGTCTCATCTTTGAACAGAGTGCCAAGACTCTCTTACTCGGCCTCTGCACCGCGGCGAGGTAGGCAATCGTGCAGAGGAATAATAATAATAATAATAATAATAACAATAATAATAATAATAATGATAATAATAATAATAATAATAATAATAATAATAATAATAATAATAATAATAATAATAATAATAATAATAATAATAATAATAATAATAATAATAATAATAATAATAATAATAATAATAATAATAATAATAATAATAATAATAATAATAATAATAATAATAATAATAATAATAATAGTAATAATAATAATAATAATAATAATAATAATAATAATAATAATATAAATATAAATAATAATAATAATAATAATAAT
The DNA here is from genome assembly GCA_963942445.1 of Argyra leucocephala. NCBI lineage: Eukaryota > Metazoa > Arthropoda > Insecta > Diptera > Dolichopodidae > Argyra > Argyra leucocephala. Next base: position 11,260,370 of record OZ012682.1, on the reverse strand, counting down.
AATATAAATAATAATAATAATAATAATAATAATAATAATAATAATAATAATAATAATAATAATAATAATAATAATAATAGTAATAATAATAATAATAATTTTTTTTTTTTTTTTTTTATTAGAAGGGAAAATCCTTTATGGATGAAGGGCGCACGTGCGTCAAACAATGTCGGAGTCTCCCATATTGGGCATACCGACTAAAAAACCTCCCGCTCTCCACGGACACCAGCCTGGAACCGTTTGTCACATTACTTCGGGCTAGGTCCAAGGCCATCGCCTTGAAGGCTGCTGCCTAGCCAAAGTCTGTAGGTTGGACCTCTGTGGTGTCTAGGTCCAACTTCTTTTTCCGCAGTATTTTCTGCGCAAAGAGTGACAAACTGTCCCACGCTCCCCGACCTTGTAGAATGTGGCCCACCACTGTGTCCGGAGAGAACCGCGGTACAACCTCCCTTAGCTGCATACGGTCTCGAGCCCACCTTTCACAGATGAAAAAAGTGTGCTCAGCATCATCGTGCATGTAGCAGTATATGCACTCCGCTGAACGTGCCTTCCCCATCTTGTGCAGATAGGCCCGAAAGTATCCATGTTCACTCAGCAGCTGAGTGAAGTAGTAATCTACCTCTCCATGTCGACGTTCTACCCATGGAGTAACCTCCCCGATAAGCCGCGTCGTCCATATCCCTCGTTCTTCCAGTACAAATGGGATATGTATACTATATATTTTTAAAAATAAGTGGTTGCCAAACTACGAAGCTTAGTATTTAGTTCAATATAGGACTTTAGAAAATCAAATTGTCCGAGTTCTAAAACTTTATGAATTTTTATTATTTTTAATCCATGTTCTATAGCTTGTTTCAAAGTTCTATAATGACAAAGATAGTTTGTTTTATTGTGTAATGTTGCAACAATTTTCTTTTTGTAGTGTTATAGAATGTTCAGGGCAGAAAGGTTAATCTTTATGTTTATCATGAATCTCGGTTGGATACGCCAAATCTACTTTTAAGATATCCAGTTGGAGAATCATTTGAAATATTTTTAATGAAATCATAATCAAAGTTTGTAATATCATTTACCCACTTGAAATTGTTTAATGGTAAATATTTACTCACTGCCCATCTATATTGATTATTGATGTCTAAATAAGATATACTCTTATATTGAATATTTTCATTGTAATCAATCATATATGTATTATTAGATTTACAATATCTCTTTGAAATTTGTGTTAATTCACCTCTTATTCCACGTTCAATAAATAATATTATATCAATATCAGTTAATAATTCAAAATTTACTTTTGTATATTTTAGCATTACATCCCAAGTATAATCTGGTAATGTGAAATAATGTGCAGGATCTAAATCATAAGAAATTTTGCAACTTTGTCTAAATTTTTCAAAGATTTCTGTAAGTAATAACACATCTGCTTTTAAATACAAGTCTGAATATTCTCCTAAATGTTTTATGTGAAATTCATCCCACACCCTTTTTGCATGTTGATAGTCTTCTTTAGATATTTCCGTTTTATTTAATTTATTATTAAATTGATTCTTATCAGGTAACTTTGTTTCAAAAAATTTATTGTTGTATTCAAAATAATCATATGGGTAAGCTCCTTTTCTTGTTAATAAATCTATTTGTAAATTACTTAAGCTATTAAATTGTGATTTTAAAAAAGGAAATTCTTTTAAACATTTTGATAACATATTTAAGCTTACACCTAAAATTTTATATGAATCTATAAATGTAAACTTAATTGAACAATTTTGAATAGGTTTAGTAAAAGATATATATTTTTCCTTATTTATTGGAAACAAATCAATCTTACCTTCTGCAAGCGAATTTAACTTCATTATAATAAAGTGGGAATCGTAACCGCTTAAATTGTGAAAAATTACAGGAATAGTAAATAAATTGTGATAGTTTATATTATATTTTTGATGTATAGCTCTTCAATACTCTCCCGTAAGATGAGAGTGATCTTTACATTTTATATCTTTAGCATAAAAATTTTCCAAACATATAAAACATTTTTCAGCTTCGTTATAATTTTTAATTTGTTCTGGTAGCAGTAACGTGTTAACGGCTTCATCCTCCATAAGCTTTTTAGATCAGTTTCTACTAAAACTGATAATAATGTCAATTCATCTAAAAACCACTCGATACAACTTTCTCTGCATATTCAGTCATTTCAATGTAGGATGATTTTATATAATATCCAATGGAACATGGAATATGCTCTTGGTATTTATTTCCTTCATCAACTTTCTTTAACAAACATTCCATATCTGCATACACCAGACAAGGATTCATTATTTTATATCTAAAATTTTTAAATTTCATTATGTTGTTATCTTTTGTAGGTAGTTGAATTGTACATTCATTCATATTTTCACAAATTTTCGTATGTTCAATGAATTTATTATTTGTGGTGAAATATTGCAAGCATCGATCACAGAAAAATTTTTGATGTTCATATTTACTAACATCTTTTGACATAAGTCTTGACAAATTTTTTATTAAAACATAGTGATATTTGATTTCATTATCATTGTATGTGTTATAAAATTGTTTTTCTTTATAATATTTATCTTGTATCATTAATAGTTTTACATGTTTCTCCTTTTTTGATTTTGTTAAACGAATAACATTAACTTTAAATTTTTTTTTTTTATCAATTCCAATCCAAATACATTAATTGAAATTAAATTTTGCTTCTCAAATTTCGTTATATCATGAATTGAAACAAGAAAATTAATACCATCGAATTTTAAATGATGTGAATAATGTGGGTAGCTTCTTGTACGATCTGAATGATTTGTTTTTGGATAGAAATATGCCATTACCGACCAACCAAAGCATGCATTGTCATTATTTTTCACATTAACATAAGCTTTTTTATTCTTAATTGACTTTGGTAAATCTATATAATATGATGATGCGGATAAAAATGGTGTATATTTATTTACATTTATGGTTAAATTTATTATTAATGACAAAGCCCATCCACTACCCTTTTCTTGAAATTCATCAAATTTAGAAAGAATTGATCAGACAACATAACCGAGACATTTTGAGTTCCAAGATATTTTAAATCATATTCAGCTTCAATTTAATCCGCTTTAATTTGATTAGTTTCTAATAGGTTAGGTTTTAATAAAATATATTCACCACAAAAAACCATATTTACAAAACCATATTTCTAAAAATATTTTTGGATCTATATCATAATCTTAGTAAGAACACCAGATTGAATCCGATTGTTAAACGCTAACTTTAAATTTTCCCATATTAACTTTTCTTTATAAATTTTCGAGTTTTTCCTTTTCTTAAAACTTTCGCTTTTAATTTATCTTTAAATGATATCAAATCTGTTATACAGGTGGAAATAGCTTATTTAACACCATTTGATGCTTTTGAATTTTCAAGTAAAAGATTTTCTAGTTCGACTAATTCTTTTAACACTTCAACTATATACCATTTTATTTGCTTAAGACTTTCACTTTTTTGCTATATTTTAAATAATGGAATATTATATTTTAAAATTTGTTTTGCACGAACCGACATTGTGAAGCTGTTTTTATGAACTAAATTTTAATTTTTTTTTATTGTAATTATCCAAATTCAGTATTTGAAGTTGAAAAGATAGTGTTAAAATTTTGTAAAACTACATCTAAAAAATAAATGCTGAAAAAAGAGGCTTGGAATAATAACAAAATTAATTTAATTTTTATTCTTTATTTTTATTGATTTATGGCCAAATGTTTTTGAGAATAAATGTCCTCTTCAACAATGGAATAATTTTTCCCCACATATAGGTAAATGTTGCTTTCTATATTTAATAAATCCAGTTCTTCTTAGTAGGTATTGGGGCACTTTAGCCAGACATCGCTATCTCGCTCACTCTAATGGGTGTCGCCATAAAGAAATGAGAAATTATTGTGTGAGAGTGAAGGTGATGGAAGATATGAATATTAGAATCTCAAGGTAGAGAAGCACTTTTGTTATCGTTATTGTTATTGTAGCCTTATCGTGTTATTGTTATTGTTATCTTTGGCACCATGGTAGATGACCTTGATTGAGTAGCTGGTGACGTCATAGGTAACTCCAGCTGGCTCATGAAAATTGCGTATGATGAATATATTATATATTACATGTGTGTATGTGTGTGTGTAAATAATGAATATGAATTTATTTTTTAAAAAAATTATTTGTTTGAACGAGGATTTGAACTCGGTGCCTGAATGATTAACGAGCGACCACGCTAACCATTCAGCTACCAAGCCATTTAGAAATGTTGATGTTATTTGTGTATATAAGTATATGAATGATTGATATGGTATTAAAAAAAAAATTCTATAAATAGCTTTTAATATCTCAAGGTAGAGAAACACACTTTTGATGAAGTATTATGGAATTGAAATGAATATTTATAATGTAATAAATGTCATGCTGGTTAAAGGTCCGAGGTTTCCGAGCGCGAAAATTGCTCCAAGAACCAGGCCCCGCACCCAAGTCCAAGTTTCCAAGTTGTGAACTACGCCGAAGTTCTTGTTGTTGGGAACATGTATCAGCGACCATGGATTATGATTATATTATTATGAAATTGTTAAAGTATCCTATATTATGCAGAGTAAATGGTTGTGGTTTCGCTATAAGAGTATAAAACATAAAATGTAAAAATCAGAATTTTGTGTTGCTGTTTTATTGTTTTAATGCTGAATAATTAGAGTTTGTAATGTATGTTCACGCAATATAATTAAATTTTTAAGCATAGTACCCTACCAAATTGTACGATTTTAAAAATTTTAAAAAAGAAAACTTGCGGTTTTAAATTTTTTAAGTTCTTATCAGTTAGAAATATATGCAACAAATATGACAAATTTTTTTGTTTATGTTGATAAACAATAATCAGCTTTATGAAAATGTTTAATGTTATAATAAAATGTAAATTAAAATAGAATCATATGCCTCCTCCTTATATTGCCAGTTAACAAAAATCAAAGCTAATGATTTTGTTTACATTAAAGTTTTTGTTTTTTTCAGCAAAATATGTTTGTAGTTTGGACATAAGACTATAAAATTTTAGAATTTTGTTTCAAGTGAATAAAAGAATAATAATAGAAAAAGATAAGAACATGGTATTTTTTTTTAATTTTAAATGAAATGGTAAAAACGGATCTATATTAAAATCAGCTGACCAAAATAAAGTTCAAGGTTATTTGTATTATTCAAATAAATTATTTTTCTGTTTTGCCCGGCAATTCAACATTAATGCAATAATAAGAAAATAAGAAATATTATTATTATGTTAATTTTTAAGAACAACTTTATTTTAACCATAAGTGGGTATTACATCTTTAAACAAAATTAAGTAAATAATAATAAGTAAATAAACCTAATATATTTTATAAACTAAAATGTCAAAGACCCTGAAAAATCTGAAATTTAATAAAATAATAAAATCGTAAACAATTGGTGTTATTTCGCAAAAGCTATGTGTCTGCATTTAATTTTATTTTTCATTATTATTTAATAAACATTTAATGTATTAATTTTATAATACTATTCATACAGAATTATTAAAAATTATGAATTAAATTTAGCAATTATTCTACTTAAACAAAATATAACTACTTTTTATAAAACTATAAACTGTTTTTATTCTTCTAGGTTTGTATAAATATATTGTATAAAATTATCTTAAAAATAAACTTATTCTAGTTGTGATCTTTGATAACCATATGGTTCTGAACTGAAGTCGGGTAAGAATTTTCACTTCTCCGATCTAGGTCTATAATTTTTAACTTCAGGTGTTGTAATGACCTGGTGATCCTTTGTTCGCCTGATAGCCTGAGACAGTATTGTTATCTCTTCAGAGTTTTCAGGGTTTAATACTGCCTCCTTAATACTGTCGAAATTTATTAGTTTAGATGCTGTATAATTGAGACAGATCCCCTTGACCTTACTAACTATACGCTCGACATTATCTTTAGCACAAAAGACCTCGTAGGCATAGTTTTTGGGGACACCGCTTACAAACTGTGTTATGTAGCTACCAATAACATATCCTTCTAATTCATCATATCACCGATAAGGTCATATCACCGATAAATTCTCCAGTTGAAGTTGTTCCAGATAACTATATAATTTCAAACGGGCTTGCGTTGTAGTGTATGCAGCAATACCTACGTTAACGGTAGATAGAGAATCGTAGGCTTCCTCTTTATAGCTCCAGTTAGCAACTAGAGCTGCCTCATTCATGGGTAGAACATGATGCACCTCCATGGTAGGGTTTGTTAACATCTTATATAACTCCGATGGTTCCCTTACGATACTGGTCTTTTCCTGGTTTTGCTTTGACCAAATTTACCCCAAAAGGAGTTTAACATCAATTTGGCTAGAGATCTCAACCCTGGGTTGTTACACATTGCAGCATATTCTAATTTGATTTCCTCCTAGATTGTCTTTTAAAAATATTAATCGAAAATTGTAATGTATACAAAAGGTTTAGCGTAGTATAAATTTTTTTTATTTCAACATAATATTCTAAAATTATAATAAAAACTGATCTACATTAATATGGGAGGTTATATTTATGAATATATTGTACCATTTATATACACCATGCAATTTATATTATTTTCGGGAGTTGTAGTAAATGTAAAATTCCCAATGTGCCAATGAAACCATTTGACTTCAGTCTATGTATATGTAACAGAAAAAGACTGTAAGAGCAACAGATTAGGTCAGCAACAGAACCTGAGTAGGACAGTAACAACAACAGAATAGGTTAGTAACAGCAACCGTGTAGAACAGCAACAGCAATCAATAGGATTAGGTCTATGTCAGGCTGTTCTTATGTTAAATATAAAGAGAGATAAGGCAGCAGTCATACCGTATAGATCTTATTATTGCTCCTCATCTTACATGTAAATAATAATAATAATAATTAAAATACTTATTTTTATTGATTTATTAATGTTTTTTTTTATTCTTTCATATAACTTCATTATAATTATTCAATTATATCTGCCTTTCTAAGCTCTTCAAGAATAGAGTTAATTTCATTTTGGTGGTTATTATTATTCCCTGCGATTTGTGATGTATGCAAAACTCTCAATCTGTCAATTAACTCATTAGGATCATCCCAACAGGTATATTGTTTTGGAGGTTCAGAATATGGTATTGATGATATTGGTAACGGTGTTGTTTTTAATGATTGGCTATAGCCTGCACCTGTTTGATTTCTGTTTCTCGTATTATATTCATGATCAAAAAGCTTTCTAATAATATTTCTGTATTTATAGCCTGTATTTCCTCTAATTTGATCTAATGAGTTATAATTTCTTCTGTGAACTTTTGTTGTTTCTAGAATCTTCTTGTATAATTTCATATCATTCTCTGTATAAATATTTGAATTTGGCTTCTTTTTAAATATCAGTTCATTTAATCCATCTCTTGTTTTAAAAACTTCATTGTTAATTAATATATTATGCTTTTGTTTATCAATTTCGAAATTAGCTGTTCCTAATTTGATTGTTTTTGCTTGTGAATCGAAATAAGATCCATAACTCTTATCAATCTCGGACCTAATATATCCATATGTAGGAGAAAATTTAGATGAAACCATTGTATTTATATTATTACTAGCGGAGTTACCCGGCGTTGCCCGAAAAAATTTAAAGTTCCTAGAATTTTTTCTTCGTTTTTATTTTGAAAATGGAAGTATTATGAGATGTTTGTCTGTTAGTCAACTAACTGTTAAATGTTTTCATATGTAATTGTTTTTTTTTTTTTTAAACCAATACAAAGAATACACGCCCGTAGTAATAGTGTGGGATCCACCCCCACTAAAACCTAAAAGTTTTTAAAAATTTAATAAAAAGCTAATTCATGGAAATTTTAGGCTTCGAGAACTTTCTTGTGAGTCATGATACATTCATCCCATACGATAATTTTGCACGTCTGGAGCACTTGCGCCCGACCATTTGTTTTACTAATGTTGCAGGGAGGATTTTCCTGTGCGGAGATGTCTAGTGGCAACTTAAGTGCAGAATGAGCTGTTCTTCCTCCTTCCATTAATGTTGTCGCGATTCCTGAAGATGCAATGGCAAGGGCGACTTCTCCTCGAGCCCTGATTTCGGCTAGAATTAGGTTGGTTAAAAATGTTTTACCTGTGGCCCCGAAGCATCAAGGAAAATAATACCACCTTGTTCTTTCTCTACCTGATCCAGATAATTTTGTATGCTTTTTTTCTGATCTTGATTTAGAAGTGGAAATTTTTCCGCGACATATGCTTTCAGCTCTTCGACGTTGTAGTTCTTTTCTCATATGTAATCTGTATAAAGTTCGTTTTGTTGGTTTCGTACTGGTGAAGAGAGGCCGAGTTGCAGTAATGTTTTACCAATCATAGCCACACATTTATCTCCAAGAATAATTAATGCGTTGTTGACTATGTCCAGACTAAACGTGATGTCGAGCATCGAATGCCGGACTTTGGCAGAACAGTATATACTCGACTCAAGGCGTCACTCTTGAGCACATCATATCCGGGGGGGGCTGTCCGACTTTTCTTCTGCAGAAAACTTTCCTTGATGCATTTCATGTATAATATTGAGGTATCTCAGGATTCAACAAAGTCCTTGCAAAAGGATCCTGCTCACACAGTTTAGAAAATGCTGTTAAGGTCATATTTGGTGGCTGATCTATAACTCTTAATGCACTATTTGATGTGAAATAAACTCTAAATTATAAAAAAATTTTCTAAATGGACGCTGAGATGAACAACAGTAGGGTGTCTTTCGTGAATCGGAAATCCCAGGACTCGCCAAACTGCTTCGTTACTGCTCCTGTATCTTCCTAACTGATATCGCATCAATTATAATAATAATAATAATAATAATAATAATAATAATAATAATAATAATAATAATAATAATAATAATAATAATAATAATAATAATAATAATAATAATAATAATAATAATAATAATAATAATAATAATAATAATAATAATAATAATAATAATAATAATAATAATATAAATATAAATAATAATAATAATAATAATAATAATAATATAAATAATAATAATAATAATAATAATAATAATAATAGTAATAATAATAATAATAATTTTTTTTTTTTGTTTTTTTAATTAGAAGGGAAAATCCTTTATGGATGAAGGGCGCACGTGCGTCCAACAATTTCGGAGTCTCCCATATTGGGCATACCGACTAAAAAACCTCCCGCTCTCCACGGACACCAGCCTGGAACCGTTTGTCACATTACTTCGGGCTAGGTCCAAGGCCATCGCCTTGAAGGCTGCTGCCTAGCCAAAGTCTGTAGGTTGGACCTCTGTGGTGTCTAGGTCCAACTTCTTTTTCCGCAGTATTTTCTGCGCAAAGAGTGACAAACTGTCCCACGCTCCCCGACCTTGTAGAATGTGGCCCACCACTGTGTCCGGAGAGAACCGCGGTACAACCTCCCTTAGCTGCATACGGTCTCGAGCCCACCTTTCACAGATGAAAAAAGTGTGCTCAGCATCATCGTGCATGTAGCAGTATATGCACTCCGCTGAACGTGCCTTCCCCATCTTGTGCAGATAGGCCCGAAAGTATCCATGTTCACTCAGCAGCTGAGTGAAGTAGTAATCTACCTCTCCATGTCGACGTTCTACCCATGGAGTAACCTCCCCGATAAGCCGCGTCGTCCATATCCCTCGTTCCTCCAGTACAAATGGGATATGTATACTATATATTTTTAAAAATAAGTGGTTGCCAAACTACGAAGCTTAGTATTTAGTTCAATATAGGACTTTAGAAAATCAAATTGTCCGAGTTCTAAAACTTTATGAATTTTTATTATTTTTAATCCATGTTCTATAGCTTGTTTCAAAGTTCTATAATGACAAAGATAGTTTGTTTTATTGTGTAATGTTGCAACAATTTTCTTTTTGTAGTGTTATAGAATGTTCAGGGCAGAAAGGTTAATCTTTATGTTTATCATGAATCTCGGTTGGATACGCCAAATCTACTTTTAAGATATAACCAGTTGGAGAATCATTTGAAACATTTTTAATGAAATCATAATCAAAGCTTGTAATATCATTTACCCACTTGAAATTGTTTAATGGTAAATATTTACTCACTGCCCATCTATATTGATTATTGATGTCTAAATAAGATATACTCTTATATTGAATATTTTCATTGTAATCAATCATATATGTATTATTAGATTTACAATATCTCTTTGAAATTTGTGTTAATTCACCTCTTATTCCACGTTCAATAAATAATATTATATCAATATCAGTTAATAATTCAAAATTTACTTTTGTATATTTTAACATTACATCCCAAGTATAATCTGGTAATGTGAAATAATGTGCAGGATCTAAATCATAAGAAATTTTGCAACTTTGTCTAAATTTTTCAAAGATTTCTGTAAGTAATAACACATCTGCTTTTAAATACAAGTCTGAATATTCTCCTAAATGTTTTATGTGAAATTCATCCCACACCCTTTTTGCATGTTGATAGTCTTCTTTAGATATTTCCGTTTTATTTAATTTATTATTAAATTGATTCTTTTCAGGTAACTTTGTTTCAAAAAATTTATTGTTGTATTCAAAATAATCATATGGGTAAGCTCCTTTTCTTGTTAATAAATCTATTTGTAAATTACTTAAGCTATTAAATTGTGATTTTAAAAAAGGAAATTCTTTTAAACATTTTGATAACATATTTAAGCTTACACCTAAAATTTTATATGAATCTATAAATGTAAACTTAATTGAACAATTTTGAATAGGTTTAGTAAAAGATATATATTTTTCCTTATTTATTGGAAACAAATCAATCTTACCTTCTGCAAGCGAATTTAACTTCATTATAATAAAGTGGGAATCGTAACCGCTTAAATTGTGAAAAATTACAGGAATAGTAAATAAATTGTGATAGTTTATATTATATTTTTGATGTATAGCTCTTCAATACTCTCCCGTAAGATGAGAGTGATCTTTACATTTTATATCTTTAGCATAAAAATTTTCCAAACATATAAAACATTTTTCAGCTTCGTTATAATTTTTAATTTGTTCTGGTAGCAGTAACGTGTTAACGGCTTCATCCTCCATAAGCTTTTTAGATCAGTTTCTACTAAAACTGATAATAATGTCAATTCATCTAAAAACCACTCGATACAACTTTCTCTGCATATTCAGTCATTTCAATGTAGGATGATTTTATATAATATCCAATGGAACATGGAATATGCTCTTGGTATTTATTTCCTTCATCAACTTTCTTTAACAAACATTCCATATCTGCATACACCAGACAAGGATTCATTATTTTATATCTAAAATTTTTAAATTTCATTATGTTGTTATCTTTTGTAGGTAGTTGAATTGTACATTCATTCATATTTTCACAAATTTTCGTATGTTCAATGAATTTATTATTTGTGGTGAAATATTGCAAGCATCGATCACAGAAAAATTTTTGATGTTCATATTTACTAACATCTTTTGACATAAGTCTTGACAAATTTTTTATTAAAACATAGTGATATTTGATTTCATCATCATCATTATCATTGTATGTGTTATAAAATTGTTTTTCTTTATAATATTTATCTTGTATCATTAATAGTTTTACATGTTTCTCCTTTTTTGATTTTGTTAAACGAATAACATTAACTTTAAATTTTTTTTTTTTATCAATTCCAATCCAAATACATTAATTGAAATTAAATTTTGCTTCTCAAATTTCGTTATATCATGAATTGAAACAAGAAAATTAATACCATCGAATTTTAAATGATGTGAATAATGTGGGTAGCTTCTTGTACGATCTGAATGATTTGTTTTTGGATAGAAATATGCCATTACCGACCAACCAAAGCATGCATTGTCATTATTTTTCACATTAACATAAGCTTTTTTATTCTTAATTGACTTTGGTAAATCTATATAATATGATGATGCGGATAAAAATGGTGTATATTTATTTACATTTATGGTTAAATTTATTATTAATGACAAAGCCCATCCACTACCCTTTTCTTGAAATTCATCAAATTTAGAAAGAATTTGATGTTTCAAAGTATCATACCAATCAGATGTATGATCAGACAACATAACCGAGACATTTTGAGTTCCAAGATATTTTAAATCATATTCAGCTTCAATTTAATCCGCTTTAATTTGATTAGTTTCTAATAGGTTAGGTTTTAATAAAATATATTCACCACAAAAAACCATATTTACAAAACCATATTTCTAAAAATATTTTTGGATCTATATCATAATCTTAGTAAGAACACCAGATTGAATCCGATTGTTAAACGCTAACTTTAAATTTTCCCATATTAACTTTTCTTTATAAATTTTCGAGTTTTTCCTTTTCTTAAAACTTTCGCTTTTAATTTATCTTTAAATGATATCAAATCTGTTATACAGGTGGAAATAGCTTATTTAACACCATTTGATGCTTTTGAATTTTCAAGTAAAAGATTTTCTAGTTCGACTAATTCTTTTAACACTTCAACTATATACCATTTTATTTGCTTAAGACTTTCACTTTTTTGCTATATTTTAAATAATGGAATATTATATTTTAAAATTTGTTTTGCACGAACCGACATTGTGAAGCTGTTTTTATGAACTAAATTTTAATTTTTTTTTATTGTAATTATCCAAATTCAGTATTTGAAGTTGAAAAGATAGTGTTAAAATTTTGTAAAACTACATCTAAAAAATAAATGCTGAAAAAAGAGGCTTGGAATAATAACAAAATTAATTTAATTTTTATTCTTTATTTTTATTGATTTATGGCCAAATGTTTTTGAGAATAAATGTCCTCTTCAACAATGGAATAATTTTTCCCCACATATAGGTAAATGTTGCTTTCTATATTTAATAAATCCAGTTCTTCTTAGTAGGTATTGGGGCACTTTAGCCAGACATCGCTATCTCGCTCACTCTAATGGGTGTCGCCATAAAGAAATGAGAAATTATTGTGTGAGAGTGAAGGTGATGGAAGATATGAATATTAGAATCTCAAGGTAGAGAAGCACTTTTGTTATCGTTATTGTTATTGTAGCCTTATCGTGTTATTGTTATTGTTATCTTTGGCACCATGGTAGATGACCTTGATTGAGTAGCTGGTGACGTCATAGGTAACTCCAGCTGGCTCATGAAAATTGCGTATGATGAATATATTATATATTACATGTGTGTGTGTGTGTGTGTGAATAATGAATATGAATTTATTTTTTAAAAAAATTATTTGTTTGAACGAGGATTTGAACTCGGTGCCTGAATGATTAACGAGCGACCACGCTAACCATTCAGCTACCAAGCCATTTAGAAATGTTGATGTTATTTGTGTATATAAGTATATGAATGATTGATATGGTATTAAAAAAAAAATTCTATAAATAGCTTTTAATATCTCAAGGTAGAGAAACACACTTTTGATGAAGTATTATGGAATTGAAATGAATATTTATAATGTAATAAATGTCATGCTGGTTAAAGGTCCGAGGTTTCCGAGCGCGAAAATTGCTCCAAGAACCAGGCCCCGCACCCAAGTCCAAGTTTCCAAGTTGTGAACTACGCCGAAGTTCTTGTTGTTGGGAACATGTATCAGCGACCATGGATTATGATTATATTATTATGAAATTGTTAAAGTATCCTATATTATGCAGAGTAAATGGTTGTGGTTTCGCTATAAGAGTATAAAACATAAAATGTAAAAATCAGAATTTTGTTTTGCTGTTTTATTGTTTTAATGCTGAATAATTAGAGTTTGTAATGTATGTTCACGCAATATAATTAAATTTTTAAGCATAGTACCCTACCAAATTGTACGATTTTAAAAATTTTAAAAAAGAAAACTTGCGGTTTTAAATTTTTTAAGTTCTTATCAGTTAGAAATATATGCAACAAATATGACAAATTTTTTTGTTTATGTTGATAAACAATAATCAGCTTTATGAAAATGTTTAATGTTATAATAAAATGTAAATTAAAATAGAATCATATGCCTCCTCCTTATATTGCCAGTTAACAAAAATCAAAGCTAATGATTTTGTTTACATTAAAGTTTTTGTTTTTTTCAGCAAAATATGTTTGTAGTTTGGACATAAGACTATAAAATTTTAGAATTTTGTTTCAAGTGAATAAAAGAATAATAATAGAAAAAGATAAGAACATGGTATTTTTTTTTAATTTTAAATGAAATGGTAAAAACGGATCTATATTAAAATCAGCTGACCAAAATAAAGTTCAAGGTTATTTGTATTATTCAAATAAATTATTTTTCTGTTTTGCCCGGCAATTCAACATTAATGCAATAATAAGAAAATAAGAAATATTATTATTATGTTAATTTTTAAGAACAACTTTATTTTAACCATAAGTGGGTATTACATCTTTAAACAAAATTAAGTAAATAATAATAAGTAAATAAACCTAATATATTTTATAAACTAAAATGTCAAACACCCTGAAAAATCTGAAATTTAATAAAATAATAAAATCGTAAACAATTGGTGTTATTTCGCAAATGCTATGTGTCTGCATTTAATTTTATTTTTCATTATTATTTAATAAACATTTAATGTATTAATTTTATAATACTATTCATACAGAATTATTAAAAATTATGAATTAAATTTAGCAATTATTCTACTTAAACAAAATATAACTACTTTTTATAAAACTATAAACTGTTTTTATTCTTCTAGGTTTGTATAAATATATTGTATAAAATTATCTTAAAAATAAACTTATTCTAGTTGTGATCTTTGATAACCATATGGTTCTGAACTGAAGTCGGGTAAGAATTTTCACTTCTCCGATCTAGGTCTATAATTTTTAACTTCAGGTGTTGTAAAGACCTGGTGATCCTTTGTTCGCCTGATAGCCTGAGACAGTATTGTTATCTCTTCAGAGTTTTCAGGGTTTAATACTGCCTCCTTAATACTGTCGAAATTTATTAGTTTAGATGCTGTATAATTGAGACAGATCCCCTTGACCTTACTAACTATACGCTCGACATTATCTTTAGCACAAAAGACCTCGTAGGCATAGTTTTTGGGGACACCGCTCACAAACTGTGTTATGTAGCTACCAATAACATATCCTTCTAATTCATCGGTCATATCACCGATAAATTCTCCAGTTGAAGGATCATATTCGCATTTTCTGGATACATATATAACAGAATCTGTATCATAGTATAGAACTCTATTTCCAAGTTGTTCCAGATAATTATATATTTTCAAACGGTCTTGCGTTGTAGTGTATGCAGCAATACCTACGTTAACGGTAGATAGAGAATCGTAGGCTTCCTCTTTATAGCTCCAGTTAGCAACTAGTGCTGCCTCATTCATGGGTAGAATATGATGCACCTCCATGGTAGGGTTTGTTAACCTCTTATATAACTCCGATGGTTCCCTTACGATACTGGTCTTTTCCTGGTTTTGCTTTGACCAAATTTACCCCAAAAGGAGTTTAACATCAATTTGGCTAGAGATCTCAACCCTGGGTTGTTACACATTGCAGCATATTCTAATTTGATTTCCTCCTAGATTGTCTTTTAAAAATATTAATCGAAAATTGTAATGTATACAAAAGGTTTAGCGTAGTATAAATTTTTTTTATTTCAACATAATATTCTAAAATTATAATAAAAACTGATCTACATTAATATGGGAGGTTATATTTATGAATATATTGTACCATTTATATACACCATGCAATTTATATTATTTTCGGGAGTTGTAGTAAATGTAAAATTCCCAATGTGCCAATGAAACCATTTGACTTCAGTCTATGTATATGTAACAGAAAAAGACTGTAAGAGCAACAGATTAGGTCAGCAACAGAACCTGAGTAGGACAGTAACAACAACAGAATAGGTTAGTAACAGCAACCGTGTAGAACAGCAACAGCAATCAATAGGATTAGGTCTATTTCAGGCTGTTCTTATGTTAAATATAAAGAGAGATAAGGCAGCAGTCATACCGTATAGATCTTATTATTGCTCCTCATCTTACATGTAAATAATAATAATAATAATTAAAATACTTATTTTTATTGATTTATTAATGTTTTTTTTCTTATTCTTTCATATAACTTCATTATAATTATTCAATTATATCTGCCTTTCTAAGCTCTTCAAGAATAGAGTTAATTTCATTTTGGTGGTTATTATTATTCCCTGTGATTTGTGATGTATGCAAAACTCTCAATCTGTCAATTAACTCATTAGGATCATCCCAACAGGTATATTGTTTTGGAGGTTCAGAATATGGTATTGATGATATTGGTAACGGTGTTGTTTTTAATGATTGGCTATAGCCTGCACCTGTTTGATTTCTGTTTCTCGTATTATATTCATGATCAAAAAGCTTTCTAATAATATTTCTGTATTTATAGCCTGTATTTCCTCTAATTTGATCTAATGAGTTATAATTTCTTCTGTGAACGTTTGTTGTTTCTAGAATCTTCTTGTATAATTTCATATCATTCTCTGTATAAATATTTGAATTTGGCTTCTTTTTAAATATCAGTTCATTTAATCCATCTCTTGTTTTAAAAACTTCATTGTTAATTAATATATTATGCTTTTGTTTATCAATTTCGAAATTAGCTGTTCCTAATTTGATTGTTTTTGCTTGTGAATCGAAATAAGGTCCATAACTCTTATCAATCTCGGACCTAATATATCCATATGTAGGAGAAAATTTAGATGAAACCATTGTATTTATATTATTACTAGCGGAGTTACCCGGCGTTGCCCGAAAAAATTTAAAGTTCCTAGAATTTTTTCTTCGTTTTTATTTTGAAAATGGAAGTATTATGTGATGTTTGTCTGTTAGTAAACTAACTGTTAAATGTTTTCATATGTAATTGTTTTTTTTTTTTTTAAACCAATACAAAGAATACACGCCCGTAGTAATAGTGTGGGATCCACCCCCACTAAAACCTAAAAGTTTTTAAAAATTTAATAAAAAGCTAATTCATGGAAATTTTAGGCTTCGAGAACTTTCTTGTGAGTCATGATACATTCATCCCATACGATAATTTTGCACGTCTGGAGCACTTGCGCCCGACCATTTGTTTTACTAATGTTGCAGGGAGGATTTTCCTGTGCGGAGATGTCTAGTGGCAACTTAAGTGCCGCTGTTCTTCCTCCTTCCATTAATGTTGTCGCGATTCCTGAAGATGCAATGGCAAGGGCGACTTCTCCTCGAGCCCTGATTTCGGCTAGAATTAGGTTGGTTAAAAATGTTTTACCTGTGGCCCCGAAGCATCAAGGAAAATGATACCACCTTGTTCTTTCTCTACCTGATCCAGATAATTTTGTATGCTTTTTTTCTGATCTTGATTTAGAAGTGGTATTTTTTCCGCGACATATGCTTTCAGCTCTTCGACGTTGTAGTTCTTTTCTCATATGTAATCTGTATAAAGTTCGTTTTGTTGGTTTCGTACTGGTGAAGAGAGGCCGAGTTGCAGTAATGTTTTACCGATCATAGCCACACATTTATCTCCAAGAATAATTAATGCGTTGTTGAATATGTCCAGACCAAACGTGATGTCGAGCATCGAATGCCGGACTTTGGCAGAACAGTATATACTCGACTCAAGGCGTCACTCTTGAGCACATCATATCCGGGGGGGGCTGTCCGACTTTTCTTCTGCAGAAAACTTTCCTTGATGCATTTCATGTATAATATTGAGGTATCTCAGGATTCAACAAAGTCCTTGCAAAAGGATCCTGCTCACACAGTTTAGAAAATGCTGTTAAGGTCATATTTGATGGCTGATCTATAACTCTTAATGCACTATTTGATGTGAAATAAACTCTAAATTATAAAAAAATTTTCTAAATGGACGCTGAGATGAACAACAGTAGGGTGTCTTTCGTGAATCGGAAATCCCAGGACTCGCCAAATTGCTTCGTTACTGCTCCTGTATCTTCCTAACTGATATCGCATCAATTCATCGTTTGTTCTCTCGTTGCGAAATTCTATGAAGTTTTGATATGATTTCATTGAGAGATTTGGTAAAAACTTCGGCTAAATTGCAAATATTTCTAAAAAAAAAGTTTTTCTTTATTTTATTTCATTGAAAGATAGAAATAAATATAAATGAGAATTTTGGTTTGCTGTTTTCTTCACCTCTTTTTCTCTTCCTCTCTAAAAATAATAAAATAAAAAAAAAATTAAAAACTTGCTTTTTGAATGGCTATCACCAATATTTCGTACCAACATTAACTGCACTAAAAAGGGTAAAATAAATAAGTTAAATTCAAGCTCCATTAGAAAATTCGGTCTGCATAACATCTGAAATTCAGGCATTTTAGACCCACTTCCTGTTAAGTTAGGGGCTTGACATTTTAAATTCACCTTGGATCCCGATTACAGCAGTTTCTGCCAAATTTGTTGACCTGCTTTCCGCCAGAGCTCTTTTGAACTTAAATTCATATCTCGAATTGATTTGGTTCCAATTTAATACACATATGTTGGGCTCCAATGAAAACTATTTTTCTTGTTAGAAAATTTGAGGGACCTGCGGAGCTCGGAGTTATATGGCAGCTACCCGAATTAGTCAAAATTTCGAAAAAATGTGAAAGTCATATTTGTTTATTTTTGAGAGAGTACCTGTGTGCAAATTTTCAGCTCTCTAGCACCTTTGGTTTTTGAAATATTTTTGTCAGGTGCTAGGAGTTGTATGGCAGGTACCGGAACCAGTCAAAATTTCGAAAAAATGTGAAAGACATATTTGTTTATTTTTGAGAGAGTGCCTGTGTGCAAATTTTCAGCTCTGTAGCACCTTTGGTTTTTGAAATATGCTCGTTGGGTGCTAGGAGTTGTATGGCAACTACCGGAACCAGTCAGAATTTTGAAAAACAACATATCACGGCTTCGATTCCAAGTAACAAAAAACCATCCTGTAAAATTTGGTTGAAATTATTCCATGCGTCTCGGAGGAGTTCTGACACAAACATACATACATACATACATACATACAAACATCCTTCTTTATATATAAGATTAGCAGATGTTGGTGTTGAAAAATTTTCAAGATCTATTTTTTCTATACTTGGTGTTGTTGCAACAACATTATCAAATGACTCATCATCATCATTATCAGTTTGCAGTTTAATTTTTTTTTTGTTCCTTATCAACTTCCGGCTTGATTTCTGGTTTCAATTTAAAATTATCAAAGGTTTGGTATTTCATAACATTAGTTAATTCTTTAATTGAATTGACAATAGGCTCATAAGTTTTTTCTAGAGCTTCCTGTTGTAAAATACGTTTCGATCTTAATACTTGGTATTTTATTTTTAAAATTATTTTTATTTTAATTAAATTTTTCATTAATTTTTCATTTCTGCCAGTATTTTTTAAAAAAGCATCCGATTTGTTCTTTTTTTTTAATTATTTTTATCTTGTTTTTCTTCATGTACTTGTTTTTAATTTCTTTTCCAACTCTTTGAATTTGATTAGTGGATGTTAAATCATGAGAGTCCTTATTTTTAATATTTGAAGACAAATGTGATGTTTCATTGCCTTTATATGTATTTGAACACTTTTCATTACCCCACCGAATCCATGTTTGTTTTTCTTATGCCGAGTTAGAATATCACTTCGGGTAAATTTTTTATTACAAAGAGTACAGGCTATAATTTTGATAGTCTATTTAACAACCTTCACTGCAGACGTATACTTGGAAAATGATATGTCTTATTAATACATCTGATGGTTCTATAAATTAATTAGGAAGAGCGCTACAAACAAGAGAAAAGAGGAAGAGGAGCAGAAAACGACAAAAAGAGTAGGAGGAGGAGAGGAGGAGGAGTAGGAGGAGGAGAGGAGGAGGAGTTGGAGGAGAGGAGTTAAAGAGATATAGGAGAATATTTACAAGAAGACTGTGCTAAGCTAAAAAAAAAAATTCTTTATTATTCGTTACCATGCAGTACATTAAACTAAAATAGTTATGATGTAACCATTATCTATTTATAACTTAAGAAATTCTTCAAAATTTTTCCTATAACGACCATTGTTTAAAGGACTGTCCTTATCAACCACTACAAATCCATAGTTATTCTTCCAGCAATGTGAACATACATTTTTGAATTGATCAAAATTCATACCAGAATTAACATGATCATTGTAAATATGCTTTAAATTCAAATCATC
Source organism: Argyra leucocephala (assembly GCA_963942445.1). Classification (NCBI taxonomy): domain Eukaryota; kingdom Metazoa; phylum Arthropoda; class Insecta; order Diptera; family Dolichopodidae; genus Argyra; species Argyra leucocephala. The sequence goes on along the minus strand of OZ012682.1, from coordinate 11,240,143 downwards.
TTGTTTGAATGCAATTATGAAATTTGCATTGTCTCGCACCAAATGCTTAGGAATACGAGTATAACTTTGACATAAATATGAAAATACACGCCGATAAGCACATCATTCACTTCTGTTTTATTTACAGATCGCCTCAAGCGAATCAGCTAGAAACTGATATGCTTATAGAAAGACTATCCAACCAGATAAACTCAATTCTGGAAACCAATCCCGAGTCTGAGATTATTCTGGCGGGAGACTTCAATATTCATAACAGAGACTGGCTTAATTTTTCTAGTCACAACAGTCCCGAAGGCAAACAAGTTGAACTTTTTTCCAATTTTTTCAACCTTTCTCAACTTGTCAAAAGCCCTACGAGGATACCAGACCGACGCGACCAGAACGGACACCTCCTGGATTTATTCCTAACTACCCATCCAGAGAAATATTCAATCTCTGTTAACTCTCCGCTAGGTGGTTCCGACCACTGTCTTGTAAGCACAAGCTTCGAAGTAGGCACAACAACCAGTTCTTCTAATTCTCCCAAAAGACTAGTTTGGCATTATCACCAAGCTGACTGGGAAGGCTTCAACAACTTTTTAAATGCATCGAACTGGTCGTTGTGTTTCCAATATAAAAATGTCGACTTTGCTGCAGAGGTGATTACCAAGAGGATTCTATTAGGAATGAAAACTTTCATTCCAAATAGCCTTAGAAGTATAAAACGAAATCCCTCAGGTTGGTTCAACGACCTCTGCAGCAAAGCTCTGAAATCCAAAGAAGAAGCTTACAAAAAATACAAGAACAATAAAACAGTCAATACGTATGAGAGTTATAAAGTGGTTAGGAATAAATGTAAAAAAATTATCAATCAGCAAAAATTCCTGCATAACCAAAGATTGAGACGAGAAATCTTTGATCTCCCCAACAACAGCAGGTCTTTCTGGACATTTGCTAAAAATGTTAGGCAAAATTTTTGCAAGTCTTCGTTTCCACCTATGATTGATAATAATAGTACTATTATATCAGATTCTGTTGGAAAGGCTAATCTCTTCGCAAAATTATTTGCAGCTAATTCCACACTCCCTCCTACAGCCCAAAATCCTTCATCAATCCCTGTTCTAAATTATTCCTTCGGAAGGATCTACTTTAGAACAAGAGCTGTAGCAAAAGTCTTGAAGAATCTCGATATAAAAAAATCTACCGGTCCTGATGGTATACCTGCAATTGTGCTGCGACACATTGCCTTCGCTATTTCTAAACCTCTGCGCAACTTATTCCATTTGTCCTTTTCGTCAGGAACTTACCCCTCCTATTGGAAAGTTGCCCAAGTTTATCCTATTCCTAAAAAAGGTGACAAAAGCAATCCTTCAAACTATAGGCCCATAGCTATTACTTCCATTATTTCAAAAACGATGGAAATCTTAATTAATCATAAGCTGAAGAAATATCTTGACAGTAGAGGTATAATTCATGATAGCCAATACGGCTTTCGAGCCCAACGTTCCACCGGTGATCTCATGACATGCCTCTGCGAGAAGCTCAACACCAGCCTGCATCAATCTGGTGAAGCTACTGTTGTAGCTCTGGATATATCTAAGGCTTTTGATCGAGTTTGGCATTCTGCTCTTATAGCAAAATGCAACGCTATAGGCCTTGGTTCAACCTTTTCTAAATGGATTGAAAGTTTTCTTTTAAATCGATCTATCATAGTTTCAGTTGACGGTTCTTTTTCCGACCAACTTCAAATCAATGCTGGTGTTCCACAAGGCTCTGTCCTTTCCCCCACCCTATTTCTCATTTTCATTAATGACCTTCTCAAATTAACTTTCAATCCAATCCATAGTTTTGCTGATGACAGCACTCTAGTAGCATCATATGATTTTCTAAAACAAACTAATGCTACAGCTTCCGCAGTCACCTCCAAAAGAACAATGATGGCCGGCGCGCTCAATCACGACCTTGCCAAAATTGTCGACTGGGGTAAAGCTAACAGAGTCGAGTTTAACACTTCAAAAACTCAAAGCTGTTTTGTTAGTAACAAGCTAACAACATTCGAACCAATTCTCCTGCTTCAAAATGAAGGTATCCAGCGACTCAAAGATCTGAACATTCTCGGAATGCGAGTGAATCAAAATATGCACTGGAATGAGCATATTTTCGATATTGCGAAAAGCGCCGCAAAATGTTTAGGATTTTTGAGCCGCTGCAAAACTTATTTTTCATCTCGAGACCTTTTAAAAATCTATAAAGCATATATACGACCCAAGCTCGAGTATAACTCACATTTATGGGCAGGTGCACCAAAAACCGCTTTAAATTTTTTGGACAAAGTTCAAAACCGCGCCATTCGTCTAATAGGCGTCATAAATGTGACCTCATCCCTTATACCACTTGGTCATCGTCGTATTGTTGGAGCACTTACTCTATTTTATAGATATCTGCTTGGTGTTGGCACTTGTTCCGAGGAATTAAAATCACTTCTTCCTCCTCTTAAGCAATTCAATCGCACAACACGAGAGGCATCAAGTGCCCACCCTTTCACAGTAGAAATTCCGAGATGGTTTAAGTCCGGCTATGGAAATTCTTTTATAGTAAGAACATCCCGATTGTGGAACCGCGTCCCAATCGAAGCATTCCCAATGAGAGAAGGATTTTTTATTTATGACTTACAGAGGTTTAAGACGAATATTAACAACATTGTTCGCTCTTTCCCACAAAACTTTTCTTCTTCCTTTTTCTTTCCTTTCCTCTAACTATCCTTTCCTTTTTCAAATAGTCAAGTTTTGGCTATAATATAAAAAAAAAAAAAAAAAAAATAGAAGCTGTCAACATGATTATGGCGACCCTTACAAAAATATGCTCTTATGCTATCTTGTTTCTCGCAAGCAACATCATCAAATATAAATATTGAATTTTTTTTTGAGCTTCTGATGGAGCAATTATTTCAGAATTATTTGGAAATTCATTGTATCCCATACCTTTAACGGAATTTATTGCCTTTCTCAAATATTCATATTTCGGCTGATGTAATGACTTTGAGTAAATGTATATGTTTTCGAAATTAAGCCCTTTAGAGTCTAAGAGCATGCTTAGCATAACATTAGTTTTTCCACAATTTGACGGTCCAACAATCAATCCCCGAATACTATCGGGTAATAATGAACCATGCTTTCTTTTCTTTTTAAAGCTTCCTCGATCAAAATTTTTTACTTTAATGGGGTCATCCACTTTAACAAACTTCATTCTGACAACTGATTAAAATCTATATAAATTCAAGTTTATGTAAGTAATAGGCAGTCAGTTTATATCGATAGTTAATCGAAGACATAAATAATATGATTGATCACAATAAAAAATTAATCAGACGTAATATCCATAAATAAATTACCATTTGAAGCGCATTTACCAGGATATAATTACTGTGGACCTGGAACTAAACTAAACTTAAAAAAAAAAAATATTATATCGGGGTTATAAAGGTATTAATCAATAGGATGAGGCTTGTCAAATTTTCCTAGTTGAACACGATATTGCATATTCACCAAATCGCGACACAAACGAACGTCAAAAAGCAGACAAGATATTAGCTGAAAAGGCTTGGCAAAGAGTCAAAACATCAGATTCAAGCATAGGTGAAAGACCTAATGCACTTCTAGTTTCTGGTGCAATGAAAGCTAAAGTTAAACTTGGAATGGGCTGTTCAGCTAAAACAAAAACGAAGCAAAAATTATTAAAAAATATTATCCAAGAAGCTAAGGTAGCTGTTAAGGGTAGTAAACCAACAAGTCAAAAAGATACAATCAAAATTGCTTTGAAAGCAGCAAGAAATGTAACTAAAAAGAGAAAACAAATAAAATTACCAAGAGTTCTTCCAGTACCTAAAGTTGGAGGGATTTTACCTTTAATTCCAATTTTGGCAGGTCTGTCAGCTGTGGGAGCTCTCTCAGGAGGAGCTGCTGGTATAGCTAAAGCTGTCAATGATGCTAAAAGCGCTAAGAAGCAGTTAAATGAAAGTGAACGACATAATAAAACAATGGAGGCTATTGCTTTAAGAGGAAAAGGTCTATATTTAAAACCATATGAAAGGACTAGGATTATACTTGAAACCAAAAAATTTTTTTAAATATGCTACCCAAAAGAGCTCTAACCAACATTGATTTAAACAATTTTGGAAAGAAATATCTAAAAACATTTTCGTGGAGTTTTCATGAAGGATGATTTATCTAAAAGTAAACCTTGGAGAAATGAATGTGGAATTATAAATTTAGATAATTCTATTGGATCTGGTACTCATTGGGTAGCATATTATACAAATGAAGATAATATACAATATTTTGATAGTTTTGGGAATTTACAACCACCAGCTGAAGTTGTGAAATACTTGGGAGATAAGCTCACATATAATTATGACACATATCAAACATTTAATACATACAATTGCGGTCATTTATGTTTAGCTTTCTTATCAAATTATAATTCTATAAACAAAAAAAAAACAAATTTTAAACGAATAAAGAATAACAAATACAAAAGATAAAAACTGATTTTTTAATTTAAATTGTAACTTATAGTAAAAACTGACCTACATTAATATCAGCTGACCAAAAATGAAGTTCCAGGTTATTTTGCATTACTCACTGGTGAATTTATCGGTGATATGACTGATGAATTAGAAGGATATGGTATTGGTAGCTACATAACACAGTTTGTAAGCGGTGTCCCCAAAAACTATGCCTACGAGGTCTTTTGTGCTAAAGATAATGTCGAGCGTATAGTTAGTAAGGTCAATGGGATCTGTCTCAAATATACAGCATCTAAACTAATAAATTTCGACAGTATTAAGGAGGCAGTATTAAACCCTGAAAACTCTGAAGAGATAACAATACTGTCTCAGGCTATCAGGCGAACAAAGGATCACCAGGTCATTACAACACCTGAAGTTAAAAATTATAGACCTAGATCGGAGAAGTGAAAATTCTTACCCGACTTCAGTTCAGAACCATATGGTTATCAAAGATCACAACTAGAATAAGTTTATTTTTAAGATAATTTTATACAATATATTTATACAAACCTAGAAGAATAAAAACAGTTTATAGTTTTATAAAAAGTAGTTATATTTTGTTTAAGTAGAATAATTGCTAAATTTAATTCATAATTTTTAATAATTCTGTATGAATAGTATTATAAAATTAATACATTAAATGTTTATTAAATAATAATGAAAAATAAAATTAAATGCAGACACATAGCTTTTGCGAAATAACACCAATTGTTTACGATTTTATTATTTTATTAAATTCCAGATTTTTCAGGGTCTTTGACATTTTAGTTTATAAAATATATTAGGTTTATTTACTTATTATTATTTACTTAATTTTGTTTAAAGATGTAATACCCACTTATGGTTAAAATAAAGTTGTTCTTAAAAATTAACATAATAATAATATTTCTTATTTTTTTATTATTGCATTAATGTTGAATTGCCGGGCAAAACAGAAAAATAATTTATTTGAATAATACAAATAACCTTGAACTTGATTTTGGCCAGCTGATTTTAATATAGATCCGTTTTTACCATTTCATTTAAAATTAAAAAAAAAATACCATGTTCTTATCTTTTTCTATTATTCTTTTATTCACTTGAAACAAAATTCTAAAATTTTATAGTCTTATGTCCAAACTACAAACATATTTTGCTGAAAAAAAAAAAAACTTTAATGTAAACAAAATCATTAGCTTTGATTTTTGTTAACTGGCAATATAAGGAGGAGGCATATGATTCTATTTTAATTTACATTTTATTATAACATTAAACATTTTCATAAAGCTGATTATTGTTTATCAACATAAACAAAAAAATTTGTCATATTTGTTGCATATATTTCTAACTGATAAGAACTTAAAAAATTTAAAACCGCAAGTTTTCTTTTTTAAAATTTTTAAAATCGTACAATTTGGTAGGGTACTATGCTTAAAAATTTAATTATATTGCGTGAACATACATTACAAACTCTAATTATTCAGCATTAAAACAATAAAAACAGCAAAACAAAATTCTGATTTTTACATTTTATGTTTTATACTCTTATAGCGAAACCACAACCATTTACTCTGCATAATATAGGATACTTTAACAATTTCATAATAATATAATCATAATCCATGGTCGCTGATACATGTTCCCAACAACAAGAACTTCGGCGTAGTTCACAACTTGGAAACTTGGACTTAGGTGCGGGGCCTGGTTCTTGGAGCAATTTTCCCGCTCGGAAACCTCGGACCTCTAACCAGCATGACATTTATTACATTATAAATATTCATTTCAATTCCATAATACTTCATCAAAAGTGTGTTTCTCTACCTTGAGATATTAAAAGCTATTTATAGAATTTTTTGTTTAATACCATATCAATCATTCATATACTTATATACACAAATAACATCAACATTTCTAAATGGCTTGGTAGCTGAATGGTTAGCGTGGTCGCTCGTTAATCATTCAGGCACCGAGTTCAAATCCTCGTTCAAACAAATAATTTTTTTAAAAAATAAATTCATATTCATTATTCACACACACACACATGTAATATATAATATATTCATCATACGCAATTCTCATGAGCCAGCTGGAGTTACCTATGACGTCACCAGCTACTCAATCAAGGTCATCAACCATGGTGCCAAAGATAACAATAACAATAACATGATAAGGCTACAATAACAATAACGATAACAAAAGTGCTTCTCTACCTTGAGATTCTAATATTCATATCTTCCATCACCTTCACTCTCACACAATAATTTCTCATTTTTTTATGGCGACACCTATTAGAGTGAGCGAGATAGCGATGTCTGGCTAAAGTGCCCCAATACCTACTCTTCTTGTGTAAGTATGTCCACCATACTTGGAGGTAGGAAAAAACTACTATTCCTAAACTCCAACAGTAGTCTCTTGCCATACCTTGTTTAGCAAAACCGTAATTTTTCTATTCCATAATATTTTGTGTGTATTATTTCTCCTACTGTTAGGAGCTTCTTTGGCTTATATGTATTTAACCCACAAGCTGAGGCTACATAATTAAATTTCGCTAAAACATTAGTGACGTTAGTCACAATGCTGCCATCGTGTCTTCGTTTAAGTGGCTGCTCTTCGTATCGCTTATGTGGCGGTTCTCCTTCATATCTCTGGTTTTGATGTTGATGTTGTTGTTGTTGTTGTTGTTTTTGTTGTTGATAATTTTTAGTTGAGGATTGATAACTCGGTATTGATGATGTTGAGGTTGATGGTGCAACCAATACAACATTATAAATAAGAATATATAAGATATAAGATTTCGATTGTATCCTCCATATTTTTGATAAGGGTGTTCTTTATACGAAATTAAGAACTGAATTGAATAATAAGTACAGCTTATTTAGCTCTTTTATACATTTTATTTATTTATTTTTTTTTTTTTTTATCCCTAATCGAAACATACAAAACTGTAAACATAGAGATTAAATATTTCATCATTATCAACATCTGACTCAATTTCCGGTTTCAAGTCAACAAGCGTAGATAATGTTTTTGGTTCAAACTAGATTTGTTACTTAATCTATTTATTTTGAGTATTAGTAGAAATTGCCTTTACCATCTCATCTACATAAGAACTTATTTTTCTTTTGTTTGTGGGGTCAAAATTATAGTTTTCTTTTGTTTTTTGTGTCAAAATTATATTTTTTATAGCTAATAGAAACATATATTGTTGTATACACGCGTTTCCTTTTCTTAGGTCTTGTAAATTATTTAATATAAATTAAAATAAAACAAATTAAACAATAAACATTTAGCAAAATAATAAATAAAAAATAAACTTTCTAAGCGAATTAATTATAGTGTTAAATTGTATTAGATAAACCAATTATATAAAAGAAAAAAGAAAAATAATAAAAAAAAAATAAATTAAAAAACTTTTAAAAACAGAACAGGTGGTTTTACACCACGAGTTTTAAATGCAACAAATATAAAAATTAGGAAGGAGTGAAAATAAAATATTTAAACATTTAAACAAAAACGTTTTCATTCAAAATAGGATTTGAAATAATATTATTAAATAAATAAATAAAATTAAATAAAGCTAAAATTAAATTAAATTAAATTACTGCACAAGTAAATATAAGTAATTAGACTCAGTTGGCTAGGAAAAGGTAAGAGCTTCCATGGGGAGCAGAAATACATCATATACTCAAGGGACTTAATAGAATTATCGGACGAAGAAATATTAAAAGACTTACAAGATAGCAACCAAAACGTCTTAAAAATATATAGATTCCCTAACAGAAAAATTACAAACGAAGCAGAAAAACAAATAAAGTATTCTGGAGCAATAGCTGTAACCTTCGATTCACTTGAGCCTCCGAAGGAAATAAGAGTTGGATACTTTGTTTTGCCAGTCAAAAAAAGCTACCCTAATCCAAGGCGCTGTTTAAAGTGTCAACAGCTGAGTCACATAGCTAAATAGCTGGAAACACACAACCACCCAAATCAAAAATCACCAATAATCAACTAACCGAACTACACACAAAAAACAAAACACGCAAGTCAACAAATGCACAAATGGAGATAGAACAAGAAATCATCTAAAGGTAAGCTAATATGGATCCCAGTCCCATTAATTCCCAACTCACCAACTTCCCCATCCAACGTATAACCCCTAACACCCCCCCTCACTCCATACATCAGTGGAACATCCAAGGGTTCCACAGAAATAAGCATTATATCCAATTACTAACTAATAGATACAACCCCCTAATAATAGCCATACAGGAAACAAACATCCACACCCCATCTCAACAAACTAGCCTAGGCCGATATGACTGCCTACTACCTCCCATTCAAAACAGAGTGGGCGGTGTAGGTTTTCTTATCGACAGAGGCTTAAAATATACAGAGGTCGGACTCAACACGCCACTTCAGGCAGTTGCAATAGCGATTGGACTCTCCGGTATTAGGTACCAGGTCACTATTGTGAATTTATATCTAGAGCATGACTTGGAGCTGCGAAGAAATTACCGATATATTATAAAAAATCAACTAAGAACACCATATATCATTCTAGGAGACTTCAGTGCGAGAAGTGAGACCTGGGGAGATCATTTCACATCCGAGCGTGGACAGCTGCTTGATGAGTGGACTGACGATAACCCTGATCTCTGTAATTAAATAATCCAGTTCCCACAAATTTTAGTACTAGAGGCACTCACACTGCCCCAAACCTCACAATATCCCACACATCCATAGCCTATAAATTCGACTGGCAGGTTGGCTATAACCCTAAAGGTTATGACCACCACCCAATCGTAATAATCCTACCCACAACAATCCCACAACCCAAGCAAATCCAAAAACCCCGATATAACGAATCAAAGGCAGATTGGCTCAATTACCAATTATACATGACAAATTTTTACATGCCAAACCAACTTAACAAAACATCAACCAAGAAGTAGCAATACTGACTAAGTCGGTTAGAATAGCAGCCTCCAGAGCCTTTCCTATAAAGTATCAATACAACAATAGTAAACACCCGGCTTGGTACAATTCTGAGATTCAGAAATTGTCGAAAGATAGAGACCGTCTCTGGAGATCATACAAAAGATACCCCACGATGGACAAACTGCTAAACTTAAAAAGAACGAACGCAATTCTCCGCCAAAATATAAGAACACAAAAAAGGCAAAACTAGCTGGATTTTGCCAACAGCCTCAACGGCGAAAATATCTCTGACACTTGGCGCAAAGCCAACTATATTCTTAAAGGAAGCAGGAACTCCAACACAATCATCATCCAGCAGGGGGATGTCCTAGTGGCAGACCCTGCGCTGAATGCTGAATTCCCTGCCTCTAAGCATAACTCAATCACAACAGAACCCCCAAAAGAATACAATCCCCCTGACTCTATAAATAAAAATTCAGTACTAGATGCCAAAATTACTACAGATGAAATCCTAGAAACACTGTCACACTTTGATGGAACTGCACCAGGATTGGATGGAGTCACCTACGGTATGATTAAGCATGCCTCGGCAGACTTCATCATAAGACTGAGAAGGCTTTATAATAGGGTATACAGCTCGGGCCAACTTCCACAAGCTTGGAAGATGGCAGAGCTGATCCCCCTAAGAAAGCCCGGAAAAGATCCACAAAGCTGTACTAGTTACAGGTTCATCTCTTTGCTCACTGTACTATCTAAAATCCTATAAAAAATTTTAGCCAAAAGTCTCTACTGGCACATAGAAAATAAATTGACGCCAGAAGTTCAAGGTTTTAGAAAACTACATAGCACGACTACCTTCTTACACAAATGAGAATTCGACGTTGGAAAGGCACTGGACAGCAAACAGCATTGTGATCTTCACTCTTGCGACCTGGAGAAAGCCTTCGACAGAGTACCAAGAGAGACGGTCATCAAACAGCTGATAAATTGGCAATCGGGCCAATCTATCACTCGTTATATCAACAATTTCCTAAGAAACAGAAAATTCCTAGTACAAGTCAGTGGTCATCATTCGACTTGTAAACCTCTTCTATCCCTCAAGGTTCCCCACTATCTATTCAGATATTGAATATCTATATAAATAGCCTAAGTATTAAATTATCCACAATACCCAACCTAAAACACCTCATATATGCAGATAATATTATCCTATATACAACTAAATCCACAAATATTCCAACAAACACCTTGGAAAACTCCCTACTAACAATTGACAATTGGACTGAGGCTAATGGTGGCAACCTGGCCCCAGACAAAACTGAAGCCATACACTTCTGGAGAAAGCACAATTGTCCCAAGTTCACATTATCCCGTAATAACACAACTATATCCCCATTAGAAAATATTAAAATCGTCGGCATCCACTTCAGCCGAAACTTGAAATACAACTCACATATAAAAAATTTAGTATCCAACATCAAACGAGCAAATAACCTACATCTGCAGAAAGAACGTGGGCCCACCAGTTTATGTTGCCGTAAAAATAGCGAAAGCTATTCAATATGGCAAAATCGACTACGGACTCACATTGTATGGCTACACGACCAAAGGCAACATTCAAAAGTTGCAAGTTGCCATCAATCAGGCGGCTCGGATTGCTCTGGGCGCCCTCCCAAACACAGCTATAGAAGTTCGGAGAGTGGAGGCAAACTTGCCGTCCATAGAGGAGAGAAGGAATGTCTTGTCGTCAAGACTAATAGCCAGGGCCAACTTTGATCGACAACATTCTCTACATAAAATATATTCTAATTTCCTAAAATACGATTCCCTTCCATACAAAAACACCTTCAATAAATAAAATTATCCCTCTGGTTGATCCATTGGGGCTCGACCTGTATGACTGTCCTAAGCCCTACAGGCCAGAGCACCTATGGACCAACTGGAAGTCATACATACACGATAACCTAGCCCAATATACAAACAAAATACACCTTCTGAAAAGTACAGACAACTGTACATCAAATTAAAAAAATCACTCCCCACACATTCCGAAATGTTCACCGATGGATCAAAGGGACCCCAAGGCGTAGCCTGGGCGATAGTCAAAAACAATTCACTCTGGAAGGCGGAATCACTGCCGGAGGAATGCTCTATTCTCATAGCTGAGCTTACCGCCATATACAGAGCAATCCAAGCTACCGAAACCCAATATCAAAATTATACAATACTAACTGATAGCCTCAGCTCAATCAAGTCAATCAAAAATCCATACAACAATGAATACATGTCAACATATATTAGAAATTCCTTAGCCAGAAACAATGGCAAACTACGATTGGTTTGGATTCCAGGCCACGTAGGCATAGATGGCAAACCAAAAGCAGACCTTGAGGCAAATATAGCGGCCAAAAGCCCCCTTACAAGAGGTTCAATAATGTCTTATGTCCATGCTAAAACGACCATTGCTATATACGCGGCGCACATCCGCCAAACAGCCTGGAATTCTTTCAATCGGTTTGCCAGATCCCACAACAATAATTCTAATATCCCAGGTCCAATTAAATTTAAATCCCGTGCCCTAGGTGTAAAACTCCCACGAGTACGCCTAGGGTACATCCTCCCAACCCACAAACACCTTTACACCAGATCACCACCACCGACATGTATTTATTGTCCCGAAATCCTAACAATGAAACACATCCTTACAGAATGCCCATCCAATAATCCAATCACATCCCAATACACCTTTACGCCATTAAAAGCCCTACAATTTTCAAATTCATCCCATATATCCCTAATTAAAGCACTCCTTACCCACCACAACATCTGGGAACAAATAATTAATAATTTTTTTTGTTTTTGTTAATTAAAGTTTTTTATAATTATATCTTTTTTAGATTTACACTTACATGGAATTCTCTTAATTTACATTTGAAGCTCAAATGAAATGTATTTAGTTCATTTTTTTTTGTTTTTGTTAAAATAGAGTTAGTAATGTAATGTTAATTAGTACGTAAATTAGGCACTAAGTACAAAATGAAATTTAATCTTAATTTTTCTTATATTTATAGTTTATTCTTTTATTTAATTTTTCTGTAGTACATAAGCTAGATATAAGATCAGATCCTAATGAATTGTAAGAATTATAATTTTTTGTTAAAAAGGCACACATCCCGAAGGGAAAAGGACCTTAAGTGGAGATAAATCTGCAGGTCCACTGTTTAATTAAATTAAATTAAATTAAATTAGAAACATACAAAAGTGTAAACATAGAGATTAAATATTTCATCATTATAAACATCCGACTTAATTTCCGTTTCAAGTCTACAGCGTAAATAATTTTTTTTGGTTCAAACTAGACCTAAAATTATTTTACTATCAAATTTAATTTTACCAAATAAAAAATAATTTTTTATACTCTTATTAAAAACGACAAATATTAAAAATGTACTATAAAAATTATTTAATGTTTTACTATGATTTAATTAATGCCTTTTTACAAATTGAAGAATCCATTTAAAGTTATGTAAAAAACAATTTTTCTAAAGATTCCACTCCGCCTGAAATTATGCAAAATGTTAATAATTCAATTCCTAACTTTTCAATAAAAACCCAAAATTTTGTGAATTCGAATAAAAAAATTATTTTACTATCAAGGTCAATTTTACTAAAACAAAATTTTCAATTCATAATTTTATTCCCTTATCAGAAACAACAAACATCAAAAATTATTTTTCGTTTTACTACGATTTCATGTTAATTTACAAATTGAAGATAAGACTTTTTTTTCTTAAACCAAATAATCAAAAATAAAAACAATAAAATATTGCTCATTAAAAGTTCTTCAAAAAATATTGTTCTTCAAAAATAAAACAATATTCTGTGCGCCTATTATTTAAAATTTTAAAAAACCATTTTTTTCAAGAGTCATACTCCTTATCTAAGCCGGATGTGACGTCACTTCCTGGTCTAGAACCGCTATAGCTATAGGTATTAACATTAATTCACCCCTTCATCAAGACGTATTTTAAAATTATTGCAAATTAGTTGAAGGAATGAGGGCGCTATGTACGGTACATAAACCCTTCTTCTACGGTTCATATCAATCAAAACTTGACAAGTTTACGTTTATTTGAAATGTTTTGTTTTTTTTTTATTTATGTATATGGCACAGAATATGTAAGTTGGCAGTTAGTTTTAATAATAATTGGCATTCAATTCAGTGCTCAGTGTAGTGTAGGTGTATAAAGTGTTTTTCTAAATATTGGAGTAATCAAGGTGTTGGAGAATGACAAAGAAACCAAAGAATTAGTTGTGGAATCTACTGAAGAAAACACTAATCAGAAAGGAAAACTAGTATTTGCTGCTAAAACTTATAATTCCAAAAAGAGAAAATGTAACCCAGAGATGTGAAAAAAACTTAAGGCCAGTCTTGCAAGAGAGAGGGATGAGAAATATTTATCTTACAAAAATGAAGTTGTGCCAGAAAAAACCAACAATAGGTATTTTATGCAGAGAAGAGTGTAGACTCAAAGGTACTTTGCGTTTTACAGATGAAGATAGAATAAACTTTTTAAAGGAGTTTTACAAACTGGATGTAAATACCAACCAAAAGGTTGACATTATAAAAAAAAGAGTAGATAATTATGCAACTGCACCACCTCCCGATAAAAGAGGATGACATTCTAACAGACCAAATAAAATCGATGAAGCAGTTAGAAAATTTGTTATAGACCATATTAAACAATTTCCTTTAAAGGATTCACATTATTCGCGTAATAAAAATCCGCATAAGGTGTATCTCTTCCCTCTTCTAAATCAAAGCATTTCAAACATAGCAGCACGATAAAAATACTAAGAATGTATGCAAGGATACTGTTGTCATAACAATGGATTCATAGCAGACTATGTCTTTTCCAAAAATAACCACATCAAAAGCGTTATATTTAAGGCAAATGTGGTTTTATAAAGCTTGTTTTTGCTACTGGACAGAAGATATGGCTAATATAGGAAGCTCAGAAATATATAGTTTCTTGCTTTGATAGGACAGATAAGTAATTTAGTCTGATATTCTTCTGGAGGACAACATAAAAATTTTGCAATGCAATGTACCAATATTTGATTTTAAGAGGCTACATTGAGTTTAAGAGGAGAGGTTCCGGACATTGGCCATACCTACCTAGATTCAGACCGAGATTTTGAAAGAGTAGGTATTGTGATAGAGTAGGTATTGCGGAAGCATGGCTCCATACATCTACCAGAACAGTTCCGACAAATTATTCTGAGTGCAACCATAAATAACGAAATAATGGATATGACTGAACATTTTAAAGGTATCGGAAATTTAGCTAAAAATATAAATATAATATAACGAACAGAAAAAAAGATGAACTTAATGGAAAAGTGAGACTTAGAGACAGTATTAAATGGATTTGAGTTGAAGAATATGGTTCTCTTTAGAGTCATATGATGAAAATATGCCATTTAAAAAAAGCGATAATATTCAAATTTTATAGGTAACTATTTAGCTATATTTTTCAATTGAATAGTAATATTTTTGTTACTTCTTATATCATTTAGCTTTATGAAAAAGTAATTATAATTTTAAAATAATGAAAAATAAATAAATTAACTAAATTTCTGTTTATTATTATATTAAAAATTAAAAAGTGTGATTAGTATATATTATACTATAAGATGAAAAATGGCTAATAAAAATATTATTTATTAAATTTCTGTTCATGAAAATTAAAAAATGTGACGACGAAAATTGCTTAATTTTGAAATATTGAAGAATAAAATGTTTTTAAATTTCCATTCGCTAAAAATTAATGACGACTACTGATTAATATTATTGTATTTTGTTAAGATAA
This sequence comes from Argyra leucocephala, assembly GCA_963942445.1. NCBI lineage: Eukaryota > Metazoa > Arthropoda > Insecta > Diptera > Dolichopodidae > Argyra > Argyra leucocephala. Next base: position 11,224,810 of record OZ012682.1, on the reverse strand, counting down.
TACGTCATTTTGTATTTAATAAACCTCTCTTTCACACTTATATTGGTTTTTGTTTTTGGTTTATTTCAATGGATGAAGGAGCTATCTACACATTTTAACAAGAAAAACAAAAAATACAAGTTTCTTATTAATCAGCCTGTAATGAGTAAAAAATCACTACCTATATTGACAATTTTCGTATATTATGGCTTTAATAAGTCTAGCCTAAAAACAATTAGATCAAAAAACCTTTGACTTCAATTTACTCGGAATTTTGATTTTGTTAGACCCCTTCATCTTCTCGTGTCTTCAATTATATAACTATCTTACTCTAGAGCTCAGTTTTAAAGAACTATACAACTACTAGCTATTCCCGGCGTAACATTCGCCGGTCTAGCATTAGCATTATAAATGAAACAATTTATTTTATTATATATTTAAACATTGGTTTTTGTTAAGAAAATAAAGAAAATCAATAAATAAAATAAATTGTTTCATTTATAATGCTAATGCTAGACCGGCGAATGTTACGCTGGGAATAGCTAGTAATATACAATATTGTTTGATCTATCTATAACTATTTTTTTTTTAAATTTTTATTTAGGTATTTATTTATATACTATAAATTAATTTTGACCGCTAATAGTTTTGAAGAAAACTTTTATATAAGGCTGCGTTTGTACGTTTTTGAATTTTGTTTATAATGTATAAATGATGTTCATTAAAGTTTGACATCCGACTTTGTTATAGAATATCATCATTTTTTTTTTTAATAATAGTGCTCGACACGCATTTTTGTATTTCGCAAGTTGAAAAAGTGAATTTTGCGAGAAAAGGTATTTATAAACTTCTAATTGTGTTATGCCAATATATTGAAAGATATACATTAAAAAATACAAAAAATGTGTATTAAATATTATTATTATTTATCAATACAAATACTTAGAATAATTGATTTACTATTTGAATATTTATATTTCACAAATGTTCTGAAATTACACAGTATATTTATATTTGTTTATAAGTATTTATTATTAGTACTCGTAACGCATATTCGTATCTTCGTATTTTGCAAGTTTAGAAAGTGGATTTTACATGAAGAGATGTATACTTTGCAACTATATTTGTTTATCTTTGAGATATGTAATTAAAACTTTTGAAATAAAATTTGATGTAATTGCAATAAAATTTGTAAATGTAATAAAAATAAGTAAAACAAAACCTTCATGAAACAAAATTTGATGTCTAAACGCTCCCTAACAAATACTATTAATAGAGACGTACACTTGAACAAAATGTGGCGAACAGATGTCGCTGGCAGTATAGATATGAAATTAAATGCATTTAAAAAAAATACCACACCCACATTAAAAACACATTAAAATAGCCATAGATACGTTATTTGTGTTTTTTTTTATTATCATAATAGCCCTAACTATTTCAAAACTCAAAATAAAAAAACAAAACATTTATTTATAGAATACATTTTTATTTCGCTTCTTTTAAATTTTGATTTTGACATTTTAGTATGATTAGGTATGACTATTATAGTAAACGTTATGATCCATTTAACGAATTATTATATGACATCATATGACGCCTTATGACTATTATAGTTAGGACTAAAGCCAATAATTATGCTTTTTCTCTTATTGTTCAGTTTTTATTGACGCCTTATGACTATTATAGTTAGGGGTAAAGCCAATAGGTAATTATGCTTTTTCTCTTATTCTTCAGTTTTTATTTTTATATTGCTATCCCGATAGGGTCTCTGATGTAGGTAAGGGTAGTTTGTGATTTTTCTTTTAAAAGTTTTTTTAATTTTTATGTTTACTAAATTTGCAGTGTATTGAATTGGAACTTGATAATAATGTCATAACATATTTTGTTTTTCTTGTTCTTAACAGATCGTAAATTTCGGTTTATAATTCTCCATGCACAATATAATATTTACTGAGTGCTACTACGCATTTGAATTTATACTTTTGAATTATTTGTTAATAAAATAAGGAAAAAAAATTTTTTTTTAGAAATATTTGCCTTCAATTTAAGCGTACTAAAACTACAAAAATAAACTTTAGAATCGCAGCTTGATATAATGTTTTCATAGCAAGTTATGATTGTAATTACGGAAAAAGAAAATTAGCCGAACTTTTTACCAAATCTCTTAATCTCATCTCAAGAATTCCTAGAATTTCGGCTAATTTTCTTTTTCCGTAATTACAATCATAACTTGCTATAAAAACATTATATCAAGCTGCGATTCTAAAGTTTATTTTTGACGTATTAAAAAATTTTCACCAATAAAAAATTACGCACTTTATAAAAAGAAACCCTGTTAAATACAAAAAATATTTGATGTAAAATTCGTAGATTACATCTGAGAAAAAGTCTGAAATGTAAACACTCATCCGACTTTATCTACGATAAAATTCGATTTTGTCCGACGTGTAAACGCTGCCTAAGCATAAATTGGCATATAAAAGTATATAATATAAGTAAGTACATGCATAAATCGAAATTGAATTTTTCTACATGCGAGAAGAGTAATTTCTAACTGAGTGATAGATAACTAATAGGCTCAAATTTTGTTTTCTTTCATTAATAATGTTTGCATTTTATTTTCAATTAAACTAAGCCATATGATTATGTATGTAGCAAATGCAAACCCTCTCTATATGACACATGCATGTACTATGTACATATCCCTTATACGAGGATTAATTCTGATCTTTTATTATTTCAATATTTGCATTTTAAACATTATTATTTTCTGATATACGTATTAAAAATATTAAATTATGATTACATTACAATAATAGGTATAAGATATTATTAATATTTTTGTCAGCAATAATTTGGAGTTACAAACATTATTATTTTTTATTAATTATATTAGTAAACCTAAATATTTATTATATTGGTATACGATTATCTATTTACAAATCACAGAATTTAAAGAATATGATAACGCTGTTTTAGTTAGGTCTCCAAAAAATCTTATGCATAGTTGATACAATTTAGAAAATAATATTGCTAAATATTTCAACGAAATTTTGTCGAAATTTTTTTTCAAAATTATAAACTTTATATATTTAATTTCAGTCAACTTTTTTTGTTATTCTCTTTTGTTTACTATATTTTTTCTTTTTCTTACACGTAAAATTCTTATTGTCGTCTATTTCTGACAATGTTTATCAAATTTGCAAATGAATTTGTGTGCAAACAAATGAATACATACATGAGTTCATACTCTTTTTATGGATATACTTTGGTTAAATGGTTATTGAAATGGGTATTTTGTTGAATTGAAGCAAATTGAAACAAACATATAAAGTCCAAGGCAAGTTAATTAAGGCAAATATAATAAAATAAATAAATTTCAGTTATTGGAATTTCTGAACATAAGGTAAAAAATATATTTTCTAAATTTACTATTTGTTTTACCGGTAAGTTTTTTTGCTGTAATATCGTAATATCGTAATATTTTAACAAAGCTATTTTATCAATATAATAATTATATTCTGATAATTCGGTTTTGGTCTTTGGTACTTTGTTTTTTTTTTAAATTAATTCATATAATAAGATATGATCAATGCTATTGCTCAATAGGTGAATTGTTTTTTTTAGGTTTTATTTGGTTTTATTGTTTTGTGGTTTATGTCTTTAAATTCAATTTTGCACACTATGGTAATTCGTAATAGTTCTAATAAAGTTGTCTAATCTAGTTGAAAAAAGCTTTGTGTTGTAAAAGCTTTGTGAAAAGTTTAACAGACGTTTAAGCGTATTAATATATAAGATAATAGGCAGATGACTTATGTTTTATTAACAATTGGAAAATAAGTAAAATTGACAGAATTATTGAGGAGAAAATTTCAAAAAAGCTTCTAATTATTTTTTTTTTTAAATATAAAAACTTACAAGCTAAACACAAATTAAAGCAAAAACAACACAAAATTAAGCTAATTAAACTATAAAACAATAAAATTACAGAAGATTGAAAGAAAGAAAAAAAAAAACGAGAAAGCAAAAAAAATAATAAAAAAAAAAAATAACAAAAAATAAAATTAAAATTTTTCTTGTTTATAATTAAAATAAAATAGACCCGTCTTTCGTTTTCTCTATCTTCTGTGATTCTTTTCAATTTCTTAACATTTGAGGAATTAAATTAACCAAAGAATTGTTAACGAATTCACATTTTAATATAAATCGATCATATGTTATTTCTGCCTTTTCCAATATAGTTTTTGTTTTTGCAATTTCGTGTAATCTCTTTGTTGAAAAATGCCATGGAAGGCTTAAACACATTTTTAATATTTTGTTTTGGCAAATTTGTAATTTTTTTTTATGACATGCAGCAGTGCAGCACAACTATAGCATATTGGAAATCCCTGCATTATGTACTGGAAAACATATTTGTATAACAATACCTTGTTGTTAAATGTTAAACCGGATTTTCTATTTATTAGAGGGTACAATACTTTAGTTAGAACAGTAACTTTCCTGATTTTTTGGTCTATATTATAATTAAATTTTAATTTTTGATCTAAATGAACACCAAGATATTTTTGTTTGCTGCCAAATAACTTCGTTTCCGTCTAACTGCAGGTTTCTATCTGGAAGGTAATCTGGTCTTCGTCTTCTAGTGAAAAAGATGCCCCGGGTTTTTGTAGTGTTTACCACCTGTGAAAATATTCAGTGAGTGACTAAAATCCGTTTTCAAGACTGGTGATAATTTGATGTGGTTAGAAGAAATGTATCATCGGCAAAAAGGCCAAGTAAGCAATTGCTTGGCTTAGATATATTATTTGTGTACACGTTGCAGAGTAGAGGGCTAATACTTGAGCCTTGTGGTAGTCCACATAAAATTTGTGCATCCTCTGATACGGAGTCATTTATTTTAACCCGGAATTTTCTATTCTTCAGGAAACTCTGTATTATTTTAATTAAATACGTGGGAAACTCGAAGCACTTTAATTTGTGAACTAATCCTTTATGCCACACGTCATCAAAGGCTTTTTCGAAATCTAGGGCCACCATTCCCGTAGATTTTTTGCTATGCATTTCTGCATTTATTAAATTTTTGATTCTCATTAGCCGATGGTTAGGTTGATGTTGTTCACGGAAGCAAAATTGTTCGTTAGGAAGTATATTATTTTCACTAATAAATTTATTTATTCAGCTCTTTAGACCCTTTTCAAATATTTTCCCAAGTGAGCTTAATAAACTAATTGGTCTATCACAGCGTGTTTTCTTGGGTTTTAAGATGCAAGTAATATTGGCTATTTTCCATGCGTCAGGAAAGTAATTTAATTCTAAACAACGGTTAAATAATGATTTTAGAAATCTAAGACACTTATGCGTGACCATTTTAAAGACCTCATTCATGATGCCATTAACTCCTGGGGATTTGTTTTTCTTCAATTAATCTATTATTAATTTGACTTCTGAAAATGTGAATTTTTCCACAGAGCCATGATGGTGATTGACGTTTGAAATAAAATTTATACTTTCATCTACCAAATCTTCTGTTTGTTAATCACTGCGTGTAGCTCTGAATTGGTTTGGTTTGGCAAAATATTCTGCAAATGCATTTGCTTTCTCTGCGTTTGTAACTAATATATGGTTATCGACTTTTAAAGATGGTATTCGTTTGTTTCTGTTCCTCAGCAACTTAGAACTTTTCCAGAATGTTTTGCTATTTTTCTCAAGGTTGTTAAGTAAGTTTGTCCAATTTTTATTTTTAAGCTCTGTAATTCGAAATTAGATCAAATTACTTAATTGTTTATAGGTTTTTTTAACATTTACGTTCCTAGATCTTTGCCACTGTCGACGCAATGTGTTAGGAGAGCAGATTATACTTTTTATGTCGGATGGAAGAGTGTTTCTATTTCCCTTTTTTATGGGTTTTTTGGGGATGGCTTGTAGCATTGCATCATTTAGTAAACTTGTTATATATTTAATATTTCGGTCAATTTCACATTTATTTGCAGCCATAACTTGAACATTTTCTAAATTTGAATTAATAATGCGTTTGAAAATTTTCCAATGGGCGTGAATAAAATTGAGTACAGTTGGAATTTCTTTCGTAATTGATTTGCAGTTTGGACTGAAAACCACAGGATCATCTTCAGGAGTTTAGTTTGTTAATTGTAGAATAATTAGTAATTTGATTTGAGCAGTTGCTAAGGTTAAATCGATTGTTGATGGATTACCTCTGGTTGACTTCGGAAAATATGTTGGCGATGGAGGGAAGAGCACGTCAAAGTTTTGTACAGCTAGTTCATCGTGAAGTATCTTGCCCCAGTGGTAGTTGTTGTTACAATTCCAACGTGTGTGCCTACTATTAAGAACTTCAATTACCAGGTATTTGAAGGGAATTCTGGATATCAGACGCAAATCATTTTTGAATTTTAGATTTGTTGATGAGTTTGAGTTGCCAGCGATAGCATTGAGTCAGCCCGCCTTTATTTTTGTTGTTTATGTAGTAGTGCCACGTGTTAAATGTTAGAGTTTTGTTTAGGAAAAATAAACGCACTATTACAACACTTTTTATTTCAACCTCTTTCTTTAATATCTAAGTACGCTGCAATTATTAAAAAATTCGATGGGTTAGAGTATATTTGGACAGCGATTGTTTCAATTGTCTCGGTTTTGATGCTCGGAAATAGTATATGTTTCATATTTTTCCTAACAAATATAGCCACTCCACCGTGACAGTTCATCTCCCGACCTGATATGTATGATATAAAGCAATTGTCCGAGATAGTTTTTTCGGAGTGAAGCCATGTTTGCGTTGCTATAGCCACATCAATGTTCTCGGTTTTAAGCACATCAACAAATTCAATAGATTTATTTTGTATGCTTTGTGCATTCCAATTCATTATCCTCAGCATTTTATGGGGCATTGTTGAAGATGTATTTCATACAAATTTCAGCGACTACCGTGATTTGGTCTTCTTTATTACGACACATTATCAGTTTTGCTATGACTTCCCTAATGATAGAGACTATTTCTATGGATGTAAAAAGATCACCTTGCTTACTGTTGTTTTCCAAACTTAGATTAATCGATGAATTAACCTGTGGAGCAAATGAGTTCGGTTGCGCGTAACTTCCTTGACCGAAATTAATGCCAGGATTCATTGGAGGAGCTAGCGTGTTACTCTTGTTGAGTTGCGGGAAATGTGTTGCTTCGTATCTGAAAAGGGCATCCCATGGATTATGCGTTTGTAGGTCGGCTATTTCGGGAAGTCCGTGCCCTCAGGTCAGACTGTAATTTACTATATTCTACCCTTTTTCACATTTTGTAAAGCCGGCTTGGTAATTGTCCTTACAGTGCACACAACGGGTGATTCTTTCTTCGATTGTTGCCCTTAGTTTTTCGGGGCAGTCCTTGGAATCGTGTTCTTTTGCACATATTCTGCAGCGGTAATTAAGGTAACAGTGACTGGCACCGTGCCCAAATGTTGGCAGCGATAGCATTGAGTCAGCCCGCCTTTATTTTTGTTGTTTATGTAGTAGTGCCACGTGTTAAATGTTAGAGTTTTGTTTAGGAAAAATAAACGCACTATTACAACACTTTTTATTTCAACCTCTTTCTTTAATATCTAAAATGGCTCTATTCTTCTTATGATCTAAAATAATTCTAAACTTAAAAATGAACTTACAATTAATGCTTACGTTAGCATATTACGATTATCACGAGGGAAAGGAATGATCATTGTGGTATGCATTTTGTGGTATGCATTTAATGCACAAAATGCCGCAATGTCAGCAATATTTATGTATTATAATAATATAGAATTATATTATTATTACACCTTCCCCCCGAAGAAAAATGACCTTAATAGGGCATTCGTTTCGAGGTGAGTATAGAAAAATGTTTTATTTCTTTGTCCTCATGATATTCGTTTTGATTTTAAATTTTAATATTTTTCATTTTATTTTATTTATTTTGATTTTTAATTCTAATTATTATATATGGATTAAGTATATTTAATATTGATCAATATTACCGTTCTTTGATTCATTCATTTAAAGTAAGTATTACCATAAATTAATATACATATACATAGATGAGTAAATCGTATGGAAAGTTTTTAACCTATTATTTTTTAAAGCTTTTCAAAAAAAAAGTTGGGAGGAATAATTTCGCAATACTAATTTCTGATGAGAGAACCATCAAAGCAAAGATGATGTATATCAAAGAGAACAAGAACACTGCATATAGTCATATACATTATACATTTTTTTATGTACATTTTTCTTATTCATTTTTGCTTTGCTATTAACAGAAGATTTAATAAAAGTACCTGCTGAAATCTTATAAAGAAATAAAATTTTGCATGTGTGTATAGCTATTATGATATATGTATTGTTTTTATTAAATTTAACAAATATGAACATTTGAAAAAAAAAATCAAATGCAGTTTGTCATATATTATTTTTTTAGGTATCAATGAAAGAAATAAAAAATAAGAATAAGAAATATTAAATTTTTACTATTATGTTTAAAAAAACAAATTTTTGATAAGAAGTAATTTACATTAAAATAATTTGTTGTTTTTGATTGATTTTTTCTTGGTTAAAGAGTTTTTATTTTATTTTAGGTAAAGTTTCATTTTTAGTTAAAATATCAATAATAATCTCGTATTATTCCTAATAATTATATTAAAGATGAGAACAAATTTGGTTCAGATCTTTTTTAAAAAAACGTTTAACATTATTTTTTATTCAACAATCAATGAAATCTTTTCAAAAATCTATGTACATACATATGTGGTTAAAGTAAAAAATTTATAAGATTATATTATTACTAGGTAAAATTATATCCCAGTTTATTGATTAAAACTTTAATGAAATATTTATATTAATTATAATATAGATTAATATTTATTAATGAAATGATTTTTTAAAAATGAATTTTATTTTATTTTTATTTTATGGATTTAAAATTCTTAGTTTTGGATTTGTTATTTCTATTTTCTTCCGCTTTTGATTTGGTTCTGTCACTATTTCCTTCTTTCCTACTTTCCACGAACAATGTTTTCTCAACAAAATTAAAATTAAAAAATCTAACGCTTTTTTACGATGCAAATTGCAATCTTCGGAACTATCAAACCAAGTTTTAAATTCATTGTGTGCATTACAAGCTTCAATGCATATCGTGATTATAGTTTCTTTCAACTGGCAAATTGCTATATTATCATCTATGAAATTTTTAAATATTTGGATATGGAATTTGCAAATTTTAAAAAATAAATCTGAAGGTAAAAGTAAACTGCCAAAATCAGAATTTTCAGAAAAATTTTTATGAAAAATTAATAATTCTGACGATGATGACAATATTTGATCGTTAGATTTTTGTAGTATATCAGAGCAATATTTACACGAAACAGTTTTGAAAAGCTTAAACATATAATACATAGCCTGCAAAGTATCTAATGGAAGTATTGCTTAATAAAATGCAAGTATTTTGTTTAGGATCGCAATTTTCTTTTTGAGATATTTCATATCTTTTATATGTATCTTCAAACTCTTTTAAAGAGGCACTGACAACTTCATTATCTACTTCTGAATTAAGAACATTACTTGATGATGTAAAATTCAGGCTATGTCTTAAGTATTCGTCATCGTCAGGCTCACAATTCATTAAGTTAGAGGAATAGCTAAGGAGTTTCATTGACATTATTCGTCCCATTACATCATTAAATTCTTTTACTGATGGATTTCTGGAAAAACCATTATGGCCCCGAATTGTACCGAAAAAGTTTTCAATAGGATCCGAGTTTTTTTTGTTGGTCAAAATATAAGAAATTTGCAATTTGGGATCAGCAAAAAAGTCATCTGACAGCAAAAGTATTGCATTAATTGTTTGAAGCAAACCATTAATCCAGTAAACTGTAGCAGGAACTTTTATTTCATTTAAATATTCTTTGGCATGATGTAGAAACTTGTAAACCTTATTATCTTTTTCTAAAGATGATTTTAAGGGTCTACGATTATCATACCTTATCTTGCTGTTTAAACAATCGAAAATATTGTTCATTTTTTCAAAAAACATAGCTGTTGCTTTTGATTGAATATGTGGAGAAAATAAATTCTGGCTTGCAATTGTTTTTATTCCAGCAATCAGTCAATCGTGGACATAACTTTGTCGTATTCGTTCTTTCCATAAAATGCAGTGCCTTAATTACACTCCAGCTAGCTTCTCCATCTGATGTTTCTATATCATATTTCAGCAAACTATTTCTGCAGTTTTTAATAGCATGGCAAATATCATAAATAACATATACTCTTCGATTCTTATACATAACAAAAGGCCTCTCTTTGGATACATTCATACGATTAAGTGCACTTCTGTTGTTACTACCTTGATCACAAATAATTGAGTTAACAGTCAAACCCGTTTGAAAACAAAGATCAATGTTTTTATTTATTAGAACTTCTAATCTGTCTCCTGTTATTGCATTTTTAGATGCATAGTAACTAATTATAGTCTTCCAGTTGCTAAAATCACCACGGATCATAAATGCTAAGATTTCTTTAGCAATTTTTGGATAAGATGTGTCCTCTCCTAAATCTTCTAGTCCAATTGTTTTATCATGATATTCCGAGTAGTTTAGCTCTGGCCTAATAGCCATTGCATCAAAAATTAGTGATACCTGTTTTTCTCGATTATTTAATGTTTTAATCTTTTCCGATATGGCATCCAAAACAGATTGATTAAATCCAGGTGTTAAATGTTTAATCGGTGTCCATTTATAAATTGAACTATTTGATGGTAAATTTAGTTGTAATCTGTCACGGAGAAATGTGTAAGTTGAGCAAGATTTGTAATGAATATTCATGGCTAAATTTCGTTGTTCTAATGGGTATCCAATATTAATGCTGGTACGTTTTGATAGCAACATTTTCGTTAATATTTTGGTATTATTATTTACGTGATCTAGTTTATGAATAATTGTTGAAATATCAGTTTTGAAAGTTGGTGGATTAAGAATTTTTTTCTTTAAAGCTACAAGTTTAATATACTTTTTTTTGTTCTTAAGCATTAGTTGTCTAGGTCAAAACCTGTAATTGGTTTAGTCTCCTTTGCAACATGGCACATTTTTTTGCATAAAAATTTCGATTTTGTTCATTTTTTAAACAAAACCTGCAGAAATCGACTTCAGCAGAACTGACTGATAATTTACGCTTTCTGGGTGGAGATGGTAACTTTGCAATATCATCAAGTGTAAACTGAACGTTACCTGAATTTTTAGAATTAAAACACCTTTCAACTAAATTTTGAACATATGGTTTCGGACAAGTAAGATTTTCTTCAGGTAATATAAATGCATACGGATCATTTTCATTATTGGTTACTTCTTCATCTTATTAACTTGTCATGCGCAAGCATTGTTGTAGATAACTGTAATGTTGTAATTTTTTGTGTAAAATTATCGTTTTTCTTAATAGTATATATGGGCATAATATAAAACATTACCTGTAAATTACAATTAGGATATGCAGTCTTCTTTAAATTTCTTCTAATAAAACTGTAACTATCAAAATGTTTTTCACAAATGTACTTCTGAGTTTTTGATTTATGTTTTTCAGATAAATTACATTGCTTCAACCAAACATTATATAAATCACTATTATTAGCTGGGAACTTAAAAAATCTAAGCTTTGGCACAGCATTGTTTTTGTTTCCACAATTTTCTAAAACACATTTCTTAGAGAAGGCTCGTCTTACGAGTATTTTATTATTTGCACTGTCATTTGATTTTTCATTATTTTTGCTAATTTCTAATTTATTTTCTTCCACGATTTGTGCAATTTTTGCATAAGAAGAGTTTTTTAATTTTCTTTCTCCAAAGAATGATTTAGGGAAATGGTAATCACAAATAAAAGTTTTTCTATTCTTCGGAAATTCCACGAACTTGGCTTCAGGATTTTTAAATTTCGTCCTTGCACAGCCAACAATAAAACACTTGAAAGCCATTTAAAAAACTAACAATATTATTTCTATAAAAACTGCAAAGTAACGTAATAATTAATAACAATACAATTAATAACAATACAACATTTCACTTCAAACGCTCCAGTGAAAAGAAATATTTTGCATAAATTTAATGCACATACCACTTTCATTCAAAAAATCCTATCATAGATACCTAAAAAACGGTGTCGGGTCAAAGTTATATGTTGACAAAATTTCATATGGACAAAATTACATATGGACAAAATTTCATAAGACAAAATTACATATGGACAAAATTACCGTTACATGACAAAATTACATAAAACAATATCAATATTCGGACCAAACCGAAATTTTTTATAATAAATAATAATAACTTTTTTCCAGAAAAATACAATTTAAACCCGTGATTTTGAGTTTCGGGCCCAATTCCTTGGACCCCGGACCTATTGTCTTCATCACATTTAATGGCTATTGTACTGATGACAAAACATAATTCCAGGTCTTCGGTCCCAACACTTAGGACGCCGGACTTCTTGTTTGCATCGTGCTAAAGAGCCATTGTACTAAAGAAAAATTAAAAAAAAAACAACAAAAAAATTTTTTTTTTGCGAGGTACCCGGAACTATTTTTCCTGAAGGCTGCACAATTTCTTGAACCACCTAGAATATGTAGTTCTGATACTGGTTGATTGCTAAAAACTTGCTACATGAAATTTTTATTATGAATATTTATCATCCAGTATGCAGTCAAATGAAAAACAGGCAAATAATACGCATATGTAATTATTTCAAATATGAAATTTTGTCCATATGTAATTTTGTCTTATGTAATTTTGTCATTTAACCTTAAAAAACATTTTATATTTTAACTAAAAATGAAACTTTACCTAAAATAAAATAAAAACTCTTTAACCAAGAAAAAATCAATCAAAAACAACAAATTATTTTAATGTAAATTACTTCTTATCAAAAATTTGTTTTTTTAAACATAATAGTAAAAATTTAATATTTCTTATTCTTATTTTTTATTTCTTTCATTGATACCTAAAAAAATAATATATGACAAACTGCATTTGATTTTTTTTTTCAAATGTTCATATTTGTTAAATTTAATAAAAACAATACATATATCATAATAGCTATACACACATGCAAAATTTTATTTCTTTATAAGATTTCAGCAGGTACTTTTATTAAATCTTCTGTTAATGCAAGCAAAGCAAAAATGAATAAGAAAAATGTACATAAAAAAATGTATAATGTATATGACTATATGCAGTGTTCTTGTTCTCTTTGATATACATCATCTTTGCTTTGATGGTTCTCTCATCAGAAATTAGTATTGCGAAATTATTCCTCCCAACTTTTTTTTTGAAAAGCTTTAAAAAATAATAGGTTAAAAACTTCCCATACGATTTACTCATCTATATGTTATTAATTGATGGTATTACTTAAAATATGCTTAATTATAATACAAAATTTTTTTTTTGTTTTTAATTTGTTTGCTTAAAATTACTTTGTGTTATATAATATTGTTTAAAATATATTCACTTAAAACTAGTAGAATTAAAGTTTTTGGTTCATCAACTAGAAAATCTAAAGAAAAATATTCTGTTAAATGGTTTTAACCGATTTTTATGCACGATTTGCAATTTTCCATCTTTATCTTTAATAGTGCAATTTAAATCATCGACATTTATTACTTCGAAAGGGCCTTTGAAGAGTGGGTCGAGTTTATTTTTTACTCGATCATATGTATCTAAAACAACTAAATCACCTATTTTTAGATTGATAGGTTTGGAATTTTTATCATAGAAAATTTTCGAGTTTTGTTTGACTGTTGAAACTAAGTTTTGAGCTCTATTATTTGAAAATTGTAGTTTGTATTTTAATTCTTTTTCATAGGAATCTAAGTTATATAATGGATCAATATTGGTGGAGTTTGTAAAGTCAAATTCTGGTGGGTTTTTCCCAAATATTAGTTCATAAGGGCAGTAGCCGTGAACAGTAGAAGGTGTAGTGTTGAAGCAATATGTAAAATAGTGAAGATATTCATCACAATCACTTTCATTAATGTTGATAAAGATTCGAAGATATTCATTTAGAGTTCTGTGACTTTTTTCAACTGTGCCTACGGTTTCGTGATGGTAGGCAGTTGAAGTTTTATGTTCAATGTTGAGTAAGTTTAATTAAAATCTCTTTGATTGTTTGGTTTTTATATTCTGTACCCAGGTCTGTGCGTATTGCCTTCATTGGGCCATACGTTAGAATGAAATTTTCAAAAATTGCTTTTGCTACAGTTTATGCGTTTTTATTGGGTATGGCAATGGTCACTAAATATTTGGTTGGATCACATATTATTGTTACGGCGTATTCATTGCCATTATTTGACCGTATTAAAGGTCCTATAGTATCAATTTGTACAATGTCAAAAGCTTTTTGTGGTGTTTTTGTTAGAGTTAATTTTTCTTTGTTTTTGACATCGCCTTATTGAATTGACATTGAGTACAATTTTTTACATTTCTTGTGATATCTTTTGTTATATGTTTCCAACTATATTTTTGCTTAACTTTCTTTAATAGTCTGGAGACACCTGGGTGTCCTCCTAGAATGGGGTCATTATGAAATTTCTCTATGATGTTGTTTTTGTCGACATTATCTACTATTTTTGTTATTTTTGGCGTTAACGCGATTTTTATATATTTTAACTTTTCATCCGCTATACTTTTAAATTTTTGAACGTTCATAGTGTTAAATAAATCATACTTGATTTAGATCAAGTTCCCCATTAGCAAAATAATATTTTAAGTTAACGCAGACTAAATTTTATTTATCCTTTTTTAAATATAATTTAGACTTATCTAAATTAAATATTATGCGGATATATTTTTTCACTTCTTTCATATTTAGAGTTTCATAAGACTTTGGAATTTTTGTTTCTTTTTGTGTGGTTTCATGTTTCGATTTTATATTTAGTTTATGTGTTTCTGAGCGAGTTGTTACTTTTAAGATATTGACTTTTGTTAAGTTTTTTATATCTTCAAAATCGGCACCATTGTTTTCTTTCCCTTTTATATATTCTACAATGAACTCGAATTCTTCGAGATCTAATCTCATTCTCGTAAGCTTGGAGGAGGGGTTTTTCATTGAAAATAAATAAGAAAGTGGTCGGTGATCACTTCTTACAAGAAATTTAGTACCGTATAGGTATGGCTTGAAATGGTTTATAGACCAATGTATTGCAGGTAATTCTTGCTCTATTACCGATTTATTTTGTTCACCTTTTGTGAAGGAACGCGATGCGTATGCAATTGGAAGTTGCATATTATTAGCTTCTTGGCTTAATATTGCCCCACAGGCGATTTTACTGACATCTGTTGTTATGCAAAAGGGTTTATTGAAATCCGGATATTGTAAAATTGGTGGTTTAATTAAAAAAATTTTTATTTGCAAGGTAGCTCTGGCGAAACTCCGTCGGAAATGTATGCTGTTTCTAGACTTTTTGCCAATTCATCAATCTCATTTATTTATTTATTTATTTCAATCTACTGGGTAGTCCCTTACAGATT
Source organism: Argyra leucocephala (assembly GCA_963942445.1). NCBI lineage: Eukaryota > Metazoa > Arthropoda > Insecta > Diptera > Dolichopodidae > Argyra > Argyra leucocephala. The sequence goes on along the minus strand of OZ012682.1, from coordinate 11,209,289 downwards.
TTGCTTATAAAATATTAAAAACTAAAATAAAATAAAACTAGAAATAGAAAACAAAAATTGTAAATATAAAAATAATTTCAAGTTAAAAATAACATTAATTCAAGAAAAGAAGTTAAAAAAAAGAAAAATTCAGACTTATTACTATACCTCTATTACTATTAATATTTATTTATACTATATATTAATAGTAATAGCAATAATAATTATAAAGGTAGGCAGTACATTCAAATGATAATAGAGAATAATTTTAATAAATTTGTAGAATAAAATTATAATTAATTAAAATTAGAAGAATTCTCCTAAAAACGAATCTACTGTAGTTGAAATCAATTACTGAAAAACTGTTATTAAATAAGCGCTGAGAGTTGCTATAGGTTCGGAAAAACCATAGTTCGTTCTATGACTTTGAAGATAAAAAATCTTTAGCTTCTGAAATCGCGCACTGGAGCATAGATATTATAAAGGCGAAGAACTGATGGACATTTTATTCTGCCAGATAAAATATCATATAAAAACATCACGGATGCAGCATTTCGCCTAGCCTCAAGAGCAGAAAGCTTAATAAGTTGACATTTAGCTAAATATCTAGTATAAGGTTGCCAGTTGAACTTACGTAGGCAAAACCTAATCATATTCTTTTGAGCAGACTCTATTCTCTTAATATGTTTATCATAATAAGGCATCCAGATCGGACAATCATATTCGAGGTGAGGACGAACAAGTGCAGTATATAAATTTTTGAATGTATAAGAATCAGAAAATTGCTGTGAGTTATGCTTAATGAAACCTAACATGGAAAAAGCTTTAGAAACAATTCGATTTATGTGAGCATTAAAAGTTAATTTATTATCGAGAATGATACCCAGGTCTTTTGTTTCACGGACATGTTCAATAATAGAACCGTTGATATTATAACAAGATTCAATTAGAGTTTGCTTCCTAGAAAATGATATGTAACTGTACTTATTAATATTAATGGTAAGGCCATTAATGCTACACCAAGAGTAGAATTTGTCAAGATCCTGCTGCAGGAGATGGCAATCTTCGTCAGACTTAAAAACCGCAAAAAGTTTAGTATCGTCAGCAAATGATAAGATCAAAGACTTAATATCGAAGTTGATATCGTTCATAAACAATAAAAATAATAGTGGCTCCATATGAGTTCCTTGTGGAAAACCAGACGTAGCCTCGACGTTATATGACGTGCAACTTTGTATTTTAACGCAGAGTTTACGACCAATCAAATAAGATTGAACCCATAGAAAGAAGGTACCATGAATACCAAGAGCCTGAAGTTTAGAGAGTAGTAAAGAGTGGTCTACTTTATCAAAAGCTTTAGAAATATCCGTGAATATCGTATCTACTTGATAGCCTTTTTCAATTGCATTGAAAACTGTGTGAAGAAAAACTGCTAAATTAGTGGATGTAGATCTTCCATCCATAAAGCCATACCGATTTGGAGATATGTGTTCTTTAACCAAGAAATACAATTTATCTGTGACAATAGCTTCGAAAAGTTTAGGAACAGAAGATAACTTAGCGATAGGTCTATAATTACAACGACAATTTTAGACCCTGATTTGCAAAAGGAATAATGTTTGAAAATTTCCAGTCATCTAAGAAAATTCTTTCATTTAGTGATCTGTTAAAAATTAAGTAAATAGGATAAGTCAAACTATAAATGCAGTTCTTCAAAACTAAATTAGGGATAGCATTTGGACCAGAACTCAGATTAATATCTAAGGTATTAATTTTGTTGAAAATATCACAATATGATAAATAAATCAACAAAAAATTGTAGGTGACTTTGCGAATTTATTCTTGATTGTAGTCTTATAAAAACTGATTCAAAATCCTTAGCGAATGAATTGCAAGTTGAGACTGAATCTGTAGCTGTTTCATTTTTATAGGAAATGCCTTGAGAAAATCTAGAGGCTTTTCTTCGGATATTTATAAATTTCCAGAAGTTTTTGGAATTTGATTTTATATTAGACTCATAGGTAAGAATGAAATTATTATAAAGATATTTGCTCAAAAAATCAAATTCCTTGCGTAGTCTGTGAGATACAATTTTGTCTGCTAAAGAAGAACTAATTATATACTTTGTATGTGCTTTATTTATTTTAGATGTAGTAAAACCGCCAAATAACAAATCTATAAATTTCTTATAACAACAATCAAGACTAATTTCAGCACTTAAAACTTCATTCCAATTGATATTAAGCTGTAAAAGAGTTTAAAAGAGAAAAATCATCATTCTTAAAATTAAATTGAGGAATGTTAATGATTTTTTCTGTTAAATCAGCAATAAATTTAAAATTTAATAGTAGTGCTGGGTGATACAAATCTTTTTTAACAAATGTTAGTTCACATTCACAAATAGAATTTGATATATCTTTTGATATAAACAATAGATCTAATAATCGATCTGAAACATTAAACAGATTATTGACTTGAACTAAGTCGAGGGAAAATAATGTATCTATTATAAAGGTTTCATTTATATTAAGATTAAATGGAACTAAAAATTTATTTCTATTATCATTTGGATATTTCCACGATATGCTAAGTTAAAATCGCCCAAGACACAAAAAATATTCTCATCATTATTGTGAGATTCCAATATTGATTCAATGTTTTCAACATGCTTACTATAAATTTCAAATGAACTTCTTGGAGGAATATAACTTAATATAAAAAATATATTTTTCTTTCTTTTTCATTACTAGAATTATTAATATTTACTTTTTTTTATACACAATTGTTCTATATTACCATTATTATGAAAAAGCGGGACAGGATGACTAATAAATGATGATTTGACAGCTATTAGAATTCCACCACCAATAAGTTTGTTTGTAGTAATTAAATCTCTGTCGTTACGGAAAACACAGTAAGCAGACTCGTCAAATAATTCAGATGAATAGATGGAATCGTGTAATGATGTTTCTGTACATGCTATCAAAGAAAATGAATTATCTGAAACAGCGCGATAAAACTCATGCAATTTAGTGCGTAAGCCTCTTGTATTTTGATAATATGTTGAAAATATATTTCCTTCAGAAAAAGAAGATAATGCTGTATCAAAAGAGTGCAATGATGAAACTGATGATGTTGATAATGAGGCTGATCTTTAAGAGGGATATGGTGAAAAAAATAATGAACGCATTGAAGAAGAAACACATGAAGAATTAACGTTTAGAGCGAAATATTGCGGTGTGCAAATTAATCCATCGAGTTCAGGTGTACTATGGGTGAGTTTTTTTGAAGTAGAAAGTCTTTCACCTCTACACCAGCTGCCCAGAAATTCACAAGTTTTACTTTTTTTATGATACTCTGGTGGAACATTTATTTTGAAAGAAATGCTCCTTAACTTACTGATGTCTGCATTTCTTTTAATAAGTCTAAAGCATTTAATTAGAGATCGATCAATATTTAGCTTACTTGAAACATATTGTTCGATAGCATCATGTGAAGTGTTTATTCCCAATCTCAATATATGTATCCATTTCTGTCGTTGAACGACAACAAGTTCGGAATCACTAATAGCTGAAGACAAGAGTTCTGTTTGATTGTTAAACTCAGTAATCGTATTAGTATTCAATGAAACTGCAGGTAATATAACTGTTGATTTAATTGGATTATGTTTAATAACCATTTTATCTTTAATTGTATCTTGCATGAAACTAGAAATTACTTACAATTGGTAAACTATCCGGTAATTCCGACAAATCTGAGTTAGCAGAAGAAACTTTCAATAATTCACTCTTTATTGATTGTATTTGTTCGACCAAGTGATCAAGTTTCTTTAATAAATTACTTACTGATATAGTACAGCACTCATCGCATCTTCAAAAAAGATTACAATTACCTTTATTAATTAATTTTAATGTACCGTCGGTAATGTGAGAACATTTAATCATCATCATCATTGTACTGCAACCCCATCCGTAGGGCATAGGGTGGAAGTAAATTCTTTCCAACGGCTCCTATCTGCGGCTAACCTCTTCAATTGTGGCCACGTTCTTTGCTGGGTACTTGCTTCGGCTAAGACAGTTGTTCTGCACGTTTTTCTCGGCCTTCCGACGCGACGTGTATCCTGAGGATTCCATTCAAAACATTGTTTCGCGATGTGTTGTCAGGTTTCCTCAAAGTATGCCCGATCCAACGCCACTGTCGGATTTCCACGTCTTCCTCTGTCGGATTTCCACGTCTATTTGCGTTTGTTTCGTTTTTTGCCACAGCGTTCTGTTGGAAATGGTTTGTGGCCAACGAATGTTTAGGATGCGTCGGAGACATCTATTTATGTACGCTTGGAGCTTCCTGGTGATGTTTACTGAAACTTTCCATGTTTCGCAAGCGTACAGGAGAACAAATTTTACACTTGCGTTGAATATTCGTATTTTTGTGCGCAGAGATAGGTTGCTTGCCTGCCATATTTTTGAAAGCATCCCGAAAGCAGTACGGGCTTTACTGGTGCCGGCTTCAATATCCTAATCGGCGCCTCCATCTGATGACACGATGCTGCCCAAGTAATTGAACGTAGTCACCTCTTCCATTCGCTTTTCTTCATGGAGGATCGGATGTTGTGATGTGTGAGTGGTGCGCATGATTTCAGTTTTAGCTGAATTGACTTTTACGCTCGTACTTTTTCCAGTGTCGTACAGCTTTTGGCACATATCGTTCAAACATCCATTCGTATGTGACACGTTCGAAAGGACGCCACTGGATACCGTTGCTCTCGTTGGAGTAGTCATTATGTCATCCATTACTACTAAAAACAATATGGGTGATAAAATACAGCCCTGCCTTACTCCCTGACACACCTAGAAGCAATTTGTCAGCTGTCCCCGATGTAAAACGCGACATCTTGCATCTTTGTAGGATTCCTTAATTGTAGCTATAATTTTATCTGGAATGCCTCTCCTACTAAGCGATTCCCAAATATACTCTTGGTTTGCTCTATCAAAGGCTTTCTCAAAGTCTACAAACATGAGATTCAGCGGTGCTTTAGATTCAGTGGATTGTTCAAGAATTATTCGTAATGTGTTGAAGTGATCCACACACGAATGGCCACTGCGAAAACCTGCTTGGTGGCTTTTGAGTGTAGCTCTATTCTGCCTTTAATCCTTTCGAGTATTATTCTAGCCATTGATTTCGAGAAAACTGAGAGTAGAGTGATACCTCGCCAGTTATTGCAATGATTTAGGTTACCTTTCTTTGGTATTTTGACAATAACTCCTTCCTTCCATTCGCTTGGATATTTTTCTTGTTCCATTATAGCCTGGAACAAAGGTAACAAAATATTTCATCTACTCCTGCTGCTTTATTGTTTTTTAAAAGCAGAATTGCTGATTTTATCTCGCTTATACTTGGGGCTCCCACATCGATACCCCTAAATGATCTGCGCATGGTTGGCATAGGAGAGCTTGTGGATTCATTTTGTTCTACGAATTGCTCGTTTAGCAATCTGCAGAAATGCTCCTGCCATCTTTGCAGTTGATCATCCATAGATACCAACAGCCTTCCACTCTCGTCCAAGATTGTTTGATGCTCTTTACTGTTACTTTTGGCAACTTGGTTCGTAATCTTGTAAAGAGTTTTGATATCTCCTCTGTTAGCAGCGCTCTCAGCTTCCTTTGCAAGATCTTCTATATTTTTCCATTTGTCACGTCTTACACTCCTCTGTACAGCCTTATGTGCTAATCTATATTGCAAACGTAGTTCTTCTTTTTTTTGCTGATTGGATTCGGCACTGATTTTCCTCTTTAAGGAACTACGTTCGGCAATTTTATCCCATGAGGTTTGTGATATCCATGGATCTCTTTGGGTAGATAGCGAAGGTACTGTTTCGGAACCGGATTCTATAAATGCTTTTTTCGTATTATCCCACATTACATATATAGTATTATCTATCGTATTATCCCACATTTTCAACCATCCATGTTGTTACTTTGTTGTTATTTATTTTTATATGTGCAACCATGTAGTGAAAATGTTAATATTTAAAAATGTTTATTGTTATGATTTTATTTAAATTATCCAAAAATGTTAAAAATTATTCAAAAATGTTATACTTAATTGTAATTTTATTTATAGAAAAACAAAAATGTTGAAAATGTCTATATGTGGTTAAAAATTTTAAAAGTTGTTGTTATTAAATGTTATTTGATTAAATAAATCAAAAATGTAAAATGTAAAATATGTTATTAATTCAAAAATGTTAAACAAGTTATTATTTTTTTTTTTTTTTATTTCTTTTTTGAATATTTATCACATCAGAGTTCAATGAACTATATTTTTAAATTTGGGATTCACAAAAAAAATGTTATAATTGTAATTTTATTTATAGAAAACAAAAATGTTGAAAATCACTATAAGTGGTTAAAAAGCTTTATTTTAAAATGTTATTATTAAGGTTTTATTAAATAAAACAAAAATGTTAAAATTCAATTAAAAATGTTATTATTATTGTTTTATTTGAAAAAATAAAAAAACAAAAATGTTAAATATAACTATGTGGTGAAAAACTTTACTGTTTAAATGTTATGCTTAATGTAAATTAATTTATAGAGAACAAAAATGTTGGAAATCACTATATGCGGTAAAAAGCTTTATTTTAAAATGTTATTATTAAGATTTTATTAAAAAAAAACCAAAAATGTTAAAATTCAATTAAAAATGTTATTATTATTGTTTTATTTAAAAAAAAAAAAACATAAATGTTAAATATAACTATGGGGTGAAAAACTTTATTTAAAAATTTTATTACTAAATGTTATTTGATATTTGATTAAATAAATCAAAAATGTTAAATATGTTATTAATTGAAAAATGTTAAACAAGGTATTATCAAAGTTCAATGAACTTTATTTATAAATTAGAGATTCACAAAACGAATTTAAATGCAATTTATATATGAAAATTTTAAGCGGGGTGAAAGAATGATCTGTATACTACAAGTGTATAGAAAGAACTAAAATTTGTGAATTGACTTGCCGATTTGGAGTTTTGTTTTGTATTAAATATTTTTGCAGTTATTACTTCTGTTGATTCACCTTTTACTTTATTTTTTAGTGTGGCTATTATACCCTCAACAGTTGCTTCATTCGTGATTAGATTTCTTGCTGTGCCTTCTAATTTTGTCTTAATTAGGGCCACTAAAGGGCTACCTGTAAATCTGTTATTTCAATAGCATCTATAAACGTTTATAAGTTTATAGCACTACCATTGAATTTTGGTATAATTTTAGCGGCGAGTGCTAAAAATTCATGACTTTCGATGTTTTGTATTTCAAATTTTTTGTTAAATGCAGTGAATTTGGTTTTTCTAATGTCTTCGCTTGACTGTTGGTTGCCGTTTTGAAATATTCTTCGCTATCGCTTTGTTCTGTTATGTCTGTGCTTTTGTGGCTTAGTCTAACCTGTAGTGTTAGGTCTGCAAGTTCTAATTCTCGTTTTTGAATTAGATCGCGTAAAGGTGCGTATGCTTTTTTCTGTATTTTTCTTTTTTATTAAGCTCTCTTTGAGATGCTTAATTTCCTGTATTAATAGCGCGATACGATTTTTATTATCTGAACATGACATTTATTATTAGTTATTGTATAGTTAAAGTAGTATAGTTCTACTTGGCAGAATAAAAGAAAAACAAAATAGATATACAATTATGTCGTGTTCAATAATTTTTAAATATTTACTTAGTTTAGCTTAATTTTTATAAATTTGAAATTTTATTTACTTTAAATATACATTTTATTTTTTAAATTTAATGCAATATACCATCCACAAATTTAATTTCGCTTCATTGTTTCTGGTAATTTTGAACTATTTCTGAATCTTTGAATTCAATCATACCAATTTTGCAAAGCATGGCCTTTTTCTATTAAAGATAACTCCAAGATGATTTTTTTTCGTCTGATATATCCTGATGGTAAGTCTCTGCCACCGCACATTATTTTATTTGTTCTAGATGAATTTTGTTTCGTATGAAGAACACTTTTTATTTCAACCTCTTTCTTTAATATCTAAAGTTGTTCTATTCTTCTTAGGATCTAAAATAATTCTAAACTTAAAAATGAACTTACAATTAATGCTTACGCTAGCATATTACGATTATCACGAGGAAAAGGAATGATCATTGTGGTATGCATATTGTGGTATGCATATTGTGGTATGCATTTAATGAACAAAATGCCGCAATGTCAGCAAGATTTATGTATTATAATAATATTAAATTATATTATTATTACACCACGTGACCACTGTGTTGTATATTGCTTTGCAATTTTCCCTCAACTCCTTTAGCTTAATTGTTCCCTTTTTGAATGACACTAAATATGTCGCCTGATTAAGATATCTAGGCACATGGATTATGAGATTCTTTACTTCTGTGCATTCGTAGTTCTTGTTGTTTAAAAAGATTTTAATTTCTTCCACTTCCACCTTGTGAAGACCTTTGAGCACGGGTTTTGTTGGGATCTCATTTTTGATCGAATGACTGAAAAATAAGCAGTTCTCATCTTTCAATGAATTATACAATTTCTTATAATTTTCAATTGTCTCACAAAATATTTTTGTGCATATGCTAGTATTTTTGATCGTATAATTTTCTATACTTAATTGTTGTATTTTTGTTTTTATGTATGGTCTTTATTAATTAAAACCAAACGCAAAAAGAAAAAAAAAATATTTTGTTTCAATAAATTTAAAGATAGAGTTCTGAAATTTTGCACAGTTACTCATGATAAAAAAAACCAATCAGACACGGTACCTTACAAAGCTATCAAATGACAGGTTCGGGTTGCTGCCGTACAACTCCTAGTACGTCTCAGGCATATTTCAAAAACCAATTGTGTTACGGTATGAGAATTTACAGTTAGACACTCTTTCACAAATAAAGAAATACAGCTGTTACCGGTTTCAAAAATTTGAACTGGTTCGGGTTGCTGCCGAACAAGTCTTAGCACATCTCAGCATATTTGAAAACATATTGTATTACAGGCATGAAAGTTTACACTCAGATACTTTTTCATAAATAAAGAAATACGACTGTTACCGATTTCGAAAATATGGACTGGTTCGGGTTGCTGCCGAACAACTCCTAACACCCCTCAGGCATGTTTGAAAATTAATTGTATTACAGGCATGAAAATGTACACTTATATATACTCTTTCACAAATAAAGAAATACGAGTGCGACCGATTTAAAAAATTTCGACTGGTTCAAGTTACTGCCAAGCAACTCCTAGCACGTCTCAGGCATATTTGAAAACCAATTGTATTACAGACATGAAAATTTAAACTTAGATACAAATAAAGAAATACGCTTTCTACCGATTTCAAAAATTTGAACTGGCTCGGGTTACTGCTGAACAACTTCTAGCACGACTCAGGCATATTTTGAAAACCAATTGTGTTATAGACAGAAGAGCTCACACTTATATACTCTTTCTAAAATTATAATGCCTATAGGTTTCACTTAAAACTAAAAAGTATGAAATAAAATAATAATGTAAAAATAAAAAAATTTTAAAATATACTTTTATCGAAACCAAACTAGCCCCCTAAAAAGTAGAAAATAAAACTAGTGGTAGATGTTGAGCATCTAGAATATTGTTAAAAAAAAATTTTAATATTTGTCGATTGAAAAAAATCACGAATATTAAAAGAACATCACAAAGCTTGGTTCTTTTAACATCACAAAGCGTTTCCAAATTTACATTAACAATATTCTAGCAAGATTCATTATGGCCCATATTTTGATAGTCATTTCCCTATCATTTTTTATGAAAAACAAATTTTGCGATTTCGATAGTCGGAAAAAATTACAAATTTTGTCATTTTGAAATTGTTTGTTTGAAAACTTTTGTTGATTAAAATTTAAAAAATGGCTCATAGGCACGTTGCAAACAAGCGGTCCCTAGTGTCGGGACCGAAGATCTTAAATTTTTTTTTTTTATAAATAATTTTTTTAAAAATTTCGGATTGGTCCGACAGTTCGGAAGTCGGAACCAAAGTTTTTTTTATACTTATCTTGATGCGTAATGAACATTTTATCTTGATGCGTAATTGTCATTTTGGTTTTTGGACATTTTTTTTTGTTTAAGGTCTACGGTCCCGACTTCTGAACCGTGGAACAATCTGAAAATTTTTCAAAAATTATTCATAATAATTATTAATAACTTTTTCTCAGAAAAATAAAATTTAAACTGGTGATATAGAGTTTCGGCCCCAATTCATAGGACCTCGAACCTATTGTCTTCATCACATTTAAGGGTCATTGTACTGATGACAAAAAAAAATTTAAGGTCTTTTGGTCCCGACACTTGGGACCGCTTGTTTGCATCGTGCCTATGAGCCATTTTACTGAAGACAAGTTAAAAAAAAAAAACAAAAATCGAGGGCTTTGTGAAGTGGGACCCGGACCTATTTTGGCTAGAGGCTTTTCAATTTCTAGAACTTGGCACTTTCCACCAGTCACCTAGAAGATGTAGTTCATATAACACGGCCCGTTGAATACACAAACATTGGCTCTACTCTATTCAATATTAATTTGCATATAATAAAACATAATAAAACAAACCTTTTGGACACATTTTTTTTCATTTACTTCACTTTTTTCTTCGAAATAAAATTTCTTTCTTTATTAATTATATCCAAAACACGTCAAAACGAAAAGTGTTGCCCGTTTCAAAACAAAAATCATCTCATTTAAATTTAAAATTTCATTTCATTTTTCCCGACTATCAAAATCTCAAAAAATATATCATTTAAATGATTTTGGAGATTTGATGACATTTGTCATTTTCATTTTTATGAGATGACTATCAAAATATGGGCCTATATACTTTTGTGTTTTATCTTATAGTAGTTCTAAAGCTTTGAAATTCATAATATTGGGCAATGAAATGGAACTATGATAGAATAAGTTCTTTAATTTTTTTTTTAAATATAAAAATATTGTTAATGTGTTTTAACTCATTGGGTAAGTCATTGAAAGTTTTTAGATAATTATGCAGGCAGTTGTTTTTTTCGTTGTCTGTTCTAAACAATGTTAGATAAAAATTTGATTTATTTCTGGTATTATGATTGTGAATAATAATTGATCTGATGAGGATGAAGTTATGTTTAATAAGATTCTTGATTATCTTAAAGGCAAGAATATAAAGTTCGCGTTTTAAAATATTATCAAGACTAAGATAACGAGATGTATAAATTAGATTTGTTGGGTAGAAGATTGGATAGTAGTTCATTATTTTTATTGCTTTTTATTTAAGACATCTAGTTTATTTAAAAATTTTTTTGACGATTTACTCCATATTGGATTCAAGTATGTTATATTTGACAAAATATATGATGAATATAGAATATATAGTATATTACTATTAAGCACCTTTCGTATTCTGTACATGATGAATACATAGGGTGAAATTTTCTTTATTATATGTTCAATATGACTTTGCCAATTTAATTTACTATCAATTACTAAGCCTAGATAATTAAACGATTTAACTAATTCGATACAGTTGTTATTGTAATGAAAATCTGTGGTTGTAATTTTCTTGTTTTCAAAAATAGTATCTTTGTTTTTTTTTACATTTAATAATAGACGATGTGTCATAAGCCATTCTTCTATGATGATTAAGTCAGTTCCGATTGTATTTTTCAGACTCGACTCGGATGTCTTACCGTATATAATGACGGCATCATCGGTATAAAGTTGTATGTTACCAGTTAGACTCAATTTAACTATATCGTCGATGTAAATTTTGAATAAGTCTGGTCCTAAGATTGGCCCTTGTGGAATACCATTTAAAACTCCACTTTGTTTGTTTACTGTGAGATAATTATGATTGGAAATAATGAATTTGATTATTGTTAAAGTTTAGTTTTTTAAGTTTAAAAAGTAATATTTCATGGTCAACACAATCAAAAGCTTTTTGTAGGTCAAGAAAGACACAAGCAACAAATTTTTTTTCATCTATTTTTTTAGTTATGGAATCATTAAGGGAGAGACAAGCAGCAGTCATATTAGACATCTTTTCCAAACTGTACAAACAATCCAAACTGTAGCAATAATTAATTATGCCGTATGAAACCAAATGTGTAATTACTTTTGCCGGGTGACATAGCAAAAGAAACTTTTTACTACCTGAGTCATTTGAGATTTTTTTCAGCCGAAAATTTAAATTTAAATTAAGAACACTTTGTGAAATTGATCCCCAAAGCTTTTTTAATACATTTGTAAATTTCCTCCTTAGAAAAGAAAAACAAAAAAAAAATTTTAAAATTTAATGATTGTGTAATTAATTTTGCCTACCACTGTAGGTCTATAATTTGACTTACATGCCGAGCTATCACTTTTTAGTATGGGTGTTACGATAGTTTTTTTTAGTGAGTCTGGGTAGGTGTTTGTTTTAAATGATAGATTTATAAATTTAACTATTAGGTGATAGGTGTTAACAGTTCAGAAATTTTTTTTATAAACTTTGTAAAGATATCATCATATCCAGTTGCTGCTCTTGTTTTTAGTTTTTTTACTTTAGTTTTGTATTCGTGATAAAATTTCTTTACATTGGGATCTTCAGGATATTTTTTTTTAAATTTTAAAAATGAATCTCGAATTTTCATTATATTTAATATATTGTCGTTCATACATTATTCTGCATTTATCTGGATGTTTGTAAGTTCGACGGAACACTCCAACACATATACAAATTGCATATGAATACAAATGCATATATATACAAATTGCTTTGGTGCTTTTTTTAAACCCTGTCTACCATGCTGAACCTTTGCAGGAAAAATTGATTGCATGAACTATATTTTTTTAATTTAATGTTAGTCTTCTTCGCAAATAATAAGGAAAAATAATAAATAATAATAATAATATAAATAAAACAAACAATTTTTTTGATTTATAATAATAAGGACTAATAGAAATTTAATCAACAGTTTAATATGGTATAATAACCAAAAGGCAAACAGCATTTAACACAAAAAAAAACATAATTCACTCAAAGGTTATTCTTATTACTTAAAATTATACATAATAATACACATGTGTATCAGCATATTTGTATTGTATAATATTATACATTATACTACTTTATTGCTTCTACCTTTTATTTTTGTCATTATTGTGTGCGTAACTCACTTCACTCAAAAAAAATTATTTTTGTTTTTTGTTTGTTGTTTTTGTTTTTTTTTATTATTTGCTGTATTCTGTATGTTCTATATGCTCCATTCCAAAAATATTATTTTATTTTCAGTGTTAAGTGCTCACTTTTCACTTCACTGTTCAGGTTCACTCTTCAATCAATAGAACTTGATAGAAGTAGAGTAGGATAATTGACTCTACTTCTACGCCGGATAATAACACATTGTTTTTTTTTAAATTGAAAATTATTGATGAAAATGTTTTTGTATTTTTTGTAAACTTTACCAATTTAGATACAAAATTTTGAATATTTTTTTAAAAATAACACAATACCATAATAACAGTTTATTTATATAGCGAAATAAGATCCCTATACATTATGCAAAAGACAAAATTTATATGAAAATAAGATCCCATTTTTAAATTTGCTCTCCCAGAGGCCACAATAACGCTAATACGGTATAATTTATACTAAATGGAACCCAACTAACGAATTATAACTAAATGGAAGTGAGTACGAGTATACCATACAAAAATACAAACATTTTATACAAATTTGTTGGTATGGTACTTCTTTTTCTGTTACATAGAAAAAAAAATGATTAGTGTTAGGCCAATATAGTTTTTTTTTAAATAGAAAATTAGTAAAATCTTTGTGTATTAATAAAATAAAAGGAATCAAAATCAATCTTAATAAAAATAACAATGTTTTTTCAATTTAAACTTTCTTTTACTTTATTACCGTATTCTATTATTACACAGAAAAGTATTGCTGTTAAATTATTTGAAAAAAAAAAACAATAATTATTCATGTTTCTGAAATATTGAAAATGTAGCAGTAGTTTGTAATATATGAACATATGAAATTTTCAAAAAGTACTAACACTAGCAATCAAAATAATTTCCATTAAAAAGAGAGAAAATATATTGAACGAATATGTTCATCTATTAATAATATACATGTGTATCAGCATATTTGAATTGTATAATATTATACATTATACTACTTTATTGCTTCTACCTTTTATTTTTGTCATTATTGTGTGCGTAACTCACTTCACTCAAAAAAAAATATTTTTGTTTTTTTTTTGTTGTTTTTGTTTTTTTTTATTATTTGCTGTATTCTGTATGTTCTATATGCTCCATTCCAAAATTATTATTTTATTTTCAGTGTTAAGTGTTCACTTTTCACTTCACTGTTCAGGTTCACTGTTCAATCAATAGAACTTGATAGAAGTAGAGTAGGATAATTAACTCTACTTCTACGCCGGATAATAACACATTGTTTTTTTTTAAATTGAAAATTATTGATGAAAATGTTTTTGTATTTTTTGTAAACTTTACCAATTTAGATACAAAATTTTGAATATTTTTTTAAAAATAACACAATACCATAATAACAGTTTATTTATATAGCAAAATAAGATCCCTATACATTATGCAAAAGACAAAATTTATATGAAAATAAGATTACATTTTTAAATTTGCTCTCCCGGAGGCCTCAATAACGCTAATACGGTATAATTTATACTAAATGGAACCCAACTAACGAATTATAATTAAATGGAAGTGAGTACGAGTATACCATACAAAAATACAAACATTTTATACAAATTTGTAGGTATCGTACTTCTTTTTCTGTTATATAAAAAAAAAAGGTTAGTGTTAGGCCAATATAAACATAAATAAAAATAAATAAAATTGATATAAACATAAGTACTGTAATTTCGGAATAAAGAGTCTAATGAAAGAAAAAAAGAAACTAGGATTTATTTTGCTTCCGTCATTTATGACGGGTTACAAAGCTAGTATTTAATATATTGTCGTTCATACACTCCTGTTTTTTTTTTCGATGTTTTTAAAGGTATATTGATAGTATTAGATTGTATCTATGAAAAACTTAAATCTTTAATTAGCCTGTTAATTGAATTGTATGAGTTTAAATTAGACCAGATTTCGTTGTAGGAAATATTGTCATAGTTTAATACTGTTTTAAGTTTTTGCTGATTATCCATAGAAGGTTTGATATCTAGACTTAGTATTAAAATTTGGTGGTCAGAAAGTGGAGTGTAAAAAGAAGTACTTGGTTTTTATCAAGTCAGTAATGAAATGGTCGATAATAGATTCCTTATTCATTCCAATTCTTGTGACAAATTCATTAGATATTTTATTATATATAATACATCCATTTGATAGAAGTGTATGTATAATTTTTAACTACTGTATTGTTGACCAACAAATCTAAGTTAAAATCTTCGATTATGATAGTTTTTTTATATCTGGTTGTTAAAACGTCTAATTTATTTAAGAAGTCATTCATGTCCACGAGTATCATGAGACCTGTAAACTCCTAATATACTAAATTCTTGTTTTAATAATTTTACCATTAGAAAATACGATTTTTGAAATTATTCTTCTAAAATTAGAGAACTTGAAAGTTTTTTATCTACATAAATTGTACACCCACCGTATGGTTCTTTCCTATTAGAAAATTAGACATTGAAGTTTGGCAGTTCGTAGAATATATTTTCTGTTTCCCTTAAAAAAATTTCCGTTAAGACAACTATATGAATATCAAATGTATAATTGTTAATTAGGCATTCTAAGTCATATAATTTGTTTCTTAGACTACTAATATTTAAATATAAAATATTCAAATTGTTTACCATTTGAAGACATATTTCGGTATCTGGTAACTCTGTAAGTCTACCCTCAAACTATTTTTTATATTAAGATCATCGGATTCCATCATTGCTTTTTTCATTAAATACCAGCAACAAAATAAAAGAAAACAACATCAAAACTAGAAAAAATATGGTCCAAATGAATATTTTTAATATTCGATTTACATATGCATTTAACATGGGTAACAAGTTTTTTGCTTGTTTTCTTTTATTCTCTTTATTTTTGCATTTCACTGCATGGAAAAAGAATAATGAGAGAATTTTTTTAGTAAATATTATAAAAAATAAAAAAAATTAATTAAAGTTAAACAGTATTAAGTTATTATACAAGAGAATAAGACAAAAAAAAACAAAAAGTGCATGAAATAGGAAAACTATTTTTTTAACTTGTTTTATTATTATTAAGAATGTGTATAATATTGTTAATGTCGTTAAAGTTTTTAATATTAAAATTTTTATTATTTTCATTTTCACGCATTTTAATTATGTTATCCTTATACCACAAATATCTAAAGTTAAAATTGATTTTTATTTGTTTTGCTTCAAAATACAATTTCGATCTTTGAAAAATGATTTTGAAAAAATATTTCCCGGTTACCTTCATTTACAAGATTAAATTGAGTTTTAAATAGATGAACACGTTTCTTAGCATTGAAAAAAATATTTCTTTTATCTTCCTCATGAAATTGTACGATGTATTGCTTATATTTAATTCTCATTTCCGATGATTTATCGAATGTTGAAATTTTTGCGATATCATT
The DNA here is from genome assembly GCA_963942445.1 of Argyra leucocephala. Classification (NCBI taxonomy): domain Eukaryota; kingdom Metazoa; phylum Arthropoda; class Insecta; order Diptera; family Dolichopodidae; genus Argyra; species Argyra leucocephala. Next base: position 11,192,686 of record OZ012682.1, on the reverse strand, counting down.
TTCACAAAATTCTATATCAATTTCTTTTGAAATTTTTATTAATAAGTCTTTCACATCGATATTTTTGTTTGGTAAACCAGTGATTATTATATTTTTCTAATTAGTGGTTCTTTCCTTTCCATCTAGCATTGATTCTAAATAGTTATTTTTTTTTTCAATTCTATGGTGGATTGACCCTTCACCTGTTTTAGTTTAGCAATATTGCTGAAATTGCTCATTTTCCATTTTCAGATCCAGATTTTCTTCAGATAAATTGTTGATGGCTTCAGTCAGACTACTTAGGTTAGAAGTTAAATCTATGAAATTTTTTGTTAAGACAGCTAACTGAGAAAGAATTTGATCCATTTTGGCATCACTTGAATTTATAATAGTTGAATTTATGGATTCCGACATGTTTGACGCAGTTGATGTTAATGGAAAATTCAATATAGATTTTCTTTGTTGTCGTTCTTTTTTACACTTTATACAGAACCAATAACTTTCTTCTGCTTCTATATACTATTTGGAACCAATATCTACAGGTGCCATCGCATTGTATTTTTTAAACATGCCCTTTAAAATTAGTTTTGCAAGAGCTGCCGCTTTTTTTGTTATCTGTTGTTGTTGACATTTCATATTTTTTTTCTTTTTATTTAAAAACTAAAATATAATTTGCATTATACATATTCATATAATAAAGCAAACTTGAAAAAGTTCTAACTATACCGAAACAGGTAAAAAATTACAGAATGCGAATTTTTAAAATTACTTTTTTCTATTACAATAACCTCTTAGGTACAAATAAATGTTCAATGAATTGTCTGTTATTAATATCTTTCAGGCTTTGCTGTCATAAAAAAGGGACAAAGATTACTCGCACGTAAATTAAAGTAAAAAAGAATTATTGAAATGCGAATTAAAAATATTATGTCTTAAAAATAGAGTTAATATATTATTTTATAATTAAGTGAAAGGATCGATATAATTAGAATTGGTCTTGTACGTCACATATTCAATTATTATTAATAAAATTACTTATTTTACCTAATTTTTATAAAAACTTGTTTTCTAGCGTTAGAGTAAAACTTTTGTATAATTGAATTTTAAAATTGAATTTTACTTATTTTACCTGTTTAATAAATTTATTAATATTTTTCTTATATAAATTGTGTTTATTTTACGTGCAAAAGTTAAAATGAAATTATGTTTAAAACACTATTATTAAATTAATTACTGTAGTTTTTAGTGACTGCAAGAACCTATTTTATTTACAGATTTTATAAATTATTTTTTTTATGTTTAATTGTGTTTATTACATACACAAAATCAAATAACAATTAATCCAAAAATTAGTCGCAAGCACTGACGAAGGAAGTAAGTTGCTTCCAAAATATAGATATTTGCCAAATAAATATAAATGATTAATGAAAGGAAACTCGACTTTTATTCTATCATTTAAATATGTCACTAAAAACAAATCTGATTATTAAAAACAATCATATTAGCAAGTTCATTTGATTTCTTTTTCGTACCAAAATTTTAGCCACCATTCTTTTATGCTGCCTGAGGTCAGATGTTATGTTATGACACAAAGAAAACAGATTGAAGTTAATTAATTATTCCTTTATTGTTATTGGTACACTTAATTTTGCTACCAAAAATTTGGCATAGCCTTCAAAAAAGGAAGTTTTTTTGTTTTTACTTTTTAGTTATAGTCTATGAGATGTACATTTTTTATTGCATTTAACTAAATATTATTAAAGCCTTATTATTATCATTTTAAATCTGTCAACAAATTTTTAAACAAAATTATAAAGACAGAAAAAAACAAATAATATTTAGGTACCTATTTATTTTCTATTTTTCAAGTAAAATACATGAACAATACCAAAAAAAGTATTATGATTTATGCATATGAATATAAAATAATAAAAAATCACAATTATTGTGTTTAAATTGCATTTATTTATGCGAAATTTTAGTTTAAAGACTGGGTTCAATTAATCTATAATTTAATTTGCCTAAACATTAAATTTAGCATAAATTAACTAACTTTATGATAAATTATCAAAATGTATATTGGCTTATTGTAGTGATCCAATTAGAATAGTTTCTTTTGGATTTTAACTACATTAACCTTTTTTAGGTTATTAATGACTTTGAGAATTATAATTTCCGCCTAAGCTTAGGCAATATTTTAAAAAGAAACATTTTCGTTCGTATTTGAGTAATGAATTATGACGTAATATTCTTCTAATATATAATTACGCATATAAATTGAACTCTGGTTCTAGGGCCATTTGCGGGTTCAAACAGGGGAAATAAATCATTCTCATAAGCCATAAAGCGTATGTATAAATTTTTGTCAAAATTGGTGCAGTAGTTCTTACGGTTAAAACTATTGCAGTGGAAACCCCCAACGCCACTGTAAGACCTGGTATAATTTATTCAGATATATAAAAGAAACCAGAAAGAAGAGAGCAACGACGAAAACAGATTCAACACAACTCATTCAACTTCTGACATTTCAGAAATAAAATTTATGATTACAGATATGTTGGCACAAACGTCTACTATGTTGAACTTAGTAACAATATTAATCACTAAGTTAGCTAAATAAATATCACCAACATTAAAAATTGTAGCTTGGAATGCCAATGGGTTGTGTCAGCATGCGCGAGAAATACAATTGTTGCTGAAAAATCTAGATGTAGATATATTTTTAATTCCTGAAACTCATTGTACTACAAATAGTTACTTCAAAATACCAAAACATTCTACTTACTTCACAAATTATCCGGACGGGAAAGCACATGAGGATACTGCCGTCATCATCAAATCTTCAATAGAACATTTCGGGAAAGAAAAATTCTCACAAAACTTTCTACAAGCAACAAGTGTTAAAGTAAAAAGTGTCTTCAAATCACTACTCTCCTGCAAATTTATTGCAGGAGATGACTACAACGCGAGGCATGAAAGAATTAATTTGAATTAGTTTGACATTCCAAAAGGAGTGGATCATAAGAAATATCAAATTAATTCTAATCTAGACTTCTCTTCCGGTCACTCACCAATAGTCTTAAATCTCCGACTAGATTTAGTTAGAATAAAAAAGCAGCCTACGTTAACAACAAATAAAACAAATTGGTTAAGTTTTCGAAATAAATTGGATGAGTACATTACATTGAACATTCCATTAAAAACGGAAAATAATATAGAGAATGCTGTAGTAAACATAACTGAATCGATTCAAAAGGCAGCTTGGGCAGCTACTCCAGATACTAAATACATATTTAGAGAAGATGAAAAAGTCAAATTCAAAACTGTCTCAAACATTTGGAAATAAAAGTCAATGAAAACAAGTCAACCAACCCATGTGACATTTACACTGAGGAAAGGTAACTGACTCCCGGTAACTTTGAACAATACAGTCACACCTCAGGAGTATTATGTCAATTATTTGGGGATTCTTTTTGATAGGCGTTTAACATGAAAGAAGCACATAATTTGTAAGCGCGCTGTAATATTACTTTCAATATCAAGTAAAGTTTACTTTGCAATTGGAGTAATGTTACTTGAAATTTTCTATGGTGTAATTTTACTACTTTTTAAGTAGGAAACAGAATAACCTATTTTAATTGTAGTAAAAATATTTACAGTGTAATTAAAAAGTTATTCACATCAACAAATTAATTCAAACTCTCGTTTCAAATATGTATGAAGTGGGCTAAGAGTTGTATCACAGCTACTGGTGCTATGGTGAAAGACATATTTTTTTGTTTTTGAGAGAGTACCTGTGTGCAAAATTTCAGCTCTGTAGAACCTCTGGTTTTTGAAATATTTTTGTCAGATGCTCGGAGTTGTATGACAGCTACCGGAATCATTCAGAATTTTGGAAAACAACATATCACGGGCTCGATTCCAAGTAGTAAAAAACCATCCTGTAAAATTTGGTTGAAATTGGTCCATGCGTTTCGGAAGAGTTCTGACACAAACATACACACATACATACAACAATCCTTCTTTATATATAAGAAGATAACTAAAATTATATAAAGACCTCTCCAACAAATCTCATCCGGTGTAAACCTAAAAATAAAAAGCTATAATAATTAAATAGTTTAATTCGATCAATAAATTTTAAATTCCTGAAATACTAAATTAAAGTATTTTCCAGTGAAAGTTGACAGTACCCTCATTCATGAAATAATTCGCAAAATAATTTCTAATATCCTGTGACTTTTCTGAATTACGATTCGTACCTCCTACATTAAAACTTGGTAGATTATCATTGAGGAAAATTTTTGCAGCATTTAAAAAATTGTGAAAAGCACTGCAAGCAAGTACTAAATTTTATGTCGTTTCAAGTTTCAAATCTATATCCCGTTTAAATATTCATAATCTGCAAACCAATCGCTCAAAGGAACGTTCCACTATACTTCTAGTATGTGACAAACGATAATTTTCTTTTTCATTATTTATTTATAAAATTATTACTAAGTAACTAAATTATATATATAAAACTAATTTAATCACAGAGTTGAGTAAATTTTACACTTTTTTTCAGTTGTGTTGTATCGGACATATCAGTTCAGCTAATTAATCCAAAAACAACGTAGGAATTTAAAAAAATTAATTAAAAATAGTTTATTAAAATTAAAATTCTAATTTTTTTAGTAAAACAACAAAAATTACATTTTTTTATGACGAGCCTCCAAAAGTTTTAGCATCTTATTCAAACCGATTTCCAGCACACATGATTTAACAAAACCAAAAAGTTTTACAAATATATAAAAAATTAAAACTTTAAATTATTTAAAAAATAAAATAAAAAACAAAAAAACGCAAACCTGACAAGACTGCCGTAATTTCAATCGAACCTAAAAATAGTTACGTAAACACAGAGGTGACGTAATTTTTACCCTTGTACGTAAATTTTACGTCACCTCTGTAATCAAATAAAAATTAGTTTTGTTTGAAAAATAGCGTAAAAATCTTAAAAGATTTTCCTTTATTTTATAAACTAAAGTAGTGTCAAATAAAGACAACATAAACTGTAAATTATACCGGGTCTTCCCAGCATGCCTATAAGCTTTTTAAGAGAGGAAGGAGCCGTTATTTTAGAATTTAAAAAAAAAAATACTAACTAAATCGAGAGTGTTCTATTTATTGGTGATATTTTCAACTTCCGGGAAGGACCGCAAATCTGTTTCAAATTTAAGCCCAAAAATCGCCAAAATTGGCGGATATTAAGATCTTAAAATGGGAACGGGTACTTTTTAATACAAATTCGGATTCCATGTTAAAAAATAGGAAAGTATGTAATCGGTTTCTATTTTAAAAAATAAGGCCAAATGTTGCTCTTGAAATCAAATACGAAAAAAAAATTGTCATTGCTTTAACAAAAAAACTCACATAAATACCGACATGACGTAAATTTTCTCTTTGAAATACCTACACCTTTTTTTTTTTTGTTATGTTCTTGACAATAACTTATGTAGAATCACATTTTCGTGCTTAATTAAGTATGGTACTGCACTTTTACACTACAATTTTTACAATATTTCGAGTATTTATTTATCAAATTGGGGGTCTGGTTTGGAATCGACAGGAACATTTGATCGGCCGCTGACCCAGATGCGCAACTGTCGAGTTCCTATTCAAGTACTTACATTACCTCCACGTGGTGACCCCTGGGAACTGTTTTACTTAGCATCCGCTAATAAGCAGGCCAAAATTGTAAGTGCGCCAAAATCCTCAAATTTTAAGGTTGGCGTAAGGCTGACTCCCTTACCCGTAAAAATTACATAGTTTTGAGAGACGCAATTGAAGCCTCGGATACGATCGAAATTATTGGAAACAGACCCGGCAAACGTTTAAAGGACTCCGATCTAAGAATTTGCAGTTGGAATGTAATAACACTCTATCATCCAGCTGCATCTAACAAAATTGAAAATATTCTCTCGCAGTATAAATCAGACATTACTGCGATACAGGAATTCCGATGGAAAGGATCTGGCATGTTAAAAAAACGAACATGCGATATATATTACAGCTGCCATGAAAAACATCACATATTTGGATGCAGATTCGTAGTGGGAAAACGGCTTAGAGGAAACGTCATTGATTTTACACTGGTTAATGAACTTCTAGCCGTCATCCGTATCAAAAGCAAATTCTTTAACATCATCCTAATATGTATACACGCACCAACCGACGAAGCGGAGGACTCCACGAAGGATGAATTCTACGACATCCTAGATAAAACATATGGGCCCTGTCCTGAGTACGATGCGAAAATCGTGCTTGGATACTTCAATGCTAAAATCGGTAAGGAAACAATGCGCAAACATTATCACGATAGCTGCTACACATACCGTGGGTTTTGAAACACCTCGCGTGAGAAACCCATGGTACGACGATGAATGTTTAGCAAAGACGGTAGAGAAAAATGATTCCTACAGGAAAGCGCTGCAACGTAAAACAAGAGCAGCGCAAGAAGAGTATTGAGCGAAAAGGAGAGACGAGAAGAAAATTTTAAGGCGCAAAAAACCTTTATTCGAAAAGTCTCAACTTTTGGATATAGAATCAAACCGAGACAGAGGCGAAGTAAAAGCCAAGTAGCTTGCAGCTGGTTTCAAGCTCCGTACACATACGCTGAGGGATGATTCGGGAAATTTGGTAACCGATACGCAAGGGATATTGCAGACATGGAAACAGCATTTTAAGAACCTGCTGAATGGCGCAAGCATAGAAAACACAGATACGCCTCACCCTAACCCAGTCAACTCCGAAGATTCAGATACACCCAGTCCTGCAGAAGTGGAAGCAGCCATCCAAAAATTAAAAAACAACCAAGCTGCTGGACAAGATAACCTGCCAGTTGACCTTTTTAAGGCAGGAGGTGAAGTGATGATTGAATTTATGCACCAAATCATCAAACAAATCTGGATCGAGGAGAGCATGCCTGATGACTGGAGTTTAAGTTCAATATCTCCAATATTCAAAAAGGGCGATTCCATGTCCCTGTCCAAGATCCTTTCCAATATTCTGTGCGAACGATTGAAGCCCCATTGTAACGCTGTGATAGGAAACTATAAGTGCGGCTTCCGTCCTGGCAAATCAACCACCGACCAGGTGTTCGCATTAAGGCAGATCCTGGAGAAGGCCCTCGAGTTTTAAATCGATACGCACCATCTTTTTATCGATTTTAAATCTGCTTATGAAAGCATACATCGATCAGTGCTGTAGGAATCAATGTCGGCATTTGGTTTCCCAGCCAAGCTTATCCGTTTGTCAAAACTGATCTGGAAAACACACGGTGTGCTGTGGTCATTGGGAGGCACATTTCTGATTCATTTCGAACGTGCTCCGGATTTCGACAAGGCGATGCGCTGTCATAATTTCTTTAATCTGGTGTTGGAGCATATAGTGCGACGTTCCGGTGTTAACACACAGGGCACTATATTTTACAAATCGGTTCAACTCCTGGGTTTCGCTGATGATGTCGATATTATCGGAACATCACGACGAGCAGTCATCGAAGCCTTTACACATATTGAAGAGGAAGCAGGTAAAGCGGGTCTTCTCATAAATGAGAATAAAACCTCAAAATATATGCTGTCGACAAATAAAATGTCCTCACAACATCATATAGGACACAACATCACTGTCCGCTCATATAATTTTGAAGTAGTTCAGGAGTTTATCTACCTTGAAACCAACATCAACTCCACCAATAACATCGATGTTGAAGTAAGGCGAAGAAATACCCTTGCAAACCGTTGCTTCTTCGGTTTGTCTAAGCAACTGGGTTCAAAGCTCCTATCCCAAAGTACCAAGGCACAATTATACAAAACGCTCATCCTTCCGGTGCTGCTACATGGTTCTGAATCGTGGACATAACCAAAAGCAAGCGAGCATGCACTTGGTACCTTTGAGAGAAAAATTCTTCGTCGCATTTATGGTCCTGGGTCTGACGAAGGGGTTTGGAGAAGAAGATACAATGCCGAACTATACCAGCTGTTCAAGGACATGGACCTAGCTAAAAAAAAGTCAGAATAAGACATATTCATTGGCTAGGCCGTGCAGAGCGTATGGATCAAAATGCTCCAGCTAGGAAACTTTTCAAATCCAAGCCCCAGGGAACGCGTCGTCGAGGGAGGCCAAACCTTCGTTGGAGAGATGAAGTATCGGCAGATATGAAAAAACTTCAAATCACCAACTGGAGAGATTCCGCTCGTGACCGAAATCAGTGGAGGACAATTTTGCGCCAGCCCCAGGACCTTCAAGGTCTGTAGCGCCCAGCAAGTAAGTAAGTATTTATCAAATTACTGGCTCATCAACTCATTAAATGTGGAAAACTATTACTATTGTCAGAAACTAAGCCTTCTTAAATAGAATAGCTCCATTTTATTTAAGTTATTTCCAGATTATACTCTTAATTATTTTTTGTCATTTATTTTATCCCAATGACAAATGGTACTGGATCAGGTCGAAAAACCGATAAATAATTTTTTTGCTTCATCGGAAATCGAACCTGGGACCCTTCGGTTGAAAGACAGGTGCTCTACCTACTGACGTGACGTAAAATTAAAGTATGTGATAATTGTTTGATTATAATAATAAAAATAAGAAAAAAAAATAAAGATTTTTTTTCATTTTTCCTGCTTCAATTTTTTTATTTTTTTTTTTCATTTTATTTGACTTACAAGTTTAATTTTAAGTATTTGATAATATTTTTGCTATTGTGCATCTTTTACTGCGCCAATAAATACTCCATAATTTGGTTTCTGAAAACCCAAATACAATCAATAATCTTAATAATAAACTTTTCAGGTAGGTCACTAAAAGCTTTTAAACTGATATATATGTAGTTATTTTTTGTTTATTTGTCTTGAAAAGTGATAGGTAGAAGTTAGATTTGTTTCGTGTATTATGGCTATGGATGTCTACATTACGAATTAGTATAAAATTATGTTTTTAAGGCTATTAAGAATAATTCTTTATAGCAAATATTATCAAAACTGAGATATTTAGGAGAGTATAACATATTTGTTCGATGTCGATTACTAAATCCGTAAATAATTTTCCTTCCTTTTTTTTGTTGGACTTCTAACTTTTTTGAATGGATTTGAGAGCACCTACTCTAAATCAGGTTTAGATAAGTAAGGTTGGAAAGTATGAAGGAAGCATAGATTGTATAAAGAGTATCTGCATTAAAAAACTTTTTCAATCTTCTTGGTATAAAAATATAGGGTTATATTTTTTTCAAAACATGCTCAACATGTTTATTCCACCTCAGTTTATTGACTATAAGTAAACCTAGGTAATTAAATGGATGACCTACTTCTATTGTTTTATTGCAGTGTATAAAATTTGAGGAGACGAAGGTCTTGTTACTGAAAAGGAGAATCTTGGTTTTTTTCATATTCAGGGACAATCTGTTCTTGTGCATCCATTCTTCAATCATATTAAGATCTTCACTTATCATATTAGAGAGCTCTGTTTCTGAACTTGTCGAATATTTTAACACAGCTTCATCTGCATATATTTAGATATAGTTGAAATTAGAATCTTTATCTTTAGAAACCATAATAAAGTCTTTTATGTAGTGAATTGCTCTTAAATTTTAATATGCTACAAATTTCCCCAATTTTCAACAACATAAAATCTGTTATGTAATTTTAGTTAACCAAAATAAATAACTTTCGGTTAATCACGTGCAAAATTGGTTTCGAAATGCTTCTTATAAAAAGTGATTGCGATTTTGATGTGGATGCAATATCGTTTTTATATATTTTGAACAGATCAGGGCCCAATATTGAGCCCTGTGGTACCTCTTTCTTATTCGTTAAAGTTTCACTAAACTGTTCATTAACGTGGACCCTCTGTATTCTTCGATACAGTATACTCCGATAAGTATGATTGAAAAAACCTCAATTGATCATTTTTGAGGTGAAGATTGGAAAGTTTATGTAACAATACTTCCTGATCAACGCAATCAAAAGTTTTTTGTAAGTCTAAAAATAAACAAGCTGTATATTTACCTGTGTCCATGCTTTTGGTCATGAAGTCAATTAGTGACAGACAAGCTGCCGTGGTGTTGGAATTCTTTTCAAAACCGTATTGTTCTTGATGTAGGGTACCGTTACTTGTCACGAAGCTAGGGAGTCTTCGCTGTTTTGTTTTATTAAAAGTTTTTTGCGTAGCTCCCACCGTTGATTTTTCAAGAAACGTCTTAAAATATGGTGGGAGAGTCCAAAGGCATCGTCTCTTACAAACCATTAATTAAGTACGAAAAGGTGATTCTAACTTAGTTACGGCCAAGAGTGTAAAAAATAAAAATATAGGTTACTGGTATACTGTGTCCTAGCAATGGTTCTTCTTTTGGTATATATAATTTTCCTTCCACTAATTTTTTATATAGTGTGAAATTTTTGAATATACCTCCGTCCTGGCATCCTATGTCTACATAAATGAAATGTCCTTTCGAATCTATCACTGCCAGGAGCACAATACTGAATTTATCTTTATAAGTATAAAAATAAGATCCAGAATTGTGTGGAGATTAAATATTAATATGTTTCCCATCTGTGGCTCCAATGACATGTGGGAAATCTAGAAGTTCATTGAATTCTCCTACGATTTTTTCCACTCTTGTTCAGTATTAGCAATTATTAGGTACCTAAAAGAAGTAAAAATAAGTTAATTACATACAAGCAAAATAAAATATCATTTATTAAATATTTATAAAAATTTTTTATTTTCAGGATTACACAGGAGACTACTCGGATAGCATATTGAAATGCTATACATCAATGGCGTTTTCCCCACTAGGAAATAGAAGATGATGACAAAGGTTTCGAAATCCCATTATCAGAAACACCTTCAGAAAGAAGAGAAACTTCAGAATTGCTTGATGAAATAAGAGCAACATCAGAAATAATAGATATATCGACACCATCCACATCAAAATCGCAATCACTTTTTATAAGAAGCATTTCGAAACCAATTTTACACATGATTAACCGAAAGTTATTTATTTTGGTTAACTAAAATTACATAACAGATTTTATGTTGTTGAAAATTGGGGAAATTTGTAGCATATTAAAATTTAAGAGCAATTCACTACATAAAAGACTTTATTATGGTTTCTAAAGATAAAGATTCTAACATTATTGCAACAATTAGCTGAAATGTCAAGTGTTATTAATATTGCAACTCAAAAAGAAATTTGCAGCTGGACAGTTTTAAGAAAACTATTTTGTTTATGATAAAGCAAATATGTTGCAGTTTTTGGAAATACATACATACGTTGCTGGGATAATGAAGTATCATATCTTAATAAAGTAAAAAGGCTCAAATTTAAGAAAGAGATACTAAACTTAATATCAAGTGAAAATAATGAAATTTTTGTTTTATATTCAAATGACTATTGTGAATCTTTAGTTTCTGCAATTGATAATGGAAAATCATCTGATAATAGTGAAACAGACTTTCAACTGAATATTGAAATATTAGTTTCAAAGCAAGTTGCTTAGTTTGCCGAATTCTGCGCGTAAATTGTTAACATATTTATATTGTATATGTACATAATGAAATAAATAAATAAAATAAATAAAATATTTTGTAAAAATGGCGCAAAAATGGAATTCGTAACTGTTTTATTAGAAGTAATATAATCGGTTGTGTCTGGCAGCAGTTCATTTGAAAACTGACCTATGATATTAACGTGTTCATATGGTCTGGAATACCAGACGCCAGTTTCCTTCAGTCTGACTGCACGGCAGGGTGCAACGTATTTTATGTACAAATCGGAAGGAAGGAGATTTAGGATCACATTTAGAGCATCAGTAGGGCACGAGCGCAAAGCACCTGTGATCCCAATTCCTGCCGCTCTTTGTATTCTCCCAAGTTTGGTAATATTGTATGTGTTATTAACCACTGGCCCCCAGAATAACAATCCGTATGTAAGAATAGGCCGTACCACAGTTGTATACATCCAGAGCAAGTAGTATAGCTATGAGAGTTCGAGCCCAAGATTTCCATAAGAAATATACAGGAGGCCAAAAAAGAACTTTTGTGGTGTGAGTAAAGTGTGGCCGGTGTAGTAAAATTTATAATTTAGGCTGTACATAAAGTATGTTGCATAGAGTTAAAAGCTTTTCATTAATGCTGCTCAGAAATATCTTATCAGAATTGAAACCATGTTAAAAAAAAGCTATCAAAATCATTCTTAATTATAATATATTACATCCTACCCATTTGCTTTATAATAATACATATATAAGCTTTCAAAATATCTGTAAACGAGAGTTGTACATAGTTGCTTTTAAAATTATTAATAATAAAATTAAACATAATTTCATTTTAAATAGAAACATGGATATTCATAGTGATAATACTCGTAATAAAGCTAGCTTCTATTTGCACTTATTCAGAACAAACAACCAAAAGAATAATTGTGTTTATAATTGCCTAAAAATTTTTAATGAATTACCAAATGATATTAAAGATACAGAAAATATTTGTCTGTTCAAAAAAAAAAATTTGGAATTCTTATTTAAATAACTATATACTTTTTTACTATAATTTTTATGTTCACTTTATTTCTATTGTATATTTTAATTTAAATTTTGATTTTGATTTATTTTATATTTATATTTTGTTTTATATAATATATTATATGTTTTATTTTTTTTTATTTTACTATACGTCCTCATAGAAAACAAACTTTTTTTGATTAACTTTGTTAAATTTAACTAATAAGGCCATACAGCTTATGCTAAGGCCTATATCCTTCATATTTTCACCTAATTGGTTTCATATACTTATGTTAATGAGGTCAATATTTATTTTTTATGATTCACATTGTAAAATTATTGTTAAGTTATAAGGTAAATAAATATGAATTAAATAAAGAAAAAAAAACAAAAAAAAAAAATGGAGAGCTTATGTTCTTTAGAGTAATATATTAAGGAAACAACAACAAAAACAAAGCTAAAAAGAAATAGAAAAAAAAACGGAGACATTATATTTCGTGTAATAAAGTAATATTAGTTTATTCTTATCATATTTCACTTCTTATCTTAAAACTTGAGCTTTTTTTTTAAATTATTCTAAGTTCAGAAATTAGGAAATGTAGTAGATTGTAGCATACATTTAAAGTAAAAGAAAAGTTATTACGTGCATTAATATTTAAATTGTACCATCAGCGTTTAAAAATTCTTAATTTTCTTTGTTTTAAATTAAATGTGTGAATCATATTTGGATTGCTAATTGTCGTCGACAAAACGTGAAAACAGAAAAATAGTAAAAATAGCCTTTAATTTTGTCTTATCAGCATTTTTCAAAATTCTTAATATGCAAAATAAAATGAATAAAAAGTTGTTGGGTTATATCAAAGATAATTAACAAGTCGATGTCCGTTCGCTTAATAAAATAAAAACTAGAAATTTAAAAGCTATTTTAAAGCTATTTTCTGAATAGCTTTCATTTTCTCTTGAAATTTTTAAGTGAGAAATGTATATTTTCATTATTTTTTATTATGTTTTTTATTTATTTTTACATAGTCTACTCCAGCGAGTGCAAACCTATCTTTTTGTGGTGGGTAATAATCAAATTAAAATTGTTTGAAGTTAAAATGGCGGGTTATTGGATCTGAATTATTTGAATTTTTTTTTATTTTAATCATCTCTCCGTTACTCTGGTTATTAGTCATAGATAAAATATTACTAAACCTTGAAAAAGACGGGATCTTCGGGGATCTATCTTTCCGTGATCAGTGAAATCATGGAACGTGCTCTTGGTAGGATTAGTACATGGGCTACAAGCTGTGGTCTAAGTGTTAATTCTGCCAAAACGGAGATGATGCTCTTTACCACAAATACTAAGATACCAACCTTTAATCTCCCGAAGCTAAAAGGTCAAACACTCACACTCACTAATAGTGCCAAATACTTAAGAATCATACTTGATACTAAGAAATCATTCAATATTCAAATGAAGAAGAAGGAAATGTTTCAAAAATAAAAAAGAACACATGATGTATTTCCCATTTTTGTATTATGGTCAATTTGAAACATTTATTTTTTTCAGAGTAATTTTGTTCACCTAATTTTCCCCCCTATTAGAATGTCTATAAATATTATATAAATTTCGTTAAGAATAGTGTAAAGAAACGTGCGGTTGAGTTTTGATAAAATTTACTGCCGAAAATCAAAAGTTATGATAATTTGAATGCGGTGGTATAAGTTTCGTACCATCGCACTGTAAGGTGGTATAAATTGTATACCGTTGCACACATTAGAAATATTGACCGTTTTTTATTAGATCAAAAGTAAAAGGTAAGTAATTTTTTTTTCATAATAAAATTCTCCTTATATTGATTAGATAAATAAATTTTCGTATCATAATGAATAAATAATATTTGTCGTAGAAGGAAATATAGAAGTATATATTGGTGGATGATGAAGAGGTCGCAGAAATACCATCTGATATTGAATCTATTTGTTCTGTTTCCAATGAAAGATAAGTTGTTAAACCACTATCGAAACGTATTTGATCTACCTATACTACCAGCTTACCCTATTATATTTTTAATAAAAATAAAATAACAGCGACAAAAACATACATCCTCGTCGTCGTAACTCAGATCAATGAGATTGAGATTTGAAAATAAGTATGAGACATGAGTATCTACCTATTGAACTATCCAAATGTTTTTGTCAACTAAAAAAAAATAAGAAATAGAAAGAAAAAGAAAAAGAAAACGAAAACGAAAAAAAAACACAAAAATTATTTTAAGAAGTAGTTTACCTTACAGTAAAATAAATTATTTGTGAGAGTATATTTAATATATATTTTATTATTGTAGTTGTCACCAAATAAACTCGCAAGTAGTGTAATAAGAGAGACCTGGACCACTTTTTGGGGGGCCCCGAAAAAATGTATGGGAAAAATGTTATAATAATATGAAATAGGTAATTGGGAAAGCGGTATGAAAAGTTGTCTTGAATAAGACAGGATAGAAAGAATAGAAATTTGAGGTGGTATGATGGAATAGAAATTTGGTTTGATTAATCTGAAGCTATCACGCCCGCCGAAGTTGTAAACCCCGCCGAAGCTGTTAGCCTCGCCGAAGTAAGATTTTAGGTGTTAATCTGAAGCTGTCAGGTGGCCGAAGCCCCGCCGAAGTTCCAAAGTTGCGCGCCGAAGCTCTGAAGTTAAAGTTGTAATTTGGGTATAAGTTTTTTTGATAGAGTTGGAACTTCCACAGCTTCGGCTATTAGATTTTAGGGTGATGATGTGTCTTGGATAATGCGACGCCGCCACCACCGCCGCCGCTGAAGTTCTTGGAAATAGGAATGGGTATGTGACACCGCCGCGGCCGCCGCTGAAATTCGTTGTCCACCAAAGCCCCGCCGAAATTGTTGAATTGATGCCGAAGCTATACCAAGTTGGCATTGAAGTTGTTGTTAGAAGCTTGTATCAGCGACCTTGGATGGTGTTATGAAATTATGAATAAATGTTAGTAGTTTTGTGATAAGAGAATAAAATTTAAAATTTAAAATTTTTGTTTGCGGTTTTATGATAAGAGAATAAAATTAGAATTTAAAATTTTTGTTTTGCTGTTTTTATTGTTTTAACGTTGAATAATTAGAGTTTATAATGTATGTTCACGCAACATAATAGAAATTTTGAGCAGAGTACCCTACCAAATTGTACGATTTTAAAAATTGAAAAAATTAAAACTTGCGGTTTTCAAAATTTTAAAGGTTCTTTTCAGTTAGAAATATTCTTATATGAAATAGTTATGCGTAAGCGGAATTGCAGTGTAAAGTTAAAATTCGTCCGTCCATCTGACATCCAACATGTAATTTATTAATGTTTAGCATTCTTCATTAATAAAACATAAACTTAATCGCTTTATTTCCAACTTGTACATAACGAAATTAAAAAAAAAAAATTAAAATAAAATAAATTAAAAACAACAACTAATTCAACAAAAATAAAGTCTTATATATATTTTGATCTTATATAAATTCTATAGTTTGAAATCATCTGATCTAACAAATCGACTCCTCCCATGTGCATATTGTATAATTTTAAAACTTCTGGTCGATCAACACTTACAAATTTCTTATAATTTTTATCCCATCTTTGTACATGGTCTACATTCCCTTTTCCAACGAAATTGGAAGCTAGAGTAACTGATCGACTGTCCATCCATTTTACCAAAACTACGTCCTCATCCAGGCTACAACTTCATCCATAGCCTCTCTACAATTTTTTTTCATTTCTGTATCGGATAATAGTGATGGATTTGAAAATCTATTTGTTCTTATCGTTCCTGCGGCAGAAATACTTTTTTGTTTCAAAATTTGTAAAAGTTGGTATGAAGAAAAATAATTACCATAAAAAGCTTATGTCCATTTGTTGTAATATTTTCCCTCAAATGCAACACAACTGCAGCTGCAAAGCCATATTTTTTAAAAATTTCTTCACTAAGACCTGTTGTAGAGCCTTGATATATTACAAAATCATACATTTGTCCAGAAGAGCTACAAAGAACAAACATTTTAATCCCCCAGGAAATTGGCTTCCCTTTGATGTACTGTTTAAATGCTAACTGGCCTCGAAAAGGTACCATTTGCTCATCAATAGATAAGTTTTCATCTTTTTTTAATTCAAGGCACCGTTTTCTAATTGAGTTATATAGTGGCCGAACTTTGTGTAAACGATCGCTTGATTTTATATTTTCCAAATTATTAACTATGTGTAGATTACTTCTTAGCTGAAAAAATCTATCTCTAGTCATATTTTCCCGAAAAATAGCAATTCCAAACGAGTTGTGCCAATACATCCGTACTCTAGGATATTTTATGGTTCCCATGGCTATATGTAACCCAAATAATGTTTTCAGTTCAGCAGAGTCTGTATCTTTGAATCTTTCGTTGCAACTTTGAATAGCATACATATTTATATATTTAGCCATCTCTTCAAAAATTTCATTCGATAAATAAATACTTTTCAAAATAATATAAAGCATTTTGTAATGGACCAATAAAAGTTTCTTCAGGACTTTCAAAGGTACTAATATTACTTTCAAAGCTTTTTCGTCGCCACTTTATGCTAATTTTTTTAGTTACTGCTATTTCCAATTGTTCTTCTTCAATATATTCTTGTCGTTCTTTTTCGTCAAAATGTTCTTGATTGTTCAATATAATGTCAGAACTTTCATCATCATCATCGCTTAAATCAGCATCCGAACCTTCTTCCAATATTGTGAAAATCTTTTCAATATCGTTTTCTATATTTGGATTATACATTTGTGCCTATATTATATAGTAGTTATTCCAATTCTTTACAAGGAGCGAAAAATTATAATTATTATACTATTTATAATAATGCATAGGTACCATTTAGACAAAATGTGCATAATTATGCACACCATAATTTATTTACTTTTTATACACATTTCATTTACTTTTAAAATTTTAATTTTATATAAATATCATATTTTAACATATTATTTAAGATTTTTTCACTTTTTTATGAGAAACAAGTTATTAATTTAATTTAAATAATAATTTAGAAAAAACTTACCTTTAGCTTTCAAACGTCATTCAAGAATTTGCAGAATTAAATGCATATAAAACTAATTTTTTCAACAACTATTTCACTTCAAAGTGTACTACGTTTTTCAATAAAACTTTTTTAGTTTACTTTGCATTCTAAAAAGATATCGCAATACAATATGTGCAAATTTTTTAATCTTATAGGACCTTAAAGTTTTGTGCATAATTATGCACAGAGGGTTTGAAAGGGTTAACCAAGACATATTTTGGTTTCAAATTATTTAGATTATATAATTAATTGAAGAGCAATGGTTTGGAACAAATTGTGAAAGTGTAGTATACCTCATGTAAATTAGTTATTAATAAAATATTCAATACAAAATTTGATTAGTCATATTTCTTAAGCAACCATAAACATTAAATTTTCAAATCAACACATTTTTTTTTTTTTTTTTTGCGTGGATTGGTAGGAATCTCCATAGACACAATGAGCCCCGTAGCTTCCATTGTGTGCCAGATTTTTACTGACTAAACCACACCCCTCCCATCAATACTAGTCCAACGGACTAACCATTAATTTATTGCTATTTTGATTTTCTTAAAGAAAAAGTTTACGAAATTCTATCGTATTAAATCTAGTGGCTTAGTTCTTTTAAGCCTTCTGACATCATTTTGATTATCTAGCAGTTGAGTGGCCTCAACGTTAACATGTCCCTCCAGACGAGCTATATGCTTTGTTGCATATCTTTTTATTTCATTTTCTATGCAAGGAATTTTTAGATCTCTGTGCAAATCACTGTTGCGAACATACCAGGGGGCATTTACCATGTTGCGCAAGACTTTATTTTGGAATTTTTGTATACATAGTACATGTGTTTGTTGTTCAAATCAACACATGGTTCACTTTCTTTTTCAAGGGCAAAAACCCAAAACAAAAATTGTAAACAATAACATAAAATAATGCAAGCATGCATATTTGTAACTTAAATTTTTTACGCAATTCTTTTTGTAAAAAAGAAATAAAATTTATGATATGTGTAATTCCAAATTTTTGATAATAAACTATTTTTAGGTAATTTTTATGAACCCAGTACATTGTTCTAGAAATATATTGAATTAAGATATATGACATAGATTTAGACAATTTGTAAGCATATTTATTATAATAATTCTACCTAGAATTAAAAATTATTTTTGTATAAATAGAATTGTAATTTTTTAAAGAAGGACATTAAATTAGTAATTATTGAATCGAAAACATGAGATAAAGATGTTCTCGATAACTACTAAAGGAAAAACAAGTTAAAGTGTTTCATTTCAACACTCCCTTTTTTTAAGCTAATAGCTTTTCTTCGTTTGATGTTGAGGAAGAGAATTCAATGAGTTCAAAGCTCGAATTTTACATCTATAAGCTAGTAGCTTGATCCCTCGACCTCACCATCAAAAATATATATATATACATTACATGGCACAACTTATAACTAAACCTCAACATATATTACAAAAGTACAACATATATTTATGGAGGATGAAGACCTAGATATGTTTCTAGAAGACGTGAATAAAAAATTGCAATTTATATCATTATCAAAATTAAATATTGGGGAAAAATTTGAAGTGCTTCATCTCTTAGAAACAACATCCAAATTTCCTAAACAAGATGGAACACTAATTCGCTGTATAGTGTTAAGATTAAAAGATTTTTTCACATATCTACCAAAATATTATGTGGAAAAATACTCGCCCAGAATTATGGAAATTTTAAATAGAAAAATTGAAAATAATGAAATAAAATACTATTTTGAAATTGTAACTATTAAGAATGTGAATATTGAAATTAAATTTACTAAAGAAAACATTTATAATTTTAATTGAAACTAAATAAATTTAAATTAAAATCTGTATAATTGTTTTTTGTTCTCTCTATAATTTAAATGTTAAGATAAATAAATAAATAAATAAAAAGCATATTATTAAAAAATTATAATAAATTTGTTTTATTTATCCAAGAATTGTGACTTGATGGGAAACCAAGCCATTTAACAAAAACTCTATTAGCTTTAGTTTTTACAATTTTTTCAACTAGATAGACATCTTTATTTTTAGCTTTTATTAATTCTAGCTCATAGAAACCGCCTTGAATGGGATGACCTTGATAATCTTCTAATAAGTATGTGATGGGGCTAGTAATCTGAATTTTTTTGATTTTAAAAATTTCAGTTGTCCAGTTTGGTGTGTGTCCCTTTTAAAAAACATGTTTGTACTTGCTTATAGGAATTGTGTCACCAACTTTAAATTTTGCTTGTGCAGCAATTTTAATATGATTATATACAGTTGACAACAGCTCATTTGCGTTTTTACTATTTACATCAGATGGCCGCTTCTTAATAGTACGATGTTTGGTGTTATTGTATTGGTGAACTAGTTTTCCAACAGTATCTATCCATTTATAGTCAGAATTAAAACTGAAATCTCGCCACATTTTTTCCTTTAGAGTTCGATTGAATCGTTCAACAATGCTGGCTTTTAATGAGCTGAATGTTGAGTAATTATTAATATGATATTTCACAATCAGATTTTTAAAAGTATTATTAAAGAATTCTTTTCCATCATCGGTTTGTAAATTTTTTGGATATCTTTTAGATGCGATGAAAATAGAATTCATTGCTTGCGTTACATTTTCAGCAATTTTATTTTTTATAAGAATAGCCCATGCATATTTTGAAAAGGTATCAATAGCTGTTAGTGGATATTTATAAGCTTTATTTTGTTTAGTATAAGCACTCATTTCTACTAAATCAGCTTGCCAAAGATCATAAAAACCTATGCTAATAACTCTTCGTCTTTTAAAATTTCTACGAGCTGGCTTGTGCAACTCTTCAACAACCTCTCTCTTAGACATATCGAGAAGTAAAAAAAAAAAAAAAATTAAAAAATAAAATATATTTTTTTTTTGTCTTTATTCTATACAACTGTCTCCATAAAATATAAAAGATATTGACTATAATGTTGGAATTAAAATTGACGTGATGTAACTGACATGTAATCTAAGTCAAAAATCCATTGATTCTTGACTTAATATTCAAATTTATATTTATGGAGTCTCAGGTAAAGTGAATCTAGTAGATAAATCCAGCGGTCTGAAGCGTCTTAATCTGCGCTCGCTTGTTCGTTCATTATTGATGAGTTGACGAACATAGTATTTTCAGCTTTCTTTTTAATGAATTTCTTTTCATAACAGATGGGATATTTAAATCTGATCTAATTGTGTTATTTCGGACATACCAAGGCGTATTGACTATAGACCTTAATACTTTGGACTGGAAGCGTTCTATTATTTCGATGTTGGAGTTACTAGTTGTTCCCCATAGTTCCAACCCGTAGCGCCAGATTGGCCTGATCATAGCTTTGTACACTGCAACTTTACATTCTAGGGATAAATTGGCGAAACGACCTATTAGCCAAATTAATTGGTTGAATTTTAATCGTAGTTGTTTATTTGATGATGCTGATGATGTGACTTTTCCAAGTGAGGCGTCTATCCAAGTGCATACCTAAGTACTTAACCGAGTCCTGGTGAGTCAATTCCATGTCGTTAAGGTGAACAGCGGGGCAATTTCCCTTGCGATTAGTAAAGGTGATATGAAGGGATTTTGATTCACTGGCCTTTATTCTCCACTTTTTAAGCCAGTTTTGTATATCCAATAAGTAGTTATGAAGAACTTCTGAAGCTATTCTCGGATTAGTATGAGACACTTAGACCGCTGTGTCGTCAGCAAAGGTAGCAGTGAGTACCCTCGGCGATGTTGGGAGGTCTGCTGTAAATATCAGGTAAAGTAGTGGGCCAAGGACGCTGCCCTGAGGAGCCCCAGATTTAATTTCTTTTAGTGACGATTGTTCCCCGTTGTATTTAACGAAGAACCTCCTATTTGATAAATAAGTTGACAAAAGTTGCTGGTAGTGGTGAGGAAGTAGTTTTTTAAGCTTGTAAAGGAGACCTTTGTGCCAAACTTTGTCGAAGGCTTGCGAAATGTCCAGAAAAGCTGGAGAACAGTATTTTTTCTTGTCAAGTGAATTATTTATATGGTTCACTACTCTATGTATTTGCTCAATTGTTCCGTGATTGTGACGAAAGCCAAACTGATGAGCTGGTACGATATCTCGTTCATTATTTATTTTAATCAATCTTTTGGCTATTAGTTTTTCGATTAATTTTGATATTACTGGCAGAAGACTTATTGGTCTATATGAACTAGTCTCATTTGGCTCTTTCCCCGATTTAGCTAACATTATGATATGAGCAGTTCCAGATATCTGGGAAGTAGCTAGTTCTTAATATAGCTTTCCTTTACCATTTTGCCTGTGATACCATCATACCCAGGAGCCTTCTTGTCTGACACAGAGTTTTTTATAATTTCCTATACTTCCTTTATCCGGACTTTCTTTATCGGTAAATCCATTTGATAAGGCACTTCAAGCACTTCACTTTTAAATCTTGTTGTTTTCGTCGGTTGAAATTACTGGCGGATACGATACAAACACTTTTTGTAAATGTGATGCAAAAAGCTCTGCTTTCTCACCATCGCTTCTGGCCCAATTACCTTTTGATTTCCTTAGTGGAGATATAATTTGTTGTGGTCGTTTCAGTTTTATTGTTGCTTTCCACAGTGAGTAGTCATTAAGATCGGTATATGTTAGTCTTTCAAGGTAATTCTTCAACGAACTTTCTCTGGTTCTATTTAAAAAAAATTTAAGTTCTTTGATTGCACGGTTTAACTTGGCTTTAATTTCAGGGGATCTAGTTTGTTGGCAAAATTTCCTAAGGTTTCTTTTTTCCATGATTTTGGATTTTATTTCAGGTGGAGAAATAACATATTTTCGGATGTTTCCTTGCGTTGGAGTTGATGACATTGCTGCTTTAATCATGGTTATATTTAGGTTTTTTATAGCTTCATTGATATCTTGGGGGATTTTCAGTCCTATATTTAGAGAAGTTTTCATTTCAATTTCCTCTCTATATTTATCCCAGTTAGTTTTCCTTGTATGTAACCGTTGTTCATTTTGAGTTATTACTACTTTGGATGAGGCAGAGATAATGATAGGCGTATGATCTGAAGACAGCTCGAGGCTTGATTTCACAGTAAATAGTTTTGGTGAGATACCTTTCGAGACGCAAAAATCCAAAAGATCCGGTGTCTTATTAAGATCAGAAGGCCAGTATGTAGGTTGTCCAGTAGACAGATAATTCAAGTTGAATTCTTGAATGGCTAGTAGTAGCTGCCTTCCTTTTTGAGTGATCAGCCTAGAGCCCCAGAACGAATGTTTAGAATTATAATCTCCACCGGCAATAAATCTATTTCCCAGAGTTTTAAAATAATCAATAAATTGAGATTTGTTGATATTGTGTTTCGGAGGGCAATATATAGCTGAAATAGTTAAGGGTCCATTCCAGTCAGCTATCACCACACTTGTTGCTTGAATATGATTAAATTTATATTTAGGAAGTTCATAGTGCTGTATGTTTTTCCTGATGATTATTGCAGTACCAGCATGAGCCGTCCCATCAGGATGATTTGTGGAATATGTGTTGTAATTTTTTATGTTAAAATAACTTTTGTTTGTAAAATGGGTTTCAGAAATTAACAAGATGTCTATTTGGTGATCAATAATAAAATGATACAGTTCTTGTTGATGGTTTGACAGTCCGTTGGCATTCCAGACGACTATGTCAGCAGTTTAAATTGAACTGTTCTAGTATATCTTTTATTTTAAAAATTTCCTTTTCTAAGGTCATGAGTTTGTATTAGTTCTTTTTTCGAATCATCTGATAACCGAACAATATCAGTACGAGGACTTTTCACTATAATTACTTCATCTCGTAATGCATTTACATGTTTTATATGAAATGCTATTTCTCTATTTATATATTTTTTAGTTTCATCTTTAACTTTCAATATTTTAGTTTTCAAATTAGCATCCATTTTATCATTAGATCCATAAACACGTGATATTTCATTTCTTAATTTTAAAAATACATCTTCTTTTAATTCGTTGATTAATTTCATAACATATTGTTTTAAATTTTCAATTGAATCATCAACATATTTTTTATTTGCAGTATCCATTGTGTTAAACGGATGATTAATATTAACTAATTTTTTAAATTGAAGATCATAATCTCCGTCCTCTGTTAATTTGAAACCAAGAGCAGAATAATTTCTAAATAGTAATTTATTTGAGGCTTGATTGGAAGAACTACGTCCAAACTTATCAATAGACATTTTGCTAGTGTATATATATTAATATAATTATTCGATTATATCAGCTTCTCTAAGCTCTTCAAGAATATAATTGATTTCATTTTGAGGATTATTATTCCTAGCATATTGAGATGCATGTTAAATTCTTAATCTTTCAAATAACTCATTCGGATCATCCCAATAGACATATTGTTTTGGTGTCTCAGAGTATGACATTAACGATGTCGATGCTTTAGATAAATTGTTTATTGAATGACCTGCTCCTTTTTTATTTCTATTTCTGGTATTATATTCATGTTCATAAATCTTTCTGATAATATTTTTATATTTATAACCTTTATTTCCTTTAATTTGTTCTAGAGAATCATAATTTTTTCTATGAACATTTGTGGTTTCTAGAACTTTCTGATATGTTTTCAAATCACTCTCTGTATAAACCGAATCATCAGGTTTCTTCTTAAATATAAGCTCAAGCAATCCATCAGTCGTTTTGAATACATCATTACCAATAATTTGTTATGATTTTGTTCATCAATTCGAAAAGTAGATGCTCCTAGTTTACTTGTATTTGTTTGTAAATCAAAATAAGGTCCATAACTTTGATCAAGTTCTGACTTGTTGTATCCATATGATTTTGAGGGTGTTAGTGTATTATTTTCAATGTTTAGATTTCTTAATGGTGCCGCACTCTTAGGTGTTGATGTTTCAAAATTGAATGATGACTCATCATTTAGGAATGTTTTATTCTTATCAGCTTGCGGTTTAACTTCCGGTTTCAACTTAGGTGTTGATGTTTTTTTTAAATTGAAAGATGACTCATCGTTTAAGAATATCTTATCACTATCAACGTCCGGTTTAAGTTCCGGCTTCAAGCTAAAATTGTTAGACTTCTGATATTTCACAACATTAGTTAATTCTTTAATTGGGTCAATAATAGGCTCATAAGTTTTCTCTAAAGCTTCTTCTTGTAAAATTCGACCTGTTTTTACGCATGATATTTCCTTTTTAACTTTAATCATTTCCTTCATTAGTTTCTCATCCATTTTATAATCGGTTTTAGTTTTTGTTAACTGAACTGGTATCGGATCGGTTGGTGTTGTTAACTGAACTGGTATGGGATCGGTTGTTGCTGTTGATGTTACCATGTAGTACAGTAAACTAACATAGTTATGATGTAACCATTATCTATTTATAACTTAAGAAATTCTTCAAAATTTTTCCTATAACGTCCATTGTTTAAAGAACTATCCTTATCAACCACTACAAATCCATAGTTATTTTTCCAGCAATGTGAACATAAATTTTTGAATTGATCGAAATTCATATCAGAATTAACATGATCATTGTAAATATGTTTTAAATTCAAATCATCTTGTTTGAATGCAATTATGAAATTTGCATTGTCTCGCACCAAATGCTTTTTGTTGTTTTTTTCTTTATTTTCAACTATTACTTAAAAACTAACTAAGAACATGTTTTATATTAAATTATTATAATTTATAATTTAAATAAAAAAGATTTTAACAAATTTCTAATGTAATAATTATTAACATATTTAAAAATTAAGACCTAGCAAAAAGCTGTGTGGTCGTATTGAGAAAATTTAATATTCAAATAGTTTTATGATTATCTATTTTGTTTTTGTTTTATTTGACTTACAAGTTTAAATATTGTTATATTTTTATTATCTTTCCAAAAATAAGCAACTTTTAGTGTGATAATGTAAATATATAATAATAAAATAATTTTTGTTTTTGTTTTTTTTTGTTTCATTTGACTTTCATATTTAAATATACTCATATATACATTAATTATTATTCTTTTTTCAGAATATACAGCTTTTAATGCGACAATAAATATTCCATTATTTGCTTTTTGAATTCCGAAATACAATCCGAATACAATCAATAATTTTTAGCTTCTCCGGTAGATTATTAAAGGCATTCAAGCAAATATATAAACAATTATTTTTTTGGTTATTAGTTTTAAATAGAGTAAGATAGAAGTTTGTTTTGTTACGTGTATTGTGGCTGTGTATATCAATTCTTCGATTGAGTATGAAATTATGCTTGATTTTGTTGTTTACTATTTTAAAGGCTATCATGTACAATTCTTTTCTACAAATATTATCAAAACTATAGAATTCAGAGGAGTACAACAAATTGGTTGGATGGCGATTTCTAAATCCATGAATTATTTTGATGGCTTTTTTATGTTGGATATCTAACGGTTTTAGATGGATTTGAGAGCACCTGCTCCAAATTGGATTCAGATACGTAAGGTTAGAAAGTATGAAAGAAGCATATATTGCATATAGAGTTTCTGTTTTAAAAAAGTTTTTCAATCTCCTTAAAATAAAAATATAGGGAGAAATCTTTTTTGAAATTAGTTCAACGTGCATATTCCATCTTAACTTACTGTCTATTAAGAGGCCTAAGTAATTAAAAGATTTCACTATTTCTATAGTTTTATGGCCGTGTGTAAAATTTGAGGAAACGAAATTCTTGTTCTCAAATAGGAGAATCTTTGTTTTCTTAAGATTCAGAGATAATCTATTCTTCACCAACCATTCTTCAATTGTGACTAGATCCTCTCTTATCCCATCTAAAAGTTCAGTTTCAGTACTTGTAGAATATTTCAAAACTGCGTCGTCTGCATAAAGTTGAAGACTTCCTTTGAGATTAAGATATGCAAGATCATATATATATAATTTGAATAAATCAGGGCCCAATATTGACCCCTGTGGAACCCCTTTATTGATTGTTAAAGTCTTACCACAATGTTCATTCACATTAAGTCTCTGTTTTCTATTGGATAAATATGAATTAAAAAACCGTATTTGATCTACAGTCTTTCGAAGAGATGAAAGTTTATGTAGCAGAACTTCATGGTCCACACAATCAAAGGCTTTTTGCAAGTCCAAGAAAACACAAGCCGTATATTTAACAGAGTCCATACTTTTGGTAATAAAGTCTGTGAGTGATAGACAAGCGGCAGTGGTGTTGGAGTTCTTCTCAAAACCATATTGTTTTTGATGCAGAATTCCATTATTTACCATAAAACTAGAGAGTCTAAACTGAACGATTTTCTCAAATATTTTAGAGAAAGTACTAAGAACCGATATAGGACGATAGTTTGTGGGATTGATAGCATCACCTCCCTTATGTATAGGAGTAACTAAAGCAATTTTCATTGATTGAGGAAAAGAAAATATTACAAATGCAGCGTTAAAAAGTTGACTAGGATTGGTGTAAGTTCCGTAGAGAAATGTTTTACAACCTTTGTTGAGATTGCATCATGACCCGTTGCAGAAGAAGACTTGAGCAATTTTATAATATTTTTAACCTCTTCCGAATTAGTCGGACTGAGTTCGAACCCTGTATAAACATTTTTTCTAAAACTGTTCAGGTATACCTCGTCAATAGGATCATCACTTATAGACAAAAAAATTGTTAAAAACATCACAAATTTCTGGGGCACTATTAATTGTTTTGTTGTTGTGACTAATTGTCAGAATATTACTTTTAGAAGCAGAACCACTCTTATTATACATTATTCTTTTATATAAGTTCCATAAAGTTCTTCCGCTACTTGGATCTCTTGAGACCATATCAGAACAATAATTTTTTTTTGCCGTGATTACGAGAAATTTTACTTTTTTCCTATGTTCTTCATATAATTTCTGTACATTAATATCATTCGGATATTTTTTTATAGTAAGAAAACGAATCCCTAACCTTCATTGCCTTTATTATCTCACTAGTGATCCAATCATGCTTCTTCCTATACTTCCCAACAGATATTACTTTAGTGTATTTTTTTAACAATAAACTAAAGGTGTTAACAAAGTCATCAAAGCTATCATACCTATCAAGCGTTAGCCAAAAATCGTCATTAGATAACCTATTATAATCAAGTACAGTTTTCGTATGGGTGGAATTATCTTTAATTGGCTTTAAATTTACACTAACTAAAATTAGTTTGTGATCAGACATGGGAGTATCAGCTATATGAAAATAATATTTATATTTAGTCATATCAGAAATTAAATGATCAATAATAGGTAATGAATTTGAACCCGATCTCGTAGCAAATTTATCCAATATTTTATTATAAATACAAAAACCATTACGTAGTAGAGTATTAGTATAATTTGTGACGTCACTGTCGCTTTTATTCAATAAATTGATATTGAAATCACCCAAGATTATTGAATTTTTGTGTAGACTTTTTATTTCATCTAGTTTACCAAGAAAGTTATCAAAATTTGCTTGAGGAGCCTTGTAAATGGAAATTATCCTTACCCCTTCTTTTAATAATTTTACTACCAACATATTAGATTTTTCATATTCTTCCTTATAAATTAAGGTGCTAGCCAAATTATTAGTAACGTAAATAGCAGTACCACCATAGGATGCTTCACGATTTGAAAAATAGGTTGAGTAACCAGTGATAATGACGTCATCAATGATAATTTCACTTGTACTAATTGTAAACAAGAATCAAATAGATGTTGAAGATAGCTATCTCGCTTATTAGCCATAGGAATTGATTGATGTGTTCAGTATTATTGTAATCGTAGATCACAACACGTGTAAATAAATATGTAAATAATGTTTGCTTAAGTTTGAAATAAATTAAGTATTTTAATTTATAAATTAATTTATATATAAATTTTAAAATAAAATATAAAAAAATAAAAAATAGAGAAATTTCGGTTAGGATTCGGTTTTATAATGCAAATATTTTTGTGTGTGATAAAAAGTGATAAGAAAAGTATTAAAAAATATGAAGCTTTTGCAATAATATGTGTGCATATAAAATATCTTACAAAAATTTTGATAAAGAAGTGAGAGATATTTATAAAAATAATATACTTAAAAAAAAAAAAATTGAAAATTTCAATATTAGAAAAATGAAATAATATAAAAATATTTAAAAACAATGCAAGGTGTAAATTTTAAGCTATAAAAAGAAAAAAGAAGTTTCATCTTAAATCTAAATAAAAATATTATAATTTTAAATGTTTGAGTGTTCGTGATTTTAAAGTAGAAAAAGAAAGAAATATGTAATAAAAAACTTACTATTAATAATAATACAAAATAATATGTGTGAGTGTTAGTGGAATTAATGTAAAATAAAAATGAAAAGTGGAAAATTAAAAAATACAAAACTATGTAATGTTAAAGATGGCATTAATTTTGATAATGTCATTAAATCCATTAATATTGAAAATTCTGCTGGTATTATTTTCGCGTAATTTAATAGTGTTGTTTTTGATCCATAGAAATTGAAAGTTTTTTTTCACCTTAAATTCTTTCGCCTCAAAATATAATTTTTTCTGAAGTGGAGACAAGTGGCTACGAAAGTATATCTCTTTGTTTCCTTCTTTCAATAAGCCAAACTCTGAAGTAAAAAGATGACACTTTTTTCGCCATTAATTCATCCTTAACTTTTTCTGTTTTGAAATGCACAACATAGAGATTAATTTCGTTTTCTTTGAATGTTTTTTTAATCTTTGATATGTTCGTTATATCGGATTTACACATTTTAACACCCAATTTTGTCGCCATTTTAATAAACAAATAATCAAAGTTATCGATTTCAGAAGGCAAACCAGCGACCACAATGTTATTGGCATTTTCTTTTTGTAGAGGCCGATCTACCTGTGCTTATAGATGATGGAATTTGCTTCTCAGATCCACACACTTTTCTTTTATTAATTTAATTTCAGTTTTGAGTGCAGTGTTTTCTTGAATAATTGATGTAAATTTTTTTGTTACATCGTCGATTTTATTAGATAAAAATATTTGCGATTCGTGTATATCTAATACTAAGGAGCCTAGAGTTTTCAAATATGCACCTACTGTATTAAGTGTATATCCTGCTTAGTTGAATTCCGGCAGATCAAATGAAGAGAATGATATAATATCTACATTTTTGGAATTATCTTTCTCATCAATAAATATAGAATCATTTAGAGTAGGACTACACTTATTACATCTCCACGAAATATTATCTGCTTTTACCGAATCGTATAATTCCTCAGAAACTCCATTACATTTTATATGAAAGAGACCCTTGCATTGTTCAACACAAACCAGTCCTTTTGATTTTCCCATTAAGCTTTTTTTGCATGATTTTTCACTACATTGTTTGGACATTTTGTTATTTTTCAGATTTTAATTTGATTTTTCTTATTGAGAACTTAGTTTGTTTTATTTTTTAATTTTTGTTTTTATATTTTTCTTTTTTTTATAATTGTTTTATTTTAATATTTTTTGTGGTAAGTTCAATTCAGATTTATTTATTTATTGAGTTTTGTTTTATATTTTTCTTTTATATATTATATTGCAACAAAGAAAGAAAATAAATAATAAAAAAAAACACAAATAATTTATTTTGAAATTATTACAATTATTGTATAATTTTGAGTTATTCTTTTTTTATGAATTTTAAATAAATTTTTTTAATTTACACAAGCGCGCAAAAAAATACGTGTTGATACTTCAAACTTATAAGTAAAAAAAAAACAAAAATGCTTAGGAATACGAGTATAACTTTGACATAAATAGAAGCTGCCAACATGATTATGGCGACCCATACAAAAATATGCTCTTATGCTATCTTGTTTCTCGTAAGCAACATCATCAAATATAAATATTGAATTTTTTTGAGCTTATGATGGAGCAATTATTTCAGAATTATGTGGAAATTCATTGTATCCCATACCTTTAACAGAATTTATAACTTTTCTCAAATATTCATATTTCGGTTGATGTAATGACTCTGAGTAAATGTATATGTTTTCGAAATTAAGACCTATAGAGTCTAAGAGCATGCTTAGCATAACATTAGTTTTTCCACAATTTGACGGTCCAACAATCAATCCCCGGATACTATCTTGTAATAATGCACCATGCTTTCTTTTCTTTTTAAAGCTTCCTCGATCAAATTTTTTTACTTTAATGAGGTCATCCACTTTAACAAACTTCATTCTGACAACTGATTAAAATCTATATAAATTCAAGTTTATATAAGCCTATTACTTTAGTCAGTTTATATCGATAGTTAATCGAAGACATAAATATGATTGATCACAATAAAAAATTAATCAGACGTAAAAGGCTGTTTAAAGGGACAGGAGGAGTAATCAATACGCTTATAAATAAATTACCATTTGAAGCGCATTTACCAGGATATAATTACTGGGGACCTGGAACTAAACTTCAAAAAATATTATATCGAGGTGATAAAGGTATTAATTAATTGGATTAGGCTTGTCGTGAACACGACATTGCATATTCACAAAATCGAGATACAAACGAACGTCATAAGGCAGACAAAATATTAGCTAAAAAGGCTTGGCAAAGAGTCAAAGCAACAGATTCAAGCATAGGTGAAAGAGCTAATGCACTTCTAGTTTCTGGTGCAATGAAAGCTAAAGTTAAACTTGGAATGGGCTGTTCAACTAAAACAAAAACCAAGCATAAATTATTAAAAAATATTATTCAAGAAGCTAAGGTAGCTGTAAAGGGCAGTAAACCAACAAGTCAAAAAGATACAATCAAAATTGCTTTGAAAGCAGCAAGAAATGTAACTAAAAAGAGAAAACAAATAAAATTACCAAGAGTTCTTCCAGTGCCTAAAGTTGGTGGAATTTTACCTTTAATTCCAATTTTGGCATCATGTTGCTAACACTTACATTAAGCGGTAACTCATCTATTTTAGCGGCTGAGTATTTCCCACCTATAGAATTACAGCATAAAGACTATGTAACTATGTGGTTTAGTCGCAAACATACAATTCAATACCAAATATCGATGAGGAAAATAATAAATTTGTTATTGATGATAATAGCATCACTATTCCGACTGGATTCTATGAAATAGGGGACATTGAGGAATTTCTTAAAGGAAAATTGGAAACTAATGCTAAAGGGGAACAGGAGAAGCTTCACATAACAGCGAATAATAACACACTAAAATGTAAAGTGTTTTCTGATAAACAGATTGATTTTGAACGACGGGATACAATTGGTGTAATACTGGGCTTTAGTAGAAGAAAATTAAAACTAAATGTTTGGCATGAATCAGATTTATATGTGGATATAAATAAAATTAAAATTATACGGGTAGAGTGTAATATCGTATGTGGAACTTATATTAATGAAATAGAGGCTCATACACTACATGAATTCTCCATTGGTGTGAGCCCAGGCTATAAAATAATTTAAGTTCCTCAAAATGTAATCTATTTACCTATGAACGTCAAACAAATAAGTTCTTTAACATTTAGATTAGTTGATCAGAACGACAATTTAATAAATTTTCGAGGTGAAACTATAACAATCAGATTGCATTTAAAACCTGTCACATAATGATCGTTTATAATAATTCCAATAAATATTCAATAAATGAAGCTCCTCTACTCATTATTGATAGATCATTGAAGCAGCAAGGTCATCAAAGATTGCATAATAAGCGTGGTGCTACAACGTTGAAAAATCTACAGTTTTTGAAATTAAATCACAATCTAAAAGTATCTATAAGTAAGTTGGACCAGTTGATGTAAGAATTGAATTGAAAACTTCAGTAAAAATTCCTGAAAATACAACAGCTTATTGTCTAATGCTGCATGATCGATTAGTTGAATTTAGTTCGTTGACTGGAGAAGTTAATAAAATTATATAAGATCAGTGTCAATGCGTTCTTTTTATGTTAATAATGTTTATTGTTTTGTTCTGGTTATGGTAATGCTTTTCTTTGTGTTAATGTACAACTTGGATAAAAGATCACCCATCAGTTCTGCTAGCAACAACCAATCAGAAAATAACTTAATTAACAGTAGTAATCACTCAAATATCAGTTCAGTTACCAGACACCATCTATTGAATACAAGTTCTAATAGCAACAGGGCGCGATTAACTATCAGTTCAGTTCAATTTGCAACATCAACCGATCAAATACCACTTCAGCTATCATCATCAACTATAGTCACCCCATATGATTGATTGTTATATATTTATAATCACTATATCTCTTACAACAGCCGGATATTGCTTAGGCTTGTTAATTAATCTAGGCTACAAATATATAAAATTGCGGGCAACATTATCAAGACCAGCCAATTCAGAGGTTTAAAAAAAGAAATTAAAAAATGGATAGATGTAATAATCGATATACAAGGATTTCGAGATAATAACAACAAATTCATTCTAAAAGAAATTGCTGTTCTTACATCAAAAGATGAAATTCAACATTTTATAATAAAACCACCATATAGTTCGCATATTCTGGATGCCAAGACAAAATATACCAATAATTGGTTAACTAAAAGTCATCATGGATTCAGATGGTCTGACGGAACAACTCATTTTTGTGATGTGTGTCAATTTTTTGAAAATATTTATAAACAACAATAAAATTTATGTTAAAGGGGAGGAAAAAAGATTTGGCTTGAAAATATTTTAGAAGAATATAAAGTAATCGATTTAAATGATGATCAATATTCTTCTTCAAGTCTCAAATCATTGAAAACACAACATAAAAATTCTTTAAAACAATGTTCTTTTAATCATCTTGGATATTGTGCTCATGAAAATGTTTATATAATCCAAATGTTAACCTAAACAAGCTAAAAACTGTAAATTTTCAAATAAATTAAATAAAAACCATATTAAAAATAAATTATATTATTTGTGTTTTCTTTATTTTATTCACATATATTATAATGACCCCATGCTACAGTCTTAATTTTATCTTCTAAAATATATCTTTTATCGTCTATCGATTCAGCAGTTTAAATTGAACTGTTCTAGTATATCTTTTATTTTAAAAATTTCCTTTTCTAAGGTCATGAGTTTGTATTAGTTATTTTTTCGAATCATCTGATAACCGAACAATATCAGTACGAGGACTTTCCACCATAATTACTTCATCTCGTAATGCATTTACATGTTTTATATGAAATGCTATTTCTCTATTTATATATTTTTTAGTTTCATCTTTAACTTTCAATATTTTAGTTTTCAAATTAGCATCCATTTTATCATTAGATCCATAAACACGTGATATTTCATTTCTTAATTTTAAAAA
The DNA here is from genome assembly GCA_963942445.1 of Argyra leucocephala. Lineage (NCBI taxonomy): Eukaryota > Metazoa > Arthropoda > Insecta > Diptera > Dolichopodidae > Argyra > Argyra leucocephala. The sequence continues at coordinate 11,158,768 of OZ012682.1, read as the reverse complement.
TACATCTTCTTTTAATTCGTTGATTAATTTCATAACATATTGTTTTAAATTTTCAATTGAATCATCAACATATTTTTTATTTGCAGTATCCATTGTGTTAAACGGATGACTAATATTAACTAATTTTTTAAATTGAAGATCATAATCTCCGTCCTCTGTTAATTTGAAACCAAGAGCAGAATAATTTCTAAATAGTAATTTATTTGAGGCTTGATTGGAAGAACTACGTCCAAACTTATCAATAGACATTTTGCTAGTGTATATATATTAATATAATTATTCGATTATATCAGCTTCTCTAAGCTCTTCAAGAATATAATTGATTTCATTTTGAGGATTATTATTCCTAGCATATTGAGATGCATGTTAAATTCTTAATCTTTCAAATAACTCATTCGGATCATCCCAATAGACATATTGTTTTGGTGTCTCAGAGTATGACATTAACGATGTCGATGCTTTAGATAAATTGTTTATTGAATGACCTGCTCCTTTTTTATTTCTATTTCTGGTATTATATTCATGTTCATAAATCTTTCTGATAATATTTTTATATTTATAACCTTTATTTCCTTTAATTTGTTCTAGAGAATCATAATTTTTTCTATGAACATTTGTGGTTTCTAGAACTTTCTGATATGTTTTCAAATCACTCTCTGTATAAACCGAATCATCAGGTTTCTTCTTAAATATAAGCTCAAGCAATCCATCAGTCGTTTTGAATACATCATTACCAATAATTTGTTATGATTTTGTTCATCAATTCGAAAAGTAGATGCTCCTAGTTTACTTGTATTTGTTTGTAAATCAAAATAAGGTCCATAACTTTGATCAAGTTCTGACTTGTTGTATCCATATGATTTTGAGGGTGTTAGTGTATTATTTTCAATGTTTAGATTTCTTAATGGTGCCGCACTCTTAGGTGTTGATGTTTCAAAATTGAATGATGACTCATCATTTAGGAATGTTTTATTCTTATCAGCTTGCGGTTTAACTTCCGGTTTCAACTTAGGTGTTGATGTTTTTTTTAAATTGAAAGATGACTCATCGTTTAAGAATATCTTATCACTATCAACGTCCGGTTTAAGTTCCGGCTTCAAGCTAAAATTGTTAGACTTCTGATATTTCACAACATTAGTTAATTCTTTAATTGGGTCAATAATAGGCTCATAAGTTTTCTCTAAAGCTTCTTCTTGTAAAATTCGACCTGTTTTTACGCATGATATTTCCTTTTTAACTTTAATCATTTCCTTCATTAGTTTCTCATCCATTTTATAATCGGTTTTAGTTTTTGTTAACTGAACTGGTATCGGATCGGTTGGTGTTGTTAACTGAACTGGTATGGGATCGGTTGTTGCTGTTGATGTTACCATGTAGTACAGTAAACTAACATAGTTATGATGTAACCATTATCTATTTATAACTTAAGAAATTCTTCAAAATTTTTCCTATAACGTCCATTGTTTAAAGAACTATCCTTATCAACCACTACAAATCCATAGTTATTTTTCCAGCAATGTGAACATAAATTTTTGAATTGATCGAAATTCATATCAGAATTAACATGATCATTGTAAATATGTTTTAAATTCAAATCATCTTGTTTGAATGCAATTATGAAATTTGCATTGTCTCGCACCAAATGCTTTTTGTTGTTTTTTTCTTTATTTTCAACTATTACTTAAAAACTAACTAAGAACATGTTTTATATTAAATTATTATAATTTATAATTTAAATAAAAAAGATTTTAACAAATTTCTAATGTAATAATTATTAACATATTTAAAAATTAAGACCTAGCAAAAAGCTGTGTGGTCGTATTGAGAAAATTTAATATTCAAATAGTTTTATGATTATCTGTTTTGTTTTTGTTTTATTTGACTTACAAGTTTAAATATTGTTATATTTTTATTATCTTTCCAAAAATAAGCAACTTTTAGTGTGATAATGTAAATATATAATAATAAAATAATTTTTGTTTTTGTTTTTTTTTGTTTCATTTGACTTTCATATTTAAATATACTCATATATACATTAATTATTATTCTTTTTTCAGAATATACAGCTTTTAATGCGACAATAAATATTCCATTATTTGCTTTTTGAATTCCGAAATACAATCCGAATACAATCAATAATTTTTAGCTTCTCCGGTAGATTATTAAAGGCATTCAAGCAAATATATAAACAATTATTTTTTTGGTTATTAGTTTTAAATAGAGTAAGATAGAAGTTTGTTTTGTTACGTGTATTGTGGCTGTGTATATCAATTCTTCGATTGAGTATGAAATTATGCTTGATTTTGTTGTTTACTATTTTAAAGGCTATCATGTACAATTCTTTTCTACAAATATTATCAAAACTATAGAATTCAGAGGAGTACAACAAATTGGTTGGATGGCGATTTCTAAATCCATGAATTATTTTGATGGCTTTTTTATGTTGGATATCTAACGGTTTTAGATGGATTTGAGAGCACCTGCTCCAAATTGGATTCAGATACGTAAGGTTAGAAAGTATGAAAGAAGCATATATTGCATATAGAGTTTCTGTTTTAAAAAAGTTTTTCAATCTCCTTAAAATAAAAATATAGGGAGAAATCTTTTTTGAAATTAGTTCAACGTGCATATTCCATCTTAACTTACTGTCTATTAAGAGGCCTAAGTAATTAAAAGATTTCACTATTTCTATAGTTTTATGGCCGTGTGTAAAATTTGAGGAAACGAAATTCTTGTTCTCAAATAGGAGAATCTTTGTTTTCTTAAGATTCAGAGATAATCTATTCTTCACCAACCATTCTTCAATTGTGACTAGATCCTCTCTTATCCCATCTAAAAGTTCAGTTTCAGTACTTGTAGAATATTTCAAAACTGCGTCGTCTGCATAAAGTTGAAGACTTCCTTTGAGATTAAGATATGCAAGATCATATATATATAATTTGAATAAATCAGGGCCCAATATTGACCCCTGTGGAACCCCTTTATTGATTGTTAAAGTCTTACCACAATGTTCATTCACATTAACTCTCTGTTTTCTATTGGATAAATATGAATTAAAAAACCGTATTTGATCTACAGTCTTTCGAAGAGATGAAAGTTTATGTAGCAGAACTTCATGGTCCACACAATCAAAGGCTTTTTGCAAGTCCAAGAAAACACAAGCCGTATATTTAACAGAGTCCATACTTTTGGTAATAAAGTCTGTGAGTGATAGACAAGCGGCAGTGGTGTTGGAGTTCTTCTCAAAACCATATTGTTTTTGATGCAGAATTCCATTATTTACCATAAAACTAGAGAGTCTAAACTGAACGATTTTCTCAAATATTTTAGAGAAAGTACTAAGAACCGATATAGGACGATAGTTTGTGGGATTGATAGCATCACCTCCCTTATGTATAGGAGTAACTAAAGCAATTTTCATTGATTGAGGAAAAGAAAATATTACAAATGCAGCGTTAAAAAGTTGACTAGGATTGGTGTAAGTTCCGTAGAGAAATGTTTTACAACCTTTGTTGAGATTGCATCATGACCCGTTGCAGAAGAAGACTTGAGCAATTTTATAATATTTTTAACCTCTTCCGAATTAGTCGGACTGAGTTCGAACCCTGTATAAACATTTTTTCTAAAACTGTTCAGGTATACCTCGTCAATAGGATCATCACTTATAGACAAAAAAATTGTTAAAAACATCACAAATTTCTGGGGCACTATTAATTGTTTTGTTGTTGTGACTAATTGTCAGAATATTACCTTTAGAAGCAGAACCACTCTTATTATACATTATTCTTTTATATAAGTTCCATAAAGTTCTTCCGCTACTTGGATCTCTTGAGACCATATCAGAACAATAATTTTTTTTTGCCGTGATTACGAGAAATTTTACTTTTTTCCTATGTTCTTCATATAATTTCTGTACATTAATATCATTCGGATATTTTTTTATAGTAAGAAAACGAATCCCTAACCTTCATTGCCTTTATTACCTCACTAGTGATCCAATCATGCTTCTTCCTATACTTCCCAACAGATATTACTTTAGTGTATTTTTTTAACAATAAACTAAAGGTGTTAACAAAGTCATCAAAGCTATCATACCTATCAAGCGTTAGCCAAAAATCGTCATTAGATAACCTATTATAATCAAGTACAGTTTTCGTATGGGTGGAATTATCTTTAATTGGCTTTAAATTTACACTAACTAAAATTAGTTTGTGATCAGACATGGGAGTATCAGCTATATGAAAATAATATTTATATTTAGTCATATCAGAAATTAAATGATCAATAATAGGTAATGAATTTGAACCCGATCTCGTAGCAAATTTATCCAATATTTTATTATAAATACAAAAACCATTACGTAGTAGAGTATTAGTATAATTTGTGACGTCACTGTCGCTTTTATTCAATAAATTGATATTGAAATCACCCAAGATTATTAAATTTTTGTGTAGACTTTTTATTTCATCTAGTTTACCAAGAAAGTTATCAAAATTTGCTTGAGGAGCCTTGTAAATGGAAATTATCCTTACCCCTTCTTTTAATAATTTTACTACCAACATATTAGATTTTTCATATTCTTCCTTATAAATTAAGGTGCTAGCCAAATTATTAGTAACGTAAATAGCAGTACCACCATAGGATGCTTCACGATTTGAAAAATAGGTTGAGTAACCAGTGATAATGACGTCATCAATGATAATTTCACTTGTACTAATTGTAAACAAGAATCAAATAGATGTTGAAGATAGCTATCTCGCTTATTAGCCATAGGAATTGATTGATGTGTTCAGTATTATTGTAATCGTAGATCACAACACGTGTAAATAAATATGTAAATAATGTTTGCTTAAGTTTGAAATAAATTAAGTATTTTAATTTATAAATTAATTTATATATAAATTTTAAAATAAAATATAAAAAAATAAAAAATAGAGAAATTTCGGTTAGGATTCGGTTTTATAATGCAAATATTTTTGTGTGTGATAAAAAGTGATAAGAAAAGTATTAAAAAATATGAAGCTTTTGCAATAATATGTGTGCATATAAAATATCTTACAAAAATTTTGATAAAGAAGTGAGAGATATTTATAAAAATAATATACTTAAAAAAAAAAAAATTGAAAATTTCAATATTAGAAAAATGAAATAATATAAAAATATTTAAAAACAATGCAAGGTGTAAATTTTAAGCTATAAAAAGAAAAAAGAAGTTTCATCTTAAATCTAAATAAAAATATTATAATTTTAAATGTTTGAGTGTTCGTGATTTTAAAGTAGAAAAAGAAAGAAATATGTAATAAAAAACTTACTATTAATAATAATACAAAATAATATGTGTGAGTGTTAGTGGAATTAATGTAAAATAAAAATGAAAAGTGGAAAATTAAAAAATACAAAACTATGTAATGTTAAAGATGGCATTAATTTTGATAATGTCATTAAATCCATTAATATTGAAAATTCTGCTGGTATTATTTTCGCGTAATTTAATAGTGTTGTTTTTGATCCATAGAAATTGAAAGTTTTTTTTCACCTTAAATTCTTTCGCCTCAAAATATAATTTTTTCTGAAGTGGAGACAAGTGGCTACGAAAGTATATCTCTTTGTTTCCTTCTTTCAATAAGCCAAACTCTGAAGTAAAAAGATGACACTTTTTTCGCCATTAATTCATCCTTAACTTTTTCTGTTTTGAAATGCACAACATAGAGATTAATTTCGTTTTCTTTGAATGTTTTTTTAATCTTTGATATGTTCGTTATATCGGATTTACACATTTTAACACCCAATTTTGTCGCCATTTTAATAAACAAATAATCAAAGTTATCGATTTCAGAAGGCAAACCAGCGACCACAATGTTATTGGCATTTTCTTTTTGTAGAGGCCGATCTACCTGTGCTTATAGATGATGGAATTTGCTTCTCAGATCCACACACTTTTCTTTTATTAATTTAATTTCAGTTTTGAGTGCAGTGTTTTCTTGAATAATTGATGTAAATTTTTTTGTTACATCGTCGATTTTATTAGATAAAAATATTTGCGATTCGTGTATATCTAATACTAAGGAGCCTAGAGTTTTCAAATATGCACCTACTGTATTAAGTGTATATCCTGCTTAGTTGAATTCCGGCAGATCAAATGAAGAGAATGATATAATATCTACATTTTTGGAATTATCTTTCTCATCAATAAATATAGAATCATTTAGAGTAGGACTACACTTATTACATCTCCACGAAATATTATCTGCTTTTACCGAATCGTATAATTCCTCAGAAACTCCATTACATTTTATATGAAAGAGACCCTTGCATTGTTCAACACAAACCAGTCCTTTTGATTTTCCCATTAAGCTTTTTTTGCATGATTTTTCACTACATTGTTTGGACATTTTGTTATTTTTCAGATTTTAATTTGATTTTTCTTATTGAGAACTTAGTTTGTTTTATTTTTTAATTTTTGTTTTTATATTTTTCTTTTTTTTATAATTGTTTTATTTTAATATTTTTTGTGGTAAGTTCAATTCAGATTTATTTATTTATTGAGTTTTGTTTTATATTTTTCTTTTATATATTATATTGCAACAAAGAAAGAAAATAAATAATAAAAAAAAACACAAATAATTTATTTTGAAATTATTACAATTATTGTATAATTTTGAGTTATTCTTTTTTTATGAATTTTAAATAAATTTTTTTAATTTACACAAGCGCGCAAAAAAATACGTGTTGATACTTCAAACTTATAAGTAAAAAAAAAACAAAAATGCTTAGGAATACGAGTATAACTTTGACATAAATAGAAGCTGCCAACATGATTATGGCGACCCATACAAAAATATGCTCTTATGCTATCTTGTTTCTCGTAAGCAACATCATCAAATATAAATATTGAATTTTTTTGAGCTTATGATGGAGCAATTATTTCAGAATTATGTGGAAATTCATTGTATCCCATACCTTTAACAGAATTTATAACTTTTCTCAAATATTCATATTTCGGTTGATGTAATGACTCTGAGTAAATGTATATGTTTTCGAAATTAAGACCTATAGAGTCTAAGAGCATGCTTAGCATAACATTAGTTTTTCCACAATTTGACGGTCCAACAATCAATCCCCGGATACTATCTTGTAATAATGCACCATGCTTTCTTTTCTTTTTAAAGCTTCCTCGATCAAATTTTTTTACTTTAATGAGGTCATCCACTTTAACAAACTTCATTCTGACAACTGATTAAAATCTATATAAATTCAAGTTTATATAAGCCTATTACTTTAGTCAGTTTATATCGATAGTTAATCGAAGACATAAATATGATTGATCACAATAAAAAATTAATCAGACGTAAAAGGCTGTTTAAAGGGACAGGAGGAGTAATCAATACGCTTATAAATAAATTACCATTTGAAGCGCATTTACCAGGATATAATTACTGGGGACCTGGAACTAAACTTCAAAAAATATTATATCGAGGTGATAAAGGTATTAATTAATTGGATTAGGCTTGTCGTGAACACGACATTGCATATTCACAAAATCGAGATACAAACGAACGTCATAAGGCAGACAAAATATTAGCTAAAAAGGCTTGGCAAAGAGTCAAAGCAACAGATTCAAGCATAGGTGAAAGAGCTAATGCACTTCTAGTTTCTGGTGCAATGAAAGCTAAAGTTAAACTTGGAATGGGCTGTTCAACTAAAACAAAAACCAAGCATAAATTATTAAAAAATATTATTCAAGAAGCTAAGGTAGCTGTAAAGGGCAGTAAACCAACAAGTCAAAAAGATACAATCAAAATTGCTTTGAAAGCAGCAAGAAATGTAACTAAAAAGAGAAAACAAATAAAATTACCAAGAGTTCTTCCAGTGCCTAAAGTTGGTGGAATTTTACCTTTAATTCCAATTTTGGCATCATGTTGCTAACACTTACATTAAGCGGTAACTCATCTATTTTAGCGGCTGAGTATTTCCCACCTATAGAATTACAGCATAAAGACTATGTAACTATGTGGTTTAGTCGCAAACATACAATTCAATACCAAATATCGATGAGGAAAATAATAAATTTGTTATTGATGATAATAGCATCACTATTCCGACTGGATTCTATGAAATAGGGGACATTGAGGAATTTCTTAAAGGAAAATTGGAAACTAATGCTAAAGGGGAACAGGAGAAGCTTCACATAACAGCGAATAATAACACACTAAAATGTAAAGTGTTTTCTGATAAACAGATTGATTTTGAACGACGGGATACAATTGGTGTAATACTGGGCTTTAGTAGAAGAAAATTAAAACTAAATGTTTGGCATGAATCAGATTTATATGTGGATATAAATAAAATTAAAATTATACGGGTAGAGTGTAATATCGTATGTGGAACTTATATTAATGAAATAGAGGCTCATACACTACATGAATTCTCCATTGGTGTGAGCCCAGGCTATAAAATAATTTAAGTTCCTCAAAATGTAATCTATTTACCTATGAACGTCAAACAAATAAGTTCTTTAACATTTAGATTAGTTGATCAGAACGACAATTTAATAAATTTTCGAGGTGAAACTATAACAATCAGATTGCATTTAAAACCTGTCACATAATGATCGTTTATAATAATTCCAATAAATATTCAATAAATGAAGCTCCTCTACTCATTATTGATAGATCATTGAAGCAGCAAGGTCATCAAAGATTGCATAATAAGCGTGGTGCTACAACGTTGAAAAATCTACAGTTTTTGAAATTAAATCACAATCTAAAAGTATCTATAAGTAAGTTGGACCAGTTGATGTAAGAATTGAATTGAAAACTTCAGTAAAAATTCCTGAAAATACAACAGCTTATTGTCTAATGCTGCATGATCGATTAGTTGAATTTAGTTCGTTGACTGGAGAAGTTAATAAAATTATATAAGATCAGTGTCAATGCGTTCTTTTTATGTTAATAATGTTTATTGTTTTGTTCTGGTTATGGTAATGCTTTTCTTTGTGTTAATGTACAACTTGGATAAAAGATCACCCATCAGTTCTGCTAGCAACAACCAATCAGAAAATAACTTAATTAACAGTAGTAATCACTCAAATATCAGTTCAGTTACCAGACACCATCTATTGAATACAAGTTCTAATAGCAACAGTGCGCGATTAACTATCAGTTCAGTTCAATTTGCAACATCAACCGATCAAATACCACTTCAGCTATCATCATCAACTATAGTCACCCCATATGATTGATTGTTATATATTTATAATCACTATATCTCTTACAACAGCCGGATATTGCTTAGGCTTGTTAATTAATCTAGGCTACAAATATATAAAATTGCGGGCAACATTATCAAGACCAGCCAATTCAGAGGTTTAAAAAAAGAAATTAAAAAATGGATAGATGTAATAATCGATATACAAGGATTTCGAGATAATAACAACAAATTCATTCTAAAAGAAATTGCTGTTCTTACATCAAAAGATGAAATTCAACATTTTATAATAAAACCACCATATAGTTCGCATATTCTGGATGCCAAGACAAAATATACCAATAATTGGTTAACTAAAAGTCATCATGGATTCAGATGGTCTGACGGAACAACTCATTTTTGTGATGTGTGTCAATTTTTTGAAAATATTTATAAACAACAATAAAATTTATGTTAAAGGGGAGGAAAAAAGATTTGGCTTGAAAATATTTTAGAAGAATATAAAGTAATCGATTTAAATGATGATCAATATTCTTCTTCAAGTCTCAAATCATTGAAAACACAACATAAAAATTCTTTAAAACAATGTTCTTTTAATCATCTTGGATATTGTGCTCATGAAAATGTTTATATAATCCAAATGTTAACCTAAACAAGCTAAAAACTGTAAATTTTCAAATAAATTAAATAAAAACCATATTAAAAATAAATTATATTATTTGTGTTTTCTTTATTTTATTCACATATATTATAATGACCCCATGCTACAGTCTTAATTTTATCTTCTAAAATATATCTTTTATCGTCTGAAGGACTTCAGACTTTTTTATTAATTAATTGTGTGTATACATTGTGGAGCTTAGATTTAAATACAAATATTTTTCTATTTATAATTTCATTATTATATAAACAATTTTTCAAATTTTCAATACTTCAGTTATTTACAACACTTTTTTTAACTCCTTTAGCCTTTTTTATAGGTTTGGAATTAACTGTGTCAATCATATACATTTTAGCTCTTAAACCTAAAAATTCTTTCATAATTTTTCCATTACTTTCATCTTTAAATAAACCTATTATTTTTTTATTAACGCATGGAATATCAGATATATTGTCCGCAGGATATTCAGACGTATCAAATCTTAGTTTATTAGGTGATGATTCAAGAATATCAGAGAGAATATCTTTATAAAAATCATCAGTTTTAATAGTGTACACAAAACTATCTGTGTCCATATAACTTATGGAAGCATTGCTACCAAATTTAGGTGTCATATATTTGTAATGAAAGTCATACATTAAAATTTTTGATTGCTCCAATATACTAAACCCTAAATATATAGGTTTATTATATACAACCCGAATTTTATTTAATTGGATAGCGGATAGTGTGTCTGTAAACAGAGCAGAACTATGAAAATTGGGTTTTGCTATTAAAGCTCTTAAACCTAGATGTTTTCTTTCACTTTCCCATGATGTTGCAATTTTAATATCCTTTCTTTTTTCTACATTTTCCATAGTTTTTCCATAAGCAGCATTATTCATTAATTTAAAAAACTCTTTTTCAAATACATTTTTTGCCTGATCTCTATGTCTAGTGTTTAGATCTATATATACTTTCATCCGGGCTGATTGTTTGAAACTAATAGCCCTATGAATATTTTTTAGAATCATTCCATTATCCAAACATTGTTTTAAATTTTTATAATGGATAATGTATTTTTCTTTATCTGTTAGATCTGTTAACAATTTGTTTAATTTACCATTTGGTGGAATTTTATTTATAGGACAGAAAGGTAAATCATTATGAATATCATGCAGCTCTCTAGGATATTCTAAATCCATTTCGAGAACATATCCAATACCAGAAGTATCGGATATATTTTGAATATCTAATATTGAGGGATCTCCAACCGTATAGATTATTTGTATCCCAGTAAAATAAATATTGACTTGGAATTTCAGGATTATAATCTTCCATATATTTATTGTTTCCTTTAGAATGTCTACATGAGCATTGGCAAATACCTCCTCGTATCTCTTTTTGAAAAAATTTTACCATGTTTATACCCGTTAACAAGTCCAATTCCACTTTAGTATATTTCAGTAACGCCTGCCATGCCAACCCTGGAGCAGTATAGAAGTGCGCAGGATCTAGATTATAAATATTTCTACATACTTTTCAAAAATTTTCAAATATATCCGCTAAAAGTAAAACATCAGTTTTTAGATATAACTCTAAATAATCCCATAGAGTTTTACAGTTAAAAACATCCCAAACAACGTTTGCATGATTATATTCGTCATCTGAGCAGACTAAATCTAAAATTTTGTTTTTAAACATCTCTTGTGAAGGTAATACTTCCTCATTAAAATTTTCCCATAAATCAATATAATTATATGGAAATACCCCTTCCTCTTCATTAATTTAAATTTATAATTGTCTGTGTAAACATTTTTTATATTACACATTTGAAAGTCTTCTAAATTCTTACCTAAACTATCAAGACTAGCAGATAAAAATCTAAAAGAATCTAAAAATCTTATAGTGAACGATCGATTTTCTGCATCATCTAATTTAATTGTTTTGCTCACCGAAATGTATTTTTCTTTATTAAGAGGAAGAGCATTAATGTATCCTGGAACACTATTCAAGCTTTTAAACAAATTATGACAATCATAATTTGAGAAATTATGGGAGAAAATAGGGAAAAAATTCCCTAACTTATAATTAAGATTACATTGATTATGAGCGGGGCCCCTATACTTACCTGTCAGATGACAGTGGTCGTGTACTTTATCATCCATAAGAATTATATCTTCACAAATATAACACTTTGTTTCCCTCAAATGCCGTATTTTTTCTTCTTCGGTGAGAGGTTTCATTGGTTTCACCCTTAGAATGTAGTTTTCAAAAAAGTACCGACAATCTTCAATCAAACTCTTTACGAATTCTTCAACACAGTTTATTCCTTAAAAAATAAAAAAATAACTAAAATAATTCAAAAAAATAGTTATAACAATGTAAATACCTTTAAAAACCTTATACTTATTTAGTGATGAATCAAATGAACAGTTGATGAAATAAGCAAATGCTGATGGAACATGCAGTTCAGTATCAGTTGTTGAAGAAATCCCTGGGTTTTGATAACATGTAGAGATATTCGATAACATACATTCAGAATCTGCATAAATGGTGAATGGAACTTCAAGTTGTTGATGCACAGTTTTAAATTTTAAAATTTTATCTTTTTCAGCAGGCATATTTGACACTATGCCACTACATTCATTTTTATGCGCGTTTAAAACTTGTTCTGATTGGAAGTGTGATAAACAGGTTGAACACATAAATATACTACCATTATGTTAAGTGATTTGTGAACTTATCAATTTTGATATATCTTTGATCCAAACATAGTGGAAACATTCATCATCTTCTACCAATAATAAATTTATATGGGTAGTTTTCACAATTTTGGTGTGGTAATATGGTCCGATAATATTTAAATGTTCATCTAATCCAAACACATTTACAATAATATTAGGATTTAAAATTTCAAATTCACCAATTTTATTTATTTTCATAGGGAAGTTCAATCCTGTAAAATTTATATTAGATCCAACAAATGAACCATTCAATTGTATAATATCTCTCCTAATATCTTCAATATTATATGATGTTGTTATATCTATATGTGTCGAAACTTGTAATAATGATGATATTAAAGCCCATTTGAAACAATAAACGTCATTATTTTTAACATTGATACAGGCTTTTTTATTTTGAATTTTCTTTGGGAGGGGAATATAACTTGATGCTTTAATCAGATCGTATTTATTTATATTAATTTCCAAATATAATATCTGTGCTAAGCTCCAACCGGAATCTCTTTCCTGAAACTCTTCCATCAGCTTCTGAACTCTAGCATAGTCTCCTGCTAAATATTTTCCTATATCGTTTTCCAACTCAAGTACTTTCATTTTTGTCATAAAAGATTTTGTTTCAGAAACCATTTCAGAACCTTCACTATTATCATTCAGAGTTTGCGGTTTCACATATATACAAAATAGTTCTATATTATATTTGAGAGAACCCATATTATCTAACATATTTTTCAGTAATCGAATAATATGTATATTATTTTTTTTGATGAAATCATCTATGTTAAGCATAGATTCATTTGTATTTTCAATAATATATGTTTGAGATCTGCTCTGAAAACCTCCTTTAATTAATTTTATATTTTCATCTACGAAAACAGAACATTGTTTCTTATGTATATTTGTTCTAATATGATTATGCCATTTATTAATTTTGACATTCATTTGACATGTCTCACAATACTTTGTTTCTTTTGATGATGCTGATGGTGTGTTATGTTTATTTCTTTGATGATATGTTTTCTCAGTATGTGTTTTCAATTTATCTTTTCTTGACAACGATTTGTTGCATATTTCACAATAAAACCTTACCTTCTTATGTACACTCTTAAAATGTCTCACTAAGTCTTTGTTTGCAGTAAAACTTACACCACAATTTTCACAAAGAAACATTTTTTTGTGTTATTAATTAATATTAACAAATCTACGAACTTATTTTTAATTATATGTTTTATTATACTTTTAATTTAGATCTAATGTCTGTTAATTTTGTGATTCAATGGTTGTTTGAAGTCTTTATTGTAACTAATAAGTTAAATTGAATAATATTACATTATATAGCTATTTCTTTCCAAAATTGCTTAGAGGAACTATAAACTTTAAGAAAGATTATTTAGTAAATTCTTAAGAAATAACAGATCTTATTTATTTTACAACTTCTTTTTTAAAAATGAAAAGAACTTGAAACATTAAAACCACAAGTTGGAAACAAAGCGATTAAGTTTATGTTTTATTAATGAAGAATGCTAAATATTAATAAATTACATGTTGGATGTCAGATGGACGGACGAATTTCAACTTTACACTGCAATTCCGCTTACGCATAACTATTTCATATAAGAATATTTCTAACTGATAAGAACCTTTAAAATTTTTAAAACCGGAAGTTTTCATTTTTTCAATTTTTAAAATCGTACAATTTGGTAGGGTACTCTGCTCAAAATTTCTATTATGTTGCGTGAACATACATTACAAACTCTAATTATTCAACATTAAAAAAAGAAAAACAGCAAAACAAAAATTTTAAATTCTAATTTTATTCTCTTATCATAAAACCGCAAACAAAAATTTTAAATTTTAAATTTTATTCTCTTATCACAAAACTACTAACATTTATTTCTACTATACGATACTTTAACAATTTCATAACACTATCCAAGGTCACTGATACAAGCTTCTAACAACAACTTCAATGCCAACTTGGTACAGCTTCGGCATCAATTCAACAATTTCGGCGGGCCTTCGTGGACAACGAATTTCAGCGGCGGCCGCGGCGGTGTCACATACCCATTCCTATTTCCAAGAACTTCAGCGGCGGCGGTGTTGGCGGCGTCGCATTATCCAACACACATCATCACCCTAAAATCGAATTGCCGAAGCTGTGGAAGTTCCAACTCTATCAAAAAAACTTATACCCAAATTACAACTTTAACTTCAGAGTTTCGGCGCGCAACTTTGGAACTTCGGCGGGCCTTCGGCCACCTGACAGCTTCAGATTACTATCTAAAATTTTACTTCGGCGAGGTTAACAGCTTCGGCGGGGTTTACAACTTCGGCCGGCGTGATAGCTTCAGATTAATCAAACCAAATTTCTATTCCATCATACCACCTCAAATTTCTATCCTTTCTATCCTGTCTTATTCAAGACAACTTTTCATACCGCTTTCCCAATTACCTATTTCATATTATTATAACATTTTTTCCATACATTTTTTCGGGGCCCCCAAAAAGTGGTCCAGCTCTCTCTTATTACACTACTCTCCTATTTAGATTTTTGTAGAATTTGTTTTTTTTTCATGATTCTTTCCTTCGTAGCAGCAGAAACAAACTCCGTATTTTTGTTCTCAGAGAGAATTTTCGCATATGAATTCTTAGTTTTTTTTATGTAGCAATTGATGACGTCGCTGGCCACAAAATTTTCTTGTAAGCCATTAGTAAAAAGCTGAGAAACTTTCTCATTTACGTTATTCGAAGATACGTCCGGAATACCAACAATGTCAATGCAATTACGTTTCTTATTTTGTTCCAAGACATTAATTCTCATTTCCATAGAGTCAATTTTTTGTGAGAGAGATGCATTTTTTATTTCCAGTTGCTCAATTTTACTTACAGCTTCGCTATTTATTTTTTGAAGGAGTTTAATTTCCTTTAGAAGAGTTAGTAATGTGACATCAGATTCATTAATTTTAGGTGTACTATTCAATGAATTAAAGTCAACTAAGAAATAGCAGTTTACGGAATTAACTATCATAGTTGCTGAGGATGAATTAAGAATTGGAGTAGTTGTTAAATTGTCAGCTACAGTAGAATTTCTTCTCGCACTTAAGCACTTGTTACACTTGTAGCCCTACTTAGTTTTTTCAATAAATTCAATCTCATTTTTATCTAATTTGGCGCAATTTGCATGAAAGATTTTCATACATATTATACACTGGATATTCAATACCAATCTTTCAACTTTTAAAAAACAAATGTTGCACTTTAACATTTTCAAATTAATATATTTTTGTATTTAAAATTTTTTTTATGTTTTTTATTTTATGTATTTTTTTTTTTTTTTTAATAGTAAAGAAAAGTTCGAGTATGTAAAATAATATTAAAATTAAAATTAGAGTAAATCCTCGCACTTGTGTTCCCGAGTAACACTCGCGAGTAAATGATGTATTATAACTTTAATTGATAGATCATTTGCCTTCACTATATATAAGATTAGTTGCGCCCTTTTTAATTTTAGTGCATTGCAAGTATGTACATAGATTTTTATTTCTATGTTAGTATGAAACTTGTTTTAGGTATTAGTAATAAACATTTTTATTACATTATATTATATTCACATATATTTTAACATTAAATTCTTCATTTTTTCTATTTAGTAACATTTTAATTTTTGGTACTTTAAATTATTTAATTAATCAATTCTTATTCATACGTTTTTGAATGTGGATACGTGTTTCAACTTTTCCTTGAGCCCTCTTTTGGCCAGAATTAAATTGGTTGAAAATGTTTTATGTTATGTGCCACCAGAAACATTAAGAAAAATGATAACCTTGTTATTTCGTTACTTGATCCATGATAATTTGGTATACTTTTTTCTGATTTTTACTTGGAAGTGACTTTTTATTCGTAATTTAAGTACACACGTTTTCAACGTTGTAATTCTTAACACGAATTTAATCTATATAAGGTCTTCTTACAGTAAACCCAACTTCAGACATGCCCCTCTAAATGTCCCACATACTTTGCCAATTACTGTTATTAATTCTGCGATAGATCTTGGTCCTTGAATTGAATGAAGAAGCACTATAAGGAAAGAGACTTCAGCATAATTGGGATGACCATGTATACTCAATTCAAAGAGTCACTCCTTACTGTATCCTGTCCAGTAACGAACTGACAAACTTTTATTCTGCAGAAACTTTCCTATATGCATAATACCTTGCTGTTAGGAATGCTGTTAATGTGGTTTATGGTGACTGATCAATTACTCTCTATGGATTTTCTGAGCCCTTACTTGGATAAAATTCATACCTGAGAAACTACTGGTTCATTTTGGTTCAAATTTAGAACACATGAAAACTCTTTTCTTTTTAGAAAATTTGTAACCCATCCCAGCTATTTTCTGGATCAAATTCCTTATGTCAGAAATTACTGGGCAACTCGTTCAAATTTCGTATACTTGTTGGGACCTGATTCTCGTCCTAATTTAAAATAAAACCTTTACTTCAAAAACTACCTGGCGCATTCATTCAAATTGAGTACACGCATCTTGAGTTCCCATAAAAATAACTTTTAGGTCTTTGAATTTTCATATTATCAGGCGTCGGGTTAACATAATTCAACAAATATTGCCATTAAGTTTTTGTTTTAAATTATAGCACCCTCCTTTAAAAAACGAAGGCAAATCATTTACAAAAAAGTTTTTGAGTTGTCAGGAAAAATATTTCTACTATGTTTCAACGATCCAACGATTATGAACCAACGATCAAGGCGTTTAGACAGGGCAATAAAAAAGAGTATTTGTGACATAAACATACATACATACAAACATGTATTTGTAATCAGTGGTCCTGAGCATGCGTATCAGCTTTTGAAGAAGGGGAGGAGTTATTTTAAAAGTTATTTAGGAGTTATTTTAAAATTAAAAAAAAAATTATTAACTATATCGAGGGTGCACTATCGATTGGTGATATTTTCAATTTCCGGGAAGGACCGCAAATCGATTTTTTAAGATTAAAATTCACCAAAATTTGCTTAAATCGAGATTTTCAAATGGGAAGGGCTACTTTTTTATGCAACTGCGAATTCTTCGTCAAAAAATAAAAACCTTTTTTTTATTTTTTGTATAGTTTCGGGGCAATTGTTAGTAACAGGCTCTAGACAGAACACATCCCCTAACGTGTGTCTCTGACAAAATCTAGGAAATTCAGTATAACAACTCAGCACTGCTAACAAATCCGATTCTCTCCTCCTAGAAGGTCGGTAACAAAGTTAACTACCGGGTGCCCCCTTGTAACTTGCTTTTGCAAGGCTAACGAGAGCGGGTGAGTGCGAGAACTTTGCGCATTATCAAAGAAATCGATCAGTTTAGGAATCGTGCGGAAGGAAACAATGTTTTCGACGGGCGTGATTGATACTGAAAATTGATTTAGTAGGGCGGAGACGGAAACTTCGGTAACAAATGACCCGGTCCTTCTGGTAGGGGGATACAAAAATATTTAATGGCAATGAAGAAAACAAAAAAATTAAATACCAAAGATGGCAGCATAGTTATACTAGAAAATCCACTCTCGAAAGAGGTCGGTCCTACGGGTTCTGGGGAGGACCATTTATTGCTTCTAAATAACCTTTTTAGCGGAAGTGCAACAATTCAGGTAAATACTCAAAACAAATAGACAACAACTCTAATTTAAAAAAAGAAAACGAAGAACTAAGAGTTAAGATAGACAAAATAGAAAAATTACTAGACCAGCTAAGTAATCAAGTAGAAGAACTAAAAACAGAGAATCAATATCTCAAGAAAGAACTAAATAAGAAACGAGAAGATATTGCACAACCGGGTGATGAATCAACAAAACCAGATTCTCAACCAGTTAAATCAATAAAAAATGTAAAAAGAGATAAATCTATTCAAAAACATTTGAATGTCTAAGATGAAGTTGTAAGTAAAACTACAGTTAAAAATGAGTATTATGCAGACGAAGAAGAATTAATTCGAGAAACGGACTGCATTTTAAAAAAGAAACCCAGTAAAAAACGAAATGCTAAAAACTCTCCGGAAATAGAAAACAGGAAAAAAAAACAAACTGACACTGACATCGATTCGAAAAGATCGAATATTCAATTAAATATAATAAAATACCCGGAGCCTGAGAGAATTACAAAATGTAAGCCTCCACCGGTAGTCTTAAGTAATATTAGTGATTACAACCTAGTCAGAAATATACTGATAGATAAAAACATCAAATAGAATAAAAGCTAAAGTGCTAAACAACAAGCAGTTAAGAATAAATGTATCTAATGAAGCAGACTGTAGAAGCTAACCAAAGCAATCAACGTAGATAACTTTCAATGGCATACTTATGAGAATAAACTATCTAGGCCAATCAAAGTAATAGCGAGAGGTTTGCATCCATCGTGTTTACCTGTCGATATAGTTGAAGAACTGAAAAGCAGGCGATTTAACATTATCGCAGCGAATAATATTTAAAAAAAAAGTCAAAGGAAAAGAAGAGAAATCATAGTACCACTTCTTCTGTTCATGCTTTTTTTCGATTGTAATGAAGAGAAGAAAAAATGTATTATATTAAACATATTCAAAATGTAAGAGTTAATATCGAATCTCCAAGAAAAAATAGAGCCATTCCCCAATGTAGGAAGTGTCAACGCTATAGACATACCACGAAATTTTGCTTTCGAATAGCGTTATGCGTCAAATGTGCTGGCAATCATTTAACAAAAGATTGCGCTAAACCCAAAACAACTGCACCGAAATGTTCTAACTACGGGGAAGCCCATCCAGGGATTTATCGTGGATGTATAGTAGCCAAGGAATTACAGAAAAGAAGAAATGAGATGAAACATAAGGAAAATCAACAACCAAAAAAATTCACATCAAGCAATCTAGTTAAAGGTGTCACATATACCAACGGGGCGAGTCAATTTAAACGAACAAATCATCAAACACCGCTTAGAAGTTAAAAAAAAATAATACTCCAAAACAAAACCAACCGTTAAATACTGAAAATAACAACATTGTCTGGAAAGCAATGGAAAAAGTACTAGGGATGTAAGACAAAATCACTAATAGATTGGATAATTTAGAAAAAAAGTACTGAAAAGTATCAAGAAACACCGCATAGAAAAACAAAATTAATAACACAAAGAGTATAAAAATCTTAACTTGGAATGCCAATGGTATTCTCAACAAAACAGTAGAATTAGAAACTGTATTAAAGTTAAAGGACATAGATATTTGCATCATATATGAAAACCACAACTGCGAACAAATGAAGATTCCGGGTTACAAAATTTATATGCTCTGCAACCGGATAATCTAGCACAAGATGGCAGCGCAATTATCATCAGAGATGAAATTAAACATTGCGAGCTTTGTGAAATAGAAAACAAAGAAAGGCAACTTAGTGTGGTAAAAATAACATCTATAAAACCAGATCTACAAGTAGGAGCACTATACTGTCCGCCCAATTATGTAAGAAACAAGTTTTTAAAAAAATATTTCAACAATTAGGAAATAGATTTATCTTAGGATGTGATCTAAATAAAGAAGCTGAAACAAGAAACAATTCAGAACTACTTCGAAAACCTCTCTGCCACTAAAGAAACTAAATACACACTTTGGAAAAGCAACCAAAAAACTAAAAAACCAATTGAGCATTCAGCTCTACTTAGAAAAGGTGACGGATCATGGGCACGTAGTGATACAGAAAAGGCAAAAACTTTCGCTGATCACCTCTTTGAAACGTTTTTGTCAAACAACATAGAATCTGATATAGACATAAATCAAGTACAAGTTATTCAAGCGGATAGCAGAATAACGGCTATCACCCGAATTAATAAAGGAAATCAATTGTCTAAAATCAAACAAGGCTCCAGGATATGACTTAATTACAGTTGATATCTTAAAACAACTACCGCTAAAAGCTTTGTCAGTTCTAACAAAAATAATGAATGCAGCGCTAAAACTAAAATATGTCCCGAGTGCACTTTCCAAGCATCAGAGAATATAATGATTCATAAGCCACAAAAATCCCCGAATGAGGCCAAGTCTTACACACCCATTTCACTGCTTCCAGTAATATCCAAATTATTTCACAAATTACTGCTCAAAAGATTACAACCAATAACAGAAAGTAGAAACATCATACCAAATCACCAATTTGGGTTTAGAAAACAACACTCAACTGTTGAACTAGTCCATCGAATAACTGATGTCATCGAAAAAACACTAGAAGAAAAATGTATCTGCTCTTCAGTATTCCTTGATGTACTTATTTCCTGCACCGTATTCTACCCAAAGCCTATGTCGAGGTAATAGCATCTTACTTAGCAAATAGAGTATTTTATATTAAGCTAGGGAAGATTACTCTACGCCGCTAAGCAATATACATGTAGGTGTACCACAAGGAAGCATTCTGGGTTCCATTCTATGTTTACTCTACACCAGTGATATACCAGAACTAGAAGATGCAACGATGGCAATGTTTGCAGATAATACTGCAGTATTAGCGGTTTGTAATAATATAAACGAAGCAACAAATAAATTGCAACAAGCAAACAACAAAATCTCTTTATGGTGAAAAAGGTGGAGAATTAAATTAAACGAATTAAAATCCAAACATGTTAATTTTACAAATAAAATAATAGCGGTCACAATAAACAATGTCGTCATACCATATCAAAATTCAGCAAAATATCTTAGTATGACACTTGATGCAAAGCTCAGATGGAAAGAACATGTCAAGAAAAAAAGACAAGAATTAGAACTTAAATACAACCAGCTGTATTGCCTAATTGGGCGGACATCTTCGCTTTCAACATATAACAAAGTTTTGATTTACAATCAAATATTAAAGCCTGTCTGGGCATACGGTATTCAAATATGGGGTTCTGCTAAGCAACTTCTTATTCAAACTATCCAAACGTTCCAAAACAAAGTCTTGCGAAACATTGTCAATGCTCCCCGGTATATTCGCAATGCTGACATTCATAGAGAACTTAAGATACCTATCATAAAAGACGAAATCAAAAACCTGGCAATACGCCACAAAATTCGTCTTTCTCAACATATTAATACTGAAGTTTTACGCTTAGCTGACAGTCAAATCCTTGTTAGACATTTTAAACGGACGAAACCGTTCGAACTGTGTTAAGAAATATCTTTTATCTCTTAATAATTCCTAATGGGATTTTGATTGATCAAAGATATCTGAAGTAATAGAGCCAAAACTGTATTAATGATTAGTCTAAAAGACTAATTTTAATATAAACAAAAGGATAGTAGTTTTTAGTGCGTTGAAGTCGACACAGTCCTTCACTTCGTTGTGAATGAGGAAATCTTTTAACATAAGTTTCTTATTTTTTGTAGTAGAATCCGAATTTTCATAAAAAAGTACCTATTTCTCTTATAAATATTCCCATGTTGCGAGCAAAAGCCTGTCTTAAACTAAATTAACATTACTTCTAAAATTTACATTAAACAGAAACTACAATTCGAATTATGAAGGTAGTAACTTTGGATTGAAATTTAAATTTAAGAGTCAACAAGGTTAGGTAGAAATTGTTACTATTGTTATTATTTTTCTTTGTACCTACCATATTCGTGAAATTAAAATGAACGTCTATGAATATTAAATTGACGTAATTTTATATAGCCTATTCATTTTGACGATAAATCTTAGAAATTGTAGAACTTAGGAAAAATACCATAAAAGTGATAGAGAAACAATGATAAAATATCGAGAGAGTCACCATAAATAATTTCACAGAGGTATATGTTTCCAATGTATGCCTATATTTTCAATACTAACTTAAAAAAATGTGTACTTATACACTTCCACCAAAAATTGTTGAGAGGATTTCGCATACTACGATTACATTTTATGGCATTTAATAGTATACTATACACCTCTCTTTCTAAATTCCAATATATCGGCTATAATCGATCGATATTTTGTTATATTTTAGTTAGTTTTTTCATTGTTTTATATAACTCACTGATATAAAAATTTGATTAGTTTAATATATAAGCTTATTTCCTAAATATAAATTGGCGGCCCGAACATAATGTCTTACTTTGCAAGTAAATTTGAAATACAAATTTGAACCAAAAGAAAATAACGTAAGATCTAAATAAAAAAAATTTATGAGTAAAATTGCATGTGCAAAATAAATCTTGGCGAACAGGTAGTTTTTTATGCTCATCACAGTAACAAATTACTGCCATCTACATAACTCATTAAATATAGTAAACTACTGCTATTGTCAGGAACTAAGCCTTCTTAACCGATCGATCATTTTGTACAACGAATTTCGAACTTCGATCATTTTGTACAAAATCTTGTACAGCAACTTTAGATGGGCTTAAAATTGCACTATATTATAGTTTTCAGTTATGTAAATGTGTGTAAGCTTCTTTTGTCATATTCTACAATACATAAAACATATTATTTTATAATACTTTAATAGTTATAAAGAAATTATATTGACACGTAACAAACCTAGGATATATGGTGAAAATGTGTGACTAGGATATATAGTGAAAAGTGTATGATGAAAAAGTGTGACTAAGCCAAAGTATTTTTTAAAGGGTTACTCAAACTGTATCCATATGAACGTTTTTTAACCTTTTTTTCATATTTTTTTTATATAATCTTTAAACTTTGCTCAATTTATTAATAAAGTTGAGTGAACAAATTTTTGTACTAACAGAATTGTACAAAATAGGTTTCTTAAACTTATTTTAAAATTTACACGGTATTTGAAGACTTTTGTTTCGTTTTTACTTTTTCATTTTATTCGGAAAATACCCGTCTTTTGCATTTCATAAAATTTCGGAAGAAACAATTTCAAAATATTTCACAATAATTGGAAAAGTTGTGCGCGTAGCATGTTTAGTAAAGTGTGTCCCGGTGTTTATATTTTAGAACTTAAATAATTTGTGATTTAATAACATTAAGGTAAGTTATTCTTATTATATTATATATATATATATTATTCTGCATTTATCTGGATGTTTGTAAGTTCGACGGAACGCTCAATTATTTTTGTTTTTTTTTTTGTTTTTATTAATTATTTGCTGTATCTGTATTCTGTATGTTCTGCATGCTCCATTCCAAAAATATTATTTTATTTTCAGTGTTAAGTGTTCACTGTTCACTTCACTGTTCAGGTTCACTGTTCAATCAATAGAACTTGATAGAAGTAGAGTAGGATAATAAACTCTACTTCTACGTCGGCTAATAAAACATTGTTTTTTTTAAATTGAAAATTATTGATGAAAATGTTTTTTTTATTTTTTGTAAATTTTACCAATTTAGATACAAAATTTTGAATATTTTTTTAAAAATAACACAATACCATAATAACAGTTTATTCATATAGCAAAATAAGATCTTACTTACTTACTTAGGTGGCCAACAGACCATGTAGGTCCTGGGCCTGACTCATCAACATCCTCCATTTTTGACGGTCACGGGCGGATTCTCTCCAGTTGAAGATTCCAAATTGCTTTAAATCCGCCGATATTTCGTCTCTCCAAAGGTTTGGTCTGCCCCGACGTCTTGTACCTTCTGGTCTGGAATCGAAGATTCTCTTGGCTGGAGCATTTTCGTCCATCCGCTCTAGGTGTCCGAGCCACTGTAGTCTCTTGACATTAATTTTTGTGACTACGTCCACCTCATTGAACAGCTCATAGAGTTCGGCATTATATCTTCTCCTCCAGACCCCATCGTCGTTTTCAGGACCATATATCCGACGAAGAATTTTCTTCTCGAAGACACCAAGTGCATGCTCACTTGCATTAGGCAGTGTCCATGATTCTGATCCGTAAAGCAAAACCGGGAGTATGAGCGTTTTGTAGATTTGTACTTTGGTGTTTCGAGAGAGGAGCTTTGTGGGATTAACACTGGTTCCAAGGTAGGTAAACTCCTGAACTACCTCGAAATTATATGTGCCGACAGTGATGTTTTGACCAATATGATGTTGAGAGGTCTTTTTATTTGTCGACAACATATATTTTGTCTGATCCTCATTTACTTTGAGACCCATTCGTTTCGCTTTTTCTTCAATCTGGGTAAAGGCCTCGACGACCGCCCGTTGTGATCTGGCGATGATGTCAATGTCGTCGGCATACCCTAGTAGTTGAACAGATCTGAAAAATATAGTACCGGCCGTGTTTACTTTCGCTCGTCGCACTATACGTTCCAGTACTAGATTGAAGAAGTCGCATGATAGTGCATCTCCTTGTCGACATCCGGTACACGTCTGGAAATAGTCAGAAGTGTTATTTCCAATCACCACAGCACATCTTGTGTTTTCCAGTGTCATTTTTGACAATTGGCTGGTATACCGAATTCCGACATAGCAGCATATAGCTCGCTGCGGTATATGCAATCGTACGCAGACTTGAAATCGATGAATAGGTGGTGTGTATCGATTTGAAACTCATGGGTCTTCTCCAGGATTTGTCTAAGTACGAACATCTGGTCGCTTGTTGATTTTTCGGGGCGAAAGCCGCATTGATAACTGCCAATAACAGCGTCACAATAGGGCTTCAGACATTCGCACAAAATGTTGGACAGGATCTTATATGCAATATTTAAGAGGGATAATCCTCTATAGTTTTTACAGGACATGGCGTCGCCCTTTTTGAAAATTGGGCATATAGAGCTGGTACTCCAGTCATTAGGCATGCTTTCCTTCCAGATGTTGCCAATGATTTGGTGCATGCAGTTAACCAAAACATCGCCTCCAGCTTTAAATAATTCAGCTGGGAGTCCATCAGGTCCAGCAGCTTTGTTGTTTTTCAGCTTGCTGATGGCTTGGCCAACAACCTCTACAGTGGGTGGCGGGGGGTTGCTGGTAACGACTGGTGCTGGTGTTGCTAGCTCTTGTTGTTGTTGTTGCTCTCCATTTAGCAGCTGCTGAAAGTGCTGCTTCCATGTCTCCAATATCCCTTGCGTTTCGGTAACCAAATTTCCCATATTATCTCTTAGCGCGTGTGTAGCGGGTTTATAGCCAGCTGCCAGTTGCTTGGTTTTTTTGTAGAAGTTCCGCACTTCGCCTCTATTTTTATGAGATTCGATATTTATGAGCAGAGATTTTTCGAAGTCCCGTTTTTTCCGCCTGATGAGTTTCTTCTCATCTCTTCTTTTAGCCTTATATTTTTCCTTCGCTGCTCTTGTTTCCCGTTGCAGTGCTTTTTTATACGCCTCGTTCTTCTTCAACGTTTTTGATGGACATTCCTCGTCATACCATGGATTTCTGGTGTTTCGTGGTTTGAAGCCAATTGTGTTTGCGGCTACCTCTTTGATGATACTGGCACAGTTTTTCCATTGATCATCAATCGAAGAATGGTTTGAAGGAGGTGTGGCTGTTAAATTTGGGCTAATTTGCTCTTTGAAGCTTCTGGCTATCTCGGGCGACTGCAGGCTACTAATGTTAAATTTGGGATTATGATGTGACTGCACTTTTTTAACATTAGATATTCTGGCTTTGAAAAGTGCTATAACCAAAAAATGATCAGAGTCGATGTTAGCCCCTCTGTATGACCGTACGTCCAGCACGCACGATGAGTGGCGTACGTCAATCATAAGGTGATCAATTTGATTGGTTGTACGGCCATCTGGAGATAGCCAGGTGGCTTTATGAATATCTCTATGGGGAAATTTGGTGCTGCTTATAACCGTATTATGCGCCGCTGCAAAACTGATCAATCGGTAACCATTATCGGTGGTGTGTTGATGGAGACTATGTTTACCGATTGTTCTGCCGAAAATTTGCCCTCTACCGAGTTTAGCGTTGAAATCCCCTAGCACAACTTTAGCATCATGTTGCGGGCAAGCTTCGTATGCTTTTTCTAACGCGTCATAGAAGTCTTCTTTCTCTGTTTCTTCTTTTTCATCAGTGGGAGCATGCACACATATTAGGCTGATGTTGTAGAAGGTGCCTTTAATGCGAAGTATGGCTAGACGCTCGTTAATTGGTTTGAAATCAATAACATTTCGTCTTAGCCTGTCTCCGATTGCAAAACCGCATCCAAATATGTGGTGTTTTCCGTGGCAGCTATAGTAAATATCGCACTTTTGTTTTGTTATTATTCCGGTTCCCGTCCAACCCAATTCCTGTAACGCAGTGATGTCAGCTTTATACTGCGTGGGGACATTTTGCAATATGTTAGATGCACCTGGGCTGTATAGTGTTCGAACGTTCCAGGTGCAAATTCTAAAATCAAAATCCTTACGAGTTCCGGGTCTGTTTCCAATTAATCCATCCATATCCGAGGCTTGTTTTAAGTCTTTCATAACTATTTTTTTTTTTATGGGTTAGGTAGTTAACCTAACGCCAACCTTCAATCTGAAGGGTTGTTTTTTCGCA
This sequence comes from Argyra leucocephala, assembly GCA_963942445.1. Classification (NCBI taxonomy): domain Eukaryota; kingdom Metazoa; phylum Arthropoda; class Insecta; order Diptera; family Dolichopodidae; genus Argyra; species Argyra leucocephala. The sequence continues at coordinate 11,131,786 of OZ012682.1, read as the reverse complement.
CTAACAATTTTGGCCTATCGTATAAGCGGATGCTATATGGGATAGTTTCCGGAGGTCACCACGTGGAGGTAATGTAAGCACTTGCTCAGGAACTTGACAGTTGCACATCTGGGTCAGCGACCGGTCAGATGTTACCCTGTCAATCCCAAGCCGGACCATCCCTATACATTATACAAAAAGATCCCTATACATTGTACAAAAGACAAAATTTATATGAAAATAATCCCATTTTTAAATTTGCTCTCCCGGGGGCCACAATAACGCTAATACGGTATAATTTATACTAAATGGAACCCAACTAACGAATTATAACTAAATGGAAGTGAGTACGAGTATACCATACAAAAATATAAACATTTTATACAAATTTGTTGGTATGGCACTTCTTTTTCTGTTTCATAAAAAAAAAAAAGATTAGTGTTAGGCCAATATAAACATAAATAAAAATAAAATAAGGAAAAAAAAAATTTTTTTTTAGAAATATTTGCCTTCAATTTAAGCGTACTAAAACTACAAAAATAAACTTTAGAATCGCAGCTTGATATAATGTTTTCATAGCAAGTTATTTAATATAAGATAAAAAATAATAAGATTATAATTACGGAAAAAGCAAATTAGCCGAAATTCTAGGAAGTCTTGAGATGAGATTAAGAGATTTGGTAAAAAGTTCGGCTAATTTGCTTTTTCCGTAATTACAATCATAACTTGCTATGAAAACATTATATCAAGCTGCGATTCTAAAGTTTATTTTTATAGTTTTAGTACGCTTAAATTGAAGGCAAATATTTCAAAAAAAATTTTTTTTTTCCTTATTTTATTTTCAACTTTTTAGTGAATATTTCTTAATGAAAAATAATATATTTTCAAAGAACAACACATATAATCAAATGGCACTAAAATTCACTCTTACGCAATTTGGTTATTATTGCTCATACTTCAAATGTATAATTATATTTTATATTACTGTAACAAATTTTATAAAAATATGTATATTTGAACTGAGTGATTGATAACTGATAGGTTCAAATTTCTTTTTCTTCCATAAATAATGTTTGCATTTTATTTTCAATTAAACTAAGCCATATGATTATGTATGTAACAAATGCAAGCCCTATATGACACATGTACGTACATTTACATATACTTAGTGAGAGAAAGCGAAATAATAAAAGAAAGAAATTAATAAAAGAAACTAAATTAAAAACACAAAAAAAATATAATGAAAATGATGATTGAAAATAATTGAAATTGAATAATAATAGAAAATGATTGAAATATAATGATAATGATTTTTATTGCACATATTTATTTTGTATTCCTTTTTTGTTCTTTTTTTTTTGCTTCTTTACACCATAGAAATGTCAATAAATATAGTGAATTTAAAGAGATACCAAATTTTAACTTTATCAAATATCCATATTCCATTATTAGTACACACACATATGTAAATTTCACCTTAGTTGAATGCAAATAATATCTATAATCTATATTAACAAGAATATACACTCCCATTTTACGTAAACCTAATTTTTAAGAAATACCAAACCGAGCAAAATATCATTAGTTAAAAGAGGTAAAATTTACATTTACTTATCGTATACCAAATTTATTATGAGAGAGAAAAGGTACAAAACAGATGTTTGCCTTTTGCTTTATACTGTAAAATAATTTTGCGTTCTCATTATTCTCCTTTGGATTTGTTTACGTTTCCTCCCATTATTTATATGAGGCAGGGTGGCAACAAATGTTAGTTCTAATTTAGTTTGTTTCCTTATACGAGGATTAATTCTGATCTTTTATTATTTTAATATTTTCGTTTTAAACATTATTATTTTCGTATATACCTATTAAAAATATTAAATTATAATTACATTACAATAATAGGTATAAAATATTATTAATATTTTTGTCAGTAATAATTTGGAGTTACAAACATTCTTATTTTTTATTAATTATATTATTAAACCTATATTTTTTCTTTTTCTTACACGTAAAATTCTTATTATCGTCTATTTCTGACAATGTTTATCAAATTTGCATATGAATTTGTGTGCAAACAAATGAATACATACATGAGTTCATACTCTTTTTATGGATATACTTTGGTTAAATGGTTATTGAAATGGGTATTTTGTTGAATTGAAGCAAATTGAAACAAACATATAAAGTCCAATGCAAGTTAATTAAGGCAAATATAATAAATAAAAAAAGTGATATAAACATAAGTACTGTAATTTCGGAATAAAGAATCTAATGAAAGAAAAAAAGAAACTACGATTTATTTTACTTCCGTCATTTATGACGGGTTACAAAGCTAGTATATTAATATATACATACATTTTAATTCTAAATTATAAAAAGAATAATTTTTTAGAAAAGTTGATTTGTAAAATTTTGTACTACGGTATTTTACAACAATGAACAAAATGTTGTACCTAGCTGTACAAGTAACATGTAAATTCATGGAATAATCTAATTTTTTTACGATTTAGGATTTACTAAAATTAAAATGAGTTTGAAAGAGCAAGAAATATTTAATGTGTTAAATGAAGAACCCGACCTAGAAGATATTGATAGTAACATTTTTCAATCAAAAGATGATGATGTTATCGATGTTCCAAATTTGAAGAACTTTAAAAACTATGATTACACTAAAGAAGCTGAAATGTGTGATGATAATGATGATGATCAAATTCAGAGCGATGGAGCCGATCGAACAAAATTCCGAGTTTTAGCTATTACAGATGCTCAAAATGTTATAATTGACGAAAATGTTGTAATTGAAATTGTAAATGAGGTCATTCCAGGGCCTTCACTTTTACCTGTAATTTCTTACAGTAAGAAATCTAATATAGAATGGAGACGACGAGCATTTCAAGCGGAAAGCGAAAATTTCGAGAATTGCGGAGAAGAAATTGACGAGCCTGGAATGGAAACACCTTTACACATTTTTTGTCGATATCTTACAGATGAAGTTCTTGAAAAAACCACATTTTTTACAAATCTATATGCTACACAAAATGAAGTACCCAATTTTAGACACACGGATGTATCTGAAGTAAGAAAATTTATAGGACTTCACATTCTCATTGGTTATATGAAAGTTTGTTATAATTACTAAATAATTTACATTTTACAAATTATACCTTTCAAAGGGCATTTGTCAATAAAGCAATACGTTAAAGGTAAACCCAACCCGTAAAAATTACGTACTTTGCGGACAAAGTGGTCAGCCGTATGACTTTTTCCTATACCAAGGAAGTTCAACGGAAATATCCTTAACAAATCAAAAAGAATTAGGATTTGCTGTATGAGCTGTGCTTCACCTTACTGAACGATTGAAAAAGCGAGGAAATACTTTATTTTACGACAATTTGTTCACATCATACCAGTTACTCGAAATCCTTCATGAAAAAGATATCAATGCAAGTGGAACTGTAAAAATAAATCGTTTTAAAGATTCTCCACTTTTAACCGACAAAGAACTAAAAGAAAAAGTCATGGTTTTTCTGACGCTGTTACTAGTAGAGATGGTAAGATAGTTATGGTAAAATGGTATGACAACAAGTCTGTATATTGGCATCAAATTTCGTGGGTATCGGCTGCGTAGATATTGCTAAAAGATGGGATAAAATAAACAAGACTTTCTTTAATATAATACGACCAGAAATTGTTCGCTTATACAACGATGGAGTGGGAGGAGTAGATTTACTTGATCAGCTAGTTAGCTACTACAGAGTGTTTATTAGATCAGGAAAATGAACTTTACGAATATTTATACACTTTTTAGATTTTGCGTTGGCAGCTAGCTGGATTGAGTATAAAAACTTGTATAAAAAAAATTGTTTCCCTGAAAAAGAAATGTTCCTATGCGATGCAAACAATGTATTTCTGGTAGAACTCTTTTCATGTGTAAAAAATCCGCAGTTTATTTATGTATTACAAGGGAGAGAAATTGTTTTGTTGATTTCCATAAAAAAACTTAAATCTAAATATTGGTTTCGCTTTTTTAAAATATTTTTCAATATTTTTATGTAATTTTAATTAATTAATTATTTTTTTTTTAATTTTATAATTTTAATAAGAAAGTAACCCATCTATTAACGAATAATTAACAAATTTTTACAGTAAGTGTGCAATTATTTTTTTATGTTTCATTTTTCTTTAAATTAAAAAAATAATATTTGAAATACAAAATCATTATGTAATTCTATTTTAATATTATGTAATTTTTCAGGCGTTGGTAACCTATGTACAAACTAATGTACTACTCTAAAACCCACTAAATACTAAAAATAGCGAAGAGATATAGTTAAATAGCTCCATTTTATTTAGTTTGTTACCAGATTATACTCTCAATTATTTTTGTCATTTATTTTATCCTAATGACAAAGGGTACTGGATCAAATCGAAAACCCCATAAAGCATTTGTTTGCTTCACCGTGAATCAAACTCCAAGTTTTTTACAACACTTTCGATTGAAAAACAGAACCTACTGCACCACCCAACATGTATGAAAGCAATACTACATTTATGTTATCATTAATTGGCTGACTTTTGCTCTTATTATTTTTATTTGTAAGATTTGGAGCTGCTTGGGCATACAGCAGCTTATTTCTAAATATTATTTCAAAATTTTAATTATTCTAGTATCTACTTATATATTTTTTTACACTCTACAGTAACTCAGGTAGAATCGAATCACCTTTTCGTGCTTAATTAAGTACGGTACTGCAATTTTACACTACAATCTACAATATTTCGAGTATTTATTTAACAAAATACTGGCTTATCAACTCATTAAATGTGGAAAACTACTGCTATTATCAGGAACTAAGCCTTCTTAAATAGAATAGTTTCATTTTTATTTAAATTGTTACCAGATTATACTCTCAATTATTTTTTTGCCATTTATTATATCCCAATGACAAAGGGTACTGGACCAGGTCGAAAAATCCATAAAGCATCTTTTTTTTTTTTTTTGTTTTGCTTCATCGGGAATCGAACCTGGTACCTTTCGGTTGAAAGTCAGGCGCTCTACCTACTGCGCCATCCAGCGTGTAATTAATTTTGATATTGATATTTAATTTTATGTATACTTTGTATAAATACTTTGGTTCTTTTTTTGTTTATTTCTTTCTTAATTTAAATGTGACCTGTTGTTCTGATAAATAAAAATGATAAATATAAATGTTGCATTCATCACTTAAAAAACAAATTTGATTATCAAAATAATTTTTTTTTTCACCTGTAAATAAAACTAATAAATTTTTCTTTTGTTTTTTAGTTTTTTATTGACTTACTTTATAATTATTATATAATATTAGTTTTAAATATTTATAATTTTTTTTTATTTTATTTGTTTTTTTTTTTCGCTTAAATCATTATTCTAATTTAAGAATAATTTTAATATATATTTATATATATATAATAATATAGTATATGCATATTTTATATTCATATTTAACTACTGTTTTACAATATTTTCCAAACTGTATTATATCTTTTTTAGGCAGCACATAATATAGGAATTATTTGCACAGTTAATATTTTATTTATAACTTACTAATTATTTACCTTGTACAATTTTTATTTTTAATTCCTCCAATATTGATAAAGTGGTTTTTATAAGAGTAACAGTGTTTGAAATTTTATATTTCTTATGCATGATTTCACTTTTGACGAGCAGAGCGTTAACAACAAAAATTAAATAAAAATCGTTTAGTTTTTATTTACTTTTAGGGCAGTCACTTTGTTGTTGAGAAAGGGTAGTAAAATCTAAAAAAAAAATTTATTAATTAGGTCTAACAGCCCAACCTAAATAAAACCGTACAGCGTACGGCGTGTGTCAAAATTAGCTCATGATAATACATTTTATGTGAAGATGACCGAAATACCCTACGCCAACACTCTGTATATTGGAATTTTCAATTTTGACAGGCGTATGTTTTAATTTTTTGGTTTATTTTTATGTTCAAGTCATATACACATACATGATTGTGATTTTTGTGATTTTGCCATTTTGAAATGCTTATTTAATTTTTGGCGTTTAAACGTCGTACGCTCTTATTTAGGTTGAGCAGTAAATGAGAGTATGTTGTGAATCTATCTTAGAGATTATATAGAATAATTTTAATAAAATTACATATCGTTGAATTTGATAATATTTTTATTTTTCTAATTATATATTGAAATTTGGGGAAACACAACATAAATAAAATTGCATTTATGACAAAAATAATATATGTTCCTAGTTTCTATATTGGTTATAAAACTTCCGGTAAAAATCGTACGAAATTCTTATGTAAATCTACTCGTTAATGTTTTGATAAATGCGCTAATCACATAGAGATAAAATTTCCTAGAAGCTGACGTAGACATTATTGTCAAAACATATGCCGACCCATAATGACATAGTAACATAAAAAAAATTTTGTTAGAGAAACAACAACAAAAAGAAATTATATAATAATGTTGAATTCCGTTTGGATAAAATTTAACGTAAGAAATCTATGTTTAACGAAAATACATATATTCAACTTAATTGTTGCAACTGCCGATTGTGGGCATTTACATGTATTTTAAATATACGGAATATCACATATACTACGACATTTGTAGTCGTAACCTTAACTGTAATTGTCATACCTAATCATATCAAAACGTCAATACCAAAAGTTAAAAGAAATGAAATAAAAATATAAATTCTATAAATAAATGTTTTTTTTTTTATTTTGAGTTTTGAATAAAGTTTTTAAATGTTTTTTGTTTTATTTTGAGATTTGAATAAAGTTCTTAAAGAAAAAGAAACGCAATTTTACTCTTAGCTTACAAAATCATTTTTTTACATTACATTGCTGTCAAAATTTCTTATGATTGCTTATGATTTGTACGCTTCTTCTCGTATGCTTTTGACTTAACGAATGATTTTGAAAAGACAACGAATGATGGTTATGACTATTATAGTTGGTGACATGGAATGTGATGTTGGCATACAAAATCTTTTGACATCTTATGACGTCTTATGACTATTGTAGTTGTGAAAACACAACACGGGCAGTTTTGCAAGATCTAGTGTCAAAAACTATTTAAATTAAAGTGAACACAACAAGAACGAAATTTCGCCGGTAGTTTTTCTGCCGAGTTGCCGATTTTTCCGCCTCCGCCACCGTCATATATATGATATTTGTATGTGGTGGTTGTACTTTTTATTTGGTTTATTTTTTTTAAATCCATTGAATGAATTGCGTTTGTTGATTTTGAATTTTTATTTTGAATTTTGAACTGAATAAATGAATATGAAATTATAAAATTGAATGTTTTATTTTGATATTATTTTATACAATTTTTAGCAAAGTAAGTTTTCAATTCAAATGCTATTGTTAAAGATCGATTATATAACTGGATCAAGAATTTTATTTAAAAAAAAAAAAAAAAACAGAGGTTTTCGCCGCGAAATGTCGTTCTTGTTGTGTCTACACACCGATGAAATTCGCTCGTCGTCGCCGCCTGCCGACGGTGTTATGTTTTCACTTACACTTAGTTAGATATTGGCGTATTGTGTATCTATTCAAAAAATATTATTTTATTTTCAGTGTTCATTATAATTTAATAGAAAGAGTGTCGAAGTCGGATAATAAGTTTTCTTTTTTTAAATTGAAAATTTATAATGAAAATTGGCCATGTTATGAATATGACTATCATTCATTTTTTAGTGAATGTATCATTCACTTTCAGTGATATCATTAAAAAAAAATTAACGATACATTTTGTTTATCTTCTGTGCTCTTTTGTTGTGTACAGTACTAGTTTTTGTCAAAGGAAAACATTTTTTTGTCTAAATTTAATTTATTTCATCATTCCGTTAAAAAAGGAATAAACAAAATAATTTTTTTTTGGTTATTTTTCTATATTCATTAATGTGAATATTTGAACAATAACATTCTAATATAAAAAAAAATAAATTACAAACAATCATAGAAATATCAAAATCAAAAAGAAGACGAACATTATCGCTTGACGATAATGTAATTGCAATGTCTTCAAAAAAAACCAACAATGTATCGCTAACCACCGTGGGAAAAAAAACAAAATTGCCTGCAACAGCAGTAATAAATCAAAACAAATTTGCTCCACTAAGTCAAATAGTGGATGAAGAAGAAAAAGAAATTAAAAATGTTCAAATAAAAAAAGAGCACGTGCCACCTATAACGGTCATTGACCTTAATATTATTGAAGTCAACAAAATTATGATTGAATATAAAATTAATTACAAAATAAGAAACACCAGCATAGGTACAAATATTATTTGTAATAACTTAGAAAATTTTTAAAATTAAAAAAAAAAATTAACTGCAAGTGGTTGTAAATATTTTACTTATAAAAGCAGAAATAATAAATCAACTAAAATAGTATTAAGTGGCCTTCATGACGTCGATCTAAACGAATTAAAAAGTGAACTTCTAAACAATAATGTCATAAATTGTAGTGAAATCAAAAAAATTAACATTTTCAAGCAGAGGTATAGAGACCAGGGAACTTACCTACTATATTTCCCAAAAGGTTCTATAAAAATCGGGGATCTCAAGAGTAAGTGCAAATATTTATTCAACACAGTGGTGCAATGGCACTACTATGAAGCAACAAAAAATGGTCCAACACAGTGCTACAACTGTCAAACTTGGGGACATGGAGCCAAATATTGCAATTTGGCCCCAGTTTGTAGAAACTGTGGTCAAAACCACAGTTCCCTATCCTGCCCTAACAACCAAATTGAAGCAGGGAAAACAATAAAATGCTGTAACTGTAAAGATGAGCACAAATCAAGCTCTAAACTTTGTCCTGCCAGAGCCCAGTACTTGTCGATAAAACAGACTAGAAATCGAAGTGTCAAGATCAATAAGCCAACTTCTCGTTTAGTGGCACATTCAACAAACTTTGTAACTAATTCAGCAAAATTCCCGAGATTGAATAGCTTCTACAAGGACAACAACACACAGTCATGAGTTCCAGCTGTAAATTATGCACAGGTACTCAAACAACAACCCTATGGTAATATTTGTAGTATTAGTAATAACAATAATATTAACACTAGTAATAGTAATAATTTAAAAGATACTAACAGTTTATTCTCTATGTCAGAAATTTTGTCTCTTACTAACGAAATTATTAGTAGACTAAGTAATTGTAAAACTAAACAAGAACAATTTGTTTTAATAACAGAAATATCCATTAAATATGTGTATGGTAACATCAATAATTAATTGGAATGCTCAAAGTATTCGTCCAAAATCTTTGGAGTTTTTTGAACTTATGAACAAAAATAACATCCAAATTGCCACTATCACAGAGACATGGCTGAAACCTCACATGTCGCTTTACGATAATAATTATATCTGCTATCGTGCAGACCGTATTGAAGCTCTGCATGGTGGAGTCGCTCTAATTATTGCACGGAATATAAAACACACTCTCCTACCCAACATTAAATTAAAATCAATGGAAAATATTGCCGTTAAAATTGAAACTACAGCCGGAGAATTTATAATTGTCTCTGTCTAGTTCAAAGGCGGCAACAGTAATGCTAGCAAAAATACTGATTTTAAGAATGACCTGAGGCGCTTAGTAAGTCTTCCAGGTAATTTCATTATTTCTGGTGACATAAATTGTAGGCACACCAACTGGAACTGTACAAGAAACAACAATTGGGGAAAAATACTAAGGAACGAAAATAATATTTCCATCAACCAATTTGACATACTCTTTCCATCTACGCCATCATATTTTCCTAAAAATAGAGGGTTACCACCAACACTTGACCTGATTTTAACCAACAGTACTAACTTTGTCTCCCAGCCGGTTACATTGAATGAACTAGGTTCTGACCATCTCCCAGTTCTATTTAAACTTCTTGATACCCCAATCACAAGTAACCCACCACTTGCATTTAACTACAAAAGAGCTAATTGGAAATCTTACCAAAAATATTTGAGCGACCACACAAACACCACCGTTCTAACAGAGTCCATTTCAAATACCTTCGAAATTGATAACTTAATCAACAATTTTATTATCCTAATAAACGAAGCTAAAGCTTATGCAATTCCCAAAGTTTCCAAAAGAAATGTCTTCTCTATTGTAAAACTATCTCCTTTTATACTACATCTGATCTCACTAAGAAATACTCTCCGCAGACGATGGCAACGCTCTAGAGATCCCAGTATAAAAAATCAAATAAATAGAACACAAAAACGTATAAAAATCGCAATAAATAAACTAAAAAACACGGCTTGGTCAACTAGATTGGAAGGCCTAAAGAACGGTGGCAGTCCATTCTGGAAAGTTTCTAAAATTCTCAGGAAAAAAAACAAGTCGATTCCCACTCTAAAACTTGGCGACGATGTATTAATAACTAACTAGTGAGGCTTTAGCTGAAAATTTTCTAAAACAACACAAGATTACCCAAAATTTTAGAGACAATGCAACGGAAACTGCAGTAAATAACTGTATCACCGAAGTAGATAATATTGACGCATTTCTAAAAGGCGAATTTACATTGAAAGAAATACAAAATATTTGCAGTAAATTGAAATCCAGAAAAACCCCTGGTGCTGACGGTATCCTAAACACCGACCTAAAAATGCTCCCAAAAAAGGCTCTAAAACTGCTTCTAACTATTTTCAACCTATGTCTTAAATTGTGTTATTTTCAAAAAGCTGGAAAGATGCTAAAGTTATATGCATTCCAAAAACCAACAAACCTATAAATGAGATTAGTAGTTATCGTCCAATTAGCCTACTAAGTTCGATCGGAAAGGGACTCCAAATTAGGGTGCAAAATTTTGTCAGTCAAAATAATTAAAAACTTTCTATATAATAGAACTTTCTGTGTCAAAATCAATGACACTCACTCTTCAAAATTCCAGTTGCCAGCAGGCATGCCCCAAGGATCAATTCTAAGTCCTATCCTGTACAATATTTTTATATCTGATATTATCATCCCAGATTAATGTTACATTGGTTTGTTTGCCGATGATAACAGCCTGTATAGTACTGATGCAAATCCTGCAGTCATTATGCAAAATTTGGAAAGCGGGTTCAATACTCTTCACCAATACTATTACAAATGGAAAATTAAGATCAACGCTTCTAAAACGGCCGCCTGCTTCTTCTCAAGGAAAAGAAAACCATGTAATTTAGCAAGCAGAAACCTTAACCTAAATGGTACTGTTATCGAATGGAGTTCCAGAATTAAATATCTAGGAATTATCCTAGATCCAAAACTTACTTTCGGACCCCTCATTGAGGATAAAATAAAAAAAAACCTAATTTTAATTAAATCTCTCTATGGTTTCTCTCTAACAGAAGATCTTCGCTATCTATACAAAATAAAACTTTGATTTTTAAATCAATATTCCAAAGTTTTTATTTATATGGATCCCCAATATGGGGAGATTGTGCCAATTGCCACATAAAAAAATTACAAATTACGCAAAACAAGCTTCTAAAAATGATCTTAAATCTTCCATGGTATCACAGCACGACGGATATACACTTGAAATCAAAAAGTCTGCCGATAGCTGATAAAATTACAAACAGGCAAACAAAATTCAACAACAAGTGCGAATACTCAAGTAATTACTTAGTTCGGAGTCTGATTAATTATTGATGATTGACAGGCTGCGCTTGTCTAGTTTTACTGTTTGTACCGTTCGCTTTTAAGCTAAAGTCATAGTTATAGTGTTAGTTATAGTTATAGTTATAGTTTACTAAGTTTTTTTTTTAGTTTTAGTTCTAAGTTTGATTTTAAATAAAAATAAAAATAATCGAAAAGGTTTTTTTTCTCCAATTTTCCTTTTGTCCAAGTAAAAGTATTTTGTAATCTATAATTAAGCAGGCAATGTAGTAATATGTAAAAAAATGTAAATTGTAGGTGATAAGATGATTTAATCTAAGCTCTAAATTAATATAAGTCGATAATGTCAGTATATGTTAACTATATTTTGGAATGAATAAACAAAAATTAAATTAAAAATTTTGTTTATCATTCACTGAATTTCAATTTGGTGATAAGAAGGAATTTTTTTTAAAAATTTGTAGCTAAATAAGTTCATTGAAAGTTAAATAAGTTCATAAATGTAGATAGATCGTTTAAGTACTTATTTTGGAAATTTGGAGCTTGAAAATTTATAAAAATAACTTCATAAATAAATATTTTAAAATATGAATCTAGACTTTTATTTTATTGAAAGTGGCAATAGGGAGGAGGAAAATATACATAAAATACATTTTTCTATGTTAATTGAATTGTTAAACTTTGAAAAATTTAACTGACAACAAAAATAGAACAAAAAATGACAATATCATTCACAATATGAGTGATAGGTTCATTCATCACACTGATTTGTCTCTATCATTCATTTTCGCTTTCATTCACATTTTAGTGATAATGGCAAAAGGAGCTGGTGTTTTTGTATTTTTTGTAAATTTTACCAATTTAGATAATACCATTGAATATTTTTTCAAAAATAACACTAATAAAATAGGTAAATAATAATAGGTTATTCATATAGCAAAATAAGCTCCCTATACAAACGACAAAATTTATATGAAAATAAGGTCTCATTTTTATAGTTGCCCCCTCTATTAGCCAGGCTAGTTATTATAGATCAATTCTCTCCTTTATTCAAAATGTTGTTAACTGTTCGTCTTAGTTGACAATAATAAAATCATGATTCAATTCATATTAAAATAATTTTTTTTTTCGTTTTTCTTTTCCGGCTTTCTTTTTCTTCTACAAAATTCTCTCATTATGCACTATAATTTTTTCTTCTTTTTATTTTGTTATTGCCGTAATTTGCTCATTGTTCTAACCTGCAGTGAATGTTTCTGAGAGTATTTCTACACCCAATAAGGTATTAAAAACTGTTGTGTGTAGATATTGGTTTCAGTTGCATTCATTGCAGGGGTGGTATAAGTAAGTGGTACGTGGGCCAAAAAATTTAATTTATATATTTTTTTTTTTATATATATTTTTTTTTTTTTCGGTACTTTTTGTTAAGTTTAATTTATTTTCCTTATATCTTAGTAAATTGTTCGTTATTATGTTTAAGATAGATTTTTGTAACCTTCGCGGTCTATCAACAAATTTCCATTCCGTTGAAAGCCATCTACGGCTCCAAAATCCAGCAATTTTAGCACTAAGTGAAACACAAGTTGTGAATAATGATATTAACTTTAATATCAATAATTATTCGCTTCTGCCACTTTTTATACCCCATAGAGGGATTGCTTTGTATATACGAAATGATGTAGCTATTCAAAATGTTGAGTGCTCCAATCCAATTTATCAATATAATTGGATGAAAATACACGCCGATAAGCACATCATTCACTTCTGTTTTATTTACAGATCGCCTCAAGCGAACCAGCTAGAAACTGATATGCTTATAGAAAGACTATCCAACCAGATAAACTCAATTCTGGAAACCAATCCCGAGTCTGAGATTATTCTGGCGGGAGACTTCAATATTCATAACAGAGACTGGCTTAATTTTTCTAGTCACAACAGTCCCGAAGGCAAACAAGTTGAACTTTTTTCCAATTTTTTCAACCTTTCTCAACTTGTCAAAAGCCCTACGAGGATACCAGACCGACGCGCCCAGAACGGACACCTCCTGGATTTATTCCTAACTACCCATCCAGAGAAATATTCAATCTCTGTTAACTCTCCGCTAGGTGGTTCCGACCACTGTCTTGTAAACACAAGCTTCGAAGTAGGCACAACAACCAGTTCTTCTAATTCTCCCAAAAGACTAGTTTGGCATTATCACCAAGCTGACTGGGAAGGCTTCAACAACTTTTTAAATGCATCGAACTGGTCGTTGTGTTTCTAATATAAAAATGTCGACTTTGCTGCAGAGGTGATTACCAAGAGGATTCTATTAGGAATGAAAACTTTAATTCCAAATAGCCTTAGAAGTATAAAACGAAATCCCTCAGGTTGGTTCAACGACCTCTGCAGCAAAGCTCTGAAATCCAAAGAAGAAGCTTACAAAAAATACAAGAACAATGAAACAGTTAATACGTATGAGAGTCATAAAGTGGTTAGGAATAAATGTAAAAAAATTATCAATCAGCAAAAATTCCTGCATAACCAAAGATTGAGACGAGAAATCTTTGATCTCCCCAACAACAGCAGGTCTTTCTGGACATTTGCTAAAAATGTTGGGAAAAATTTTTGCAAGTCTTCGTTTTCACCTATGATTGATAATAATACTACTATTATATCAGATTCTGTTGGAAAGGCTAATCTCTTCGCAAAATTATTTGCAGCTAATTCCACACTCCCTCCTACAGCCCAAAATCCTTCATCAATCCCTGTTCTAAATTATTCCTTCGGAAGGATCTACTTTAGAATAAGAGCTGTAGCAAAAGTCTTGAAGAATCTCGATATAAAAAAATCTACCGGTCCTGATGGTATACCTGCAATTGTGCTGCGACACATTGCCTTCGCTATTTCTAAACCTCTGCGCAACTTATCCCATTTGTCCTTTTCTTCAGGAACTTACCCGTCCTATTGGAAAGTTGCCCAAGTTTATCCTATTCCTAAAAAAGGTGACAAAAGCAATCCTTCAAACTATAGGCCCATAGCTATTACTTCCATTATTTCAAAAACGATGGAAATCTTAATTAATCATAAGCTGAAGAAATATCTTGACAGTAGAGGTATAATTCATGATAGCCAATACGGCTTTCGAGCCCAACGTTCCACCGGTGATCTCATGACATGCCTCTGCGAGAAGCTCAACACCAGCCTGCATCAATCTGGTGAAGCTACTGTTGTAGCTCTGGATATATCTAAGGCTTTTGATCGAGTTTGCATTCTGCTCTTATAGCAAAATGCAAAGCTATAGGCCTTGGTTCAACCTTTTCTAAATGGATTGAAAGTTTTCTTTTAAATCTATCTATCATAGTTTCAGTTGACGGTTCTTTTTCCGACCAACTTCAAATCAATGCTGGTGTTCCACAAGGCTCTGTCCTTTCCCCCACCCTATTTCTCATTTTCATTAATGACCTTCTCAAACTAACTTTCAATCCAATCTATAGTTTTGCTGATGACAGCACTCTAGTAGCATCATATGATTTTCTAAAACAAACTAATGCTACAGCTTCCGCAGTCACCTCTAAAAGAACAATGATGGCCGGCGCGCTCAATCACGACTTTGCCAAAATTGTCGACTGGGTTAAAGCTAACAGAGTCGAGTTTAACACTTCAAAAACTCAAAGCTGTTTTGTTAGTAACAAGCTAACAACATTCGAACCAATTCTCCGCCTTCAAAATGAAGGTATCCAGCGACTCAAAGATCTGAACATTCTCGGAATGCGAGTGAATCAAAATATGCACTGGAATGAGCATATTTTCGATATTGCGAAAAGCGCCGCAAAATGTTTAGGATTTTTGAGCCGCTGCAAAACTTATTTTTCATCTCGAGACCTTTTAAAAATCTATAAAGCATATATACGACCCAAGCTCGAGTATAACTCACATTTATGGGCAGGTGCACCAAAAACTGCTTTAAATTTTTTGGACAAAGTTCAAAACCGCGCCATTCGTCTTATAGGCGACATAAATGTGACCTCATCCCTTATACCACTTGGTCATCGTCGTATTGTTGGAGCACTTACTCTATTTTATAGATATCTGCTTGGTGTTGGCACTTGTTCCGAGGAATTAAAATCACTTCTTCCTCCTCTTAAGCAATTCAATCGCACAACACGAGAGGCATCAAGTGCCCACGCTTTCACAGTGGAAATTCCGAGATGGTTTAAGTCCGGCTATGGAAATTCTTTTATAGTAAGAACATCCCGATTGTGGAACCGTGTCCCAATCGAAGCATTCCCAATGAGAGAAGGATTTTTTATTTCTGACTTACAGAGGTTTAAGACGAATATTAACAACATTGTTCGCTCTTTCCCACAAAACTTTTCTTCTTCCATTTTCTTTCCTTTCCTCTAACTATCCTTTCCTTTTTCAAATAGTCAACGGTACGCAAGTACTTAAAGGTTCAAAACCTAAGTTTTGGCTATAATATAAAAAAAAAAAAAAAAAAATTGGTAAGCTCATAAGACTATAACAAGAGAGTTTTATATTATTGTTTATCTTTTGAGCACTATCTAAGGAGAAATAAAGCGGGCATAAATAATAATATAGTTTTAAACATAGTGCTTTTCTTTTTTTCCTATTGTACAGTACGCTTTTAAAAATTATTAATGCTGTGCTGGGACATTTTTTAATTCTTTTTGTTTTCTTCTGATGGACGACAGCGATATATTTAAAATAAAAATTTTACTGCGTGGGCTTTATTTTTAAAACGGAAATATCTAAGATCTTGATAATATTATTAGGGAATGAATCGGACTTTCCTAATTCTCTTTTTCTAGAAAATTTTAATACACTAATTCAAATCCAAATTTTTTCGGAATATAATTACGAAATTACAAATACTAATAACATCTTCAATTCTTTTCGACTAATTCAGTTCTATTTTTGAGTCCTTCAGTTCTATTAATCCACTGTTTCTTAATTTTATTCAAAATTTTGATACTATACAAAATAACTTTATTGGAACTACCGTTACTAATATACATATAAATAACAATATTTATAGTTAGAGTACAAAAATTTTGTTATAATTGCATGGTGTGATAATCATAAATTATTGAATGTTTTAGATTATGAGCTTAATGCATTTTAGCTTTTACAAAAAAAAGGTAATTTATATTTAAAATGAGTTGATATTTCATTTAAATATGTATTATAAAAACTTCAGAACGATATTAATAAAATAAAATAGTTAAAAGTTGTGTGAAAGGTTAAGTGAAATCAACTTAACTATTGCAATTTTTTTAAATATTTAACTCAAATTTATTCCATACATTTTTTTATTCCACAAAAAACAACTTCAAAAAAACAATAAGAAAAAATAACAAAGATTTCAGAACTATTTAGACAAATCATTTTGGTTTCATAATCATTATTTAAACAAACTCCTTCTTAATTGAGGATCTAGCATATGCGATATGCATGTATAGTTTGCAACATACAATTGCTAGTGGATAATATGCAAAAATGACTAATGTGGGGCACATATTACCTACATATGTAATGCATATATACAGTCTTGTCATAATACAGTTATACTTTTTAGATTTAAGTTACTATATTGTACTCTGTAAGATTGTTTTTAAGTAGTATATAAAAGGATCTCAAACGTGGTAAATATTTAGTATACAAAATATAATATGTCTGATATATTATACAATACATTTATCATACATAAATTTTCTGAGAGATAGACTTATATTTAAGTTTTCCAAGTGAACTTCATCACCCACTCTGTCATTCGAACCACTCTGTCATTTGAACCATCAGTTTAGAGATAAACTACTCTTTCGTCGGTTGAGACATAAATTCGAAATTAACTCACAAATTATTTAGCAAAAAGTAAATTTATTTCTCAACTTAAGCAACGAAACGTACCAAGCAACGAAACATAACAACTGTATTATTTGATATCGTGTTTCACATACATACAATTTGGAGATATCAAGAAGGAAAAAAGTTTGTCTTGTTTTCTTTGATTTGCTTTAATTTCGATACCGCAGCAAAAAAAAAATTTTAAGAGTTTTCTCAGGAAAAAAGCAAAAGAAAAAGGAATATAAGCTTTTTGGAAGTTACTTCAGTCATAAAGAAAAAATATTCCTAAAGGCAGAAGAAAATACTCTGATCTTGAAAGAAAAATCAACAGTGACATGAAAGTAATATTACATAGAATGAATTTGTACTGGTTAGAAAAAAAGATCCCTGGTTTTATTCCCGATAAAAAAATAAATACTTTACGGTCTTTTCGACACATGTAGAACGCGGCACGGCAGCTGTACTATGTCAACTTATCATTCCCATGGTGGTAAAATTCTTTAATGGAGATGCGTGTTTTAGATATATTATGATGTTGGTTTTATTTCTACTTGCCCAGAAAAATTTTATCACCAAATTATTTAGGCATATTAAACGATGTTACAATTACTACGGATTTTGAGTTGATTACTGATGATTTCATTCTTCAAATTTCTTAACATACTTACCGACTGCTTTAATGTAAGTTATTAGACTTATTTGCGAGGTTGGTTTATTAGCAACATTTTATAGAATTTTAAACTTTTTTAAAATAACTCCAACTGTAGAATTTGCAACTTTAGAAAATTTTTAGAAATCATACAAGGTGGCTTTCCGTTCTTACGGACAGAAATTATTAAATCTTTAATATCTGCATTTATTGGCCTGCCACAAGTGATCTTCAAGAGATTATTACAACTAAATTTCTTTGTTATCATGCAACGATCAGTTATAATAATTTCATATATATAACGGTATTTAACATTATCTAATCTATTTTATTTGCGATAAATACAGTGGTGTCAAATTTAGAATATATTAGAATCTGTAGCTTCTGAAGGGAATCTGTACCCTATATCACAACAGCTGCAGATGAGCTTTTGTTGTTATCATGTTGTATTCAATCATATTCTTCAGGATAGTCTTCAATTGTATGCTGGATAGCTGCCCTTGTTTGGGAATTCTGCTCCTAAGTAATGAAGTCTGCTCGAGTGAGCTCTTCGCATTCACAGAGTAGATGTTCAATAGATTTTGCCTCTCTTTCACATATTCTACATAAGTTGTTTTCGGTTAAGCCCATTTTATAAAGATGCTTCTTCTTTACTATCTGAATTTAAAATAGTTGTAATTATTTTGAACTGAAGAATATGTTTTATTATGTTATGTGAATAAGGATTTGTTTTTAATTATATTATTTATAAATATTTTTTCTATAAAATATTGCTAATAAGCCAAACTTTCAAATAAGTGTAACAACTTGCATTAAAACAGTCGGCAAATATGTTAAAAAATTTAAAGTAAAAATTAAATATTGCTAAAAGTGTCCAAATTAATCCTTTCAGTAAATTTAGGTACAATTGCACACGTGATTTTTGCTGCTATTTTTTTAAATGACGAGTAACAGTAATATATGAATTTTTGGGATTTATTTTTATCTACTATACTGGGGTTTACCTTTCACTTTAAAGATAAATTAACCGACTTTTACATTTAGGTTTTTTGTCACTCAATTTACTTGTGGTAGAATTTGTAAAAAGGTATTTGTTGAAAAAAAGTTATAAAAATTAACTTAAATAGTTAAAAATTAACATGGATAACAATCAGTATGTGATTTTTTAATTATTAAAGATGCAGTTATTTAGTTTTAATCATATTTGGAGCAAATTATTACTTTAGCTTTTGAAAAATTATAATCAAAAATTAATATGTACAATGTACACTAAAAAAATTAAGATTCGAAAAAAATTGTAGACAAAAATTTCTATAATAAAAAATTGTTTTCAAAGGTGACATATATATGGGTATAACTCAAACAAAAATTAATTCAGTTGGAGTTATCTCTGTTAGTCAATTTGCTAAACCACCGTTTTTGCCAGATAGGAGTATGTAAGATAGAGGTTCTTCAGATAAAATTATTTTTATTTATGAAAAAATAACAATAGTTAAATGAAATGGTCGACAAAAGTCCAAAAGAAAAGATTAAATGTTTTCGAAAGATAACAAAAGCATATGAAATTGATAAACCAAAAATTTGTAGATGAATACAATATCAGTCAATGAGTGGAATTGATAAATTTGACAAATCACTTTTCCAATCTTATTACATTCCCAATTAGGTAAAAACATCAAAAAGTGGATTTTTTAGTAAAACTTTCATACGAAATCTATGGAGTAATTATTACAATTTTTACAATTTTTTACTATATAACTTTTGTAATATATAACTGTGTAACTTTTACAAGTCAGAGACACCGGGATGGCATTGGACCGAAATAAAAAATATATTTTTTTGTTCTTAAAACGCTTTTAACATAGAAAAAATCGGGAAAATTATTTTTTTCGTTATTTCAAAATATCAACTAAAAGGGTTAATAATGGTTAAGGTATATTGTCTAGAATTAATTGAAAAATCTGTGGAGTAAATTAATAAAATTTTAGGTAAAATCGGTAACATCAGTAAAAACGATTTTATTATACAAGTTATAACTTGTAAGAGAAGAAAAATAAAACAAAAATCGTAATTGAGGTATATAGGAAAATATATGAAAATTAAAAATATTTTTGGCAACTTACAAAAAGCATAAATGCAAAAGAAAAATATCCGAATTTAAATTTTTTTAGAAAATTTTTATTGTATACTTATATGGAATTTATACATGCTTTCGGAATTTTTTTTTCTTTTTTCTAACAAGTTTTAGTAGACTTTCTGGAAACAGCGTATACAATTTTGAATTTTTTTAAAAGGTGTTTTAAAAAGGTGTTAAACAAAAATTTGTCCCAAGTATATGGAAAATTGCTGAGGTTATCATGATTCATAAGCCAGGAAAACACCCAAACGAAGCCAAGTCCTACAGACCTATTTCATTGTTACCAGTAATCTCTAAGTTGTTTGAGATACATATTCAAATATGGGTTTGTGCTAAAGAACTACATATTCAAGCTATCCAAACGTTCCAAAACAAAGTATTGCTAATGGTTTGTTCGCAATGCTGATATTCATAGGGACCTCGGGCTCCTCTCATAAAAGACGAAATAAAAAAAGGTGTTTTTATAGAAAAATTAAAAAGTTTTTGTCTAAAAAATTTTTTTTTAAAAAAAAGTACTTAAAAAATAAAAAAGGAGGAGAAGAGAAGTATTTGTTAAAATATTATATTCACTTAATTTAATATTAAAATTAATATTATTTTTCTATACCGCTCCCGTCATCCATCAGTTTTATAAAATTTTTATTTATTTATTTTTTACTTATATACCTAGTTTATTTATATATGTTCTTATATTATACACAAAAAAATATTCATTTCTAATTCTAAAAGAAGAATTATTTGCTCAAAATTTTAATGATTAAAACAATTTTCAAAATACACCACCTCTATATTATAATATTAAAAATAATACCGCCTTGGTATACACAATTTCAAAAATATTCTGCAAAAATATACTTTATACAGTTATATATTTATATTATTTTGCATTAATGTAGAATAGGTAAGTCCTCGTTTAGTAAATTAAAACTTTTTATTAAAAAAAAAACAAAAATAACAAAAAAAACTAATGATGGCCAATGTCAGATAAACGTGAAAATGAAAATAGACGAATTTCAAAAATAATTTTTATCCACTTTCGGTTCACATAAAAATATTAAAAATAAAATTAAATTTTGCAGTATACAATATATTTATGTTACTTATTATGTTATTTTATGTACTTTTGATATGTATTTTTATATTTTAATAAAACGGTATTAATAAAATATTGTATTTATAGTTTTTAATTTGATTTAATTGTTTTTTTAATTATTATTTTTTAAGGATTACTAATACATATATGTATACAATATATATACAAATATAAAGAATTTAAATTTTTATTGAAAAATTTTGTATTAAATTTTTATTGAAAACTGTCGGGTGTGTTTTTGAATTTTTTTTATTATTTTATTTAATTTATGCAAGTTAGTTTAAGTGATTAAATGACTATGACTATAATGGTAAATAAAACTAAAATATAAAAAGATTAACAGAATAATTTATTTATATTTATAAGAAGTCTACCTAAGTCACGAAAAATAAAATTCCCAAAAAGATAAAATCTTAATGTACCGAAATCTTAAATATTACTGATTAGTAAATTAAAAATGTTCTTAATTGTTTTATTTATTTTTTTTCACACTATCCAAACACTTGGTGAAATAATTGCCGAACGAAAATTTTTTGTATGTTTTGATACGGGGGATAGAACTGAACTCAAATCAATTAAAAAATTAACGGGTTTTGATCTAATTAATAATATGATCCTACATTTATATGATTTCTTTCGGCAAAGATTCAAGGTGTTACCACCACACATCAATACAATTGATCCTTAAAGTCGCGCAGCGTTTGGATGGGACAGATCCATCTGTTGAGTTTTGAAGGTTGTGACTTCCAATCGGCTATTTCAGCTAAGTTATTGTTAAGTGAGGTGACCATCATGTTTTTCTTTGAGTGTATTCCGGTAGAATTGGTGTTAGATTTCCTTCAAATGCCAAACTTTTGTATGTTAATTTTTCACTCATTTAGTTTTTAAAGCGACTTCAAATGGAAAATGATACACTGAAAATCATTATCCAAAAGATCAAATATTGAAATACAGAAATGAGAAAGCGATTATCTGGTCATTGAAATAATAAAAAGATATATTTTAAAAATCATGTGACTTAAAAAAATATATTTGATTTGTTGCTCAGCTCAACTTCCAGTAATTATAACTCAACACACGATAAAGACAAAAAGTTTGGAATGAAACTATTACATCTTTGCAGTTACTACAATTAACTTTAAACAATACCGTCAACATTTTGCAAGCGTATAAAGTTGGAAAAATTAAATTCTCCGCCAACTACAAACCTAGTATTATCGAACTATAAACCTAGTAAACAAAAGCATAATCTCAGATAGACAATATGATTTTAGATCGCATCGATCTATAAGTAATATGATAATTAGCCTTTGCGAAAAGCTCAATATCAGCCTCATTCTGGTGAGGCGGATATTTTTACTTTAGATATTTCAAAAGCTTTTAATCCAGTATTGCACACAGCTTTAATAGCCAAACAGTCTAGCTATTGGTCTAGGTTCTGTATTTTCTAAATGGATGGAAGGTTTTCTTTCGAATTGTTCGATACACGTCTTAGTAGACGATATCACGTCTGAAAACTTAATATAAATGCTGTGTATCGGAAGGATCTGTTCTTTCTCCCACTGTTTTCTTTATTTTCATCAACCCTTTACTCCAGACCAACCTTCAATTCCAATCCACAGTTTTACTGATGACAGTCTGGTGGTATCCTTCGATTTTCTCCGTAAATATAATGCTACAAGTGGCGAAGTTGACAATAGAAGACAAATAATACTTAAAATAATTAGCCATAATTTGACTTAAATGCCGACTGGAACTAAAAAAAACCAATACTCAACTCGGTTACCGTTAGACAACTGTCAAAACTCAAAACTGTCTTATTTCACGCAAACTTCCAGGATTTGAACCTAATCTCTTTTTTCTATATAATTTGGTTTTTTCTAATGAAAAAAACTCATTTTAGATGATTCTGATGGGTACAAAAAAAAATAATAATTTTGGAATTAAAATCATGCTAAAATATCAGAATGTGGAAATTTTGAAGTAGCCTTCATATTCAACGGGGATTTTAATCGAATGATGGTTATGGTTGGCCAAAAAAGTGTAATGAACGAAAACGCAAACAGTACTGAGTTCAACATCACTAAAAAACTCTATTTTTGCAAAAGTGAGCGAGCCGTCACGATTTTGTGTGATTTAAAGGTCTCCAAGGATCTGAATAGTTACAAGGTTATATATAATAGTTAAAATATCTACAAGGATCTGAAAGTTATTGAGAAGTGGTGTACTATTAGGTATAGCGCCTTTCAACAGAGAGATCCCAGGTGAGCGATAACAATTTGGAATAATATAATGATACTGTTTATAATATGATATTTCGTTGAGTAGGTTCCATTTCGTTGAGTAGGTTTATATAGATAGGGTTAAAAAATGTCTTATGTTTAAGATCAAAAATTTTGTATACAAATTATAACTGAATATTTTAAGCTTTTTCCTAAACACACCCTTTCTCTATGTCTGTATATATTTATATATTTTTGTGTGTTGCTCATTTTTCGATTTGTTTATTAGTTAATTGATTTTCAATTTGATAATTACAATTAAATTTTGTATATATGTATTTATATATACATATGTCATATTTCTTTGATTTATTTTTTTTTTTTTTTTTATTTTTGTTTGTCTATTTCAATTAATTAATTTTTAGATAATTTATTTCAAATTTAAGTTAAATATTGTTAATATAGAAAATATTTACAAAGATATGAATTTTTTTTTTTTATTTTTACTTTTGTTTTTTTTTTTGTTTTATTATTTTTTCGATATAAATATATTTAAACTTATATTTAGTTTTTGAATTTGTATTCAAAATGAATCGATTTACATAGTTTTAATATAATTATTAGATCACACGAAATAAAGAAAAAACGAGTCTCTATATATTTATAGTAAAAACTATAGTTTCCGTAGAAGCTATGGGTCTATAGATACAAAAAAAGCGAAAATCAACTGTTAACGTTAAGTTTGAGGCTTGGCAATAAAATTACACTCAGAACTCAAGAATCAGAGGCTCAAACGATCTAGTATTGTTTGATCAATCTTAATCAATCACTAAAAAATTCAATCAAATTAATTTAATCCTAAATATTTTTCAATCATATAATTGATTGTATTTTAGTTTCCGTAACGTGGCAAATTATATATTTAATATTTAAGAGCTTCGGTGCGCACTTCTTGGATATAGGATTTTTCTAAAAAAATTAAAAATTTATTTTTTATAATTATTATCACTATTCCTTAGAAAAATTCCATTTAACCACGTAATAAAGAATTTCAGCCCCATTTCGAACGACGTCAGTGCTCTTGTTTTTTTTATACATAGCCGAAACACTAAGGAGGGATACCTTTGATACCGATTCGTACATTTGGCTAAGGAAGAAAAGGATAGTTAGGAAAGTTCGTCTTGGATTTATGTAGGTCATAAATATAGAATCTTACATGCCTGGGGAACTCATAAGATGCAGTTCGGTTCCATATTCGGATATTGAGGTTATATACGAATTTCCATCACTTTCTTTTACTATCTAGGGATTTCTATGGTATAGTATATGGATTAGTACATTCTGTCCTTTATCTTTCACGAGGGAAGCACTTAGAAGTAATACAGAGTTAATCTTCACTGACCAATTACCCGTTCATACGACGACTACCAAAAGTAGCAAAATGAGCAGTAACGTTTGGAACATTGATCACTCGAATAGTCCGTTTTTGGACTTTATTATAATTATACTCCTTTTTGGGTCGTATGAGAGCTTTATAGATTTTAAAGAGGTCACAGGAGTTTTTTCCAACATCGATTATATGATAATTCCCGAACAATTTTCGATTTAAGTGGCATAAGCTTTCAAAACGCTGAAGCTTATCTTATAGTACGTTTTCAAGCTCATGTTTATGGGTAAACATGTTGTTTATGATAAACTGGTTGTTTACGTAGTGGTTTTCCCATACAAATTTGCTGAAAATCATAAACAAGTAGCGAGGTGTTTATCTCATAAACCACTTCAAAAAACAAGTAACCCAACCATGAAATTTCGATTTTTTGTCGATTTTAAATTTTTTTTTGCATGACCCCTTGATTTTGTTGTCATAAATTCATTTTGTCATTTGTCAAAAAAAACAAAAAGAAATCAAAACACCAAGAATAGATGAAATTATGTGAATTTGTGTGAAATTAGTTTAGCTTCAATTAATGATCATCAAAAAAACGCAAAATCAAGTATAAATTCTCAATTATCATCAGCACGATTAATTGGACAATCTTGTATAACTTTAATAGAAAAAAGTGAAGAAAAATTCTATAGAGTTATAGAAATGATTGAGAAATTACAAGACTTACATGGAAAGTTAACAGAAGATGTAAAACAAAGGATATTGTAAAAGATGCATTTTTATTTTTAATTAACTTAATTTAATCAGCTTTATATATTAAAAATGTATAAATAATAAGGCTTTATATTATAAGTTAAAAAAATTGAAATGGAAAAAGAGATAATAAATTAAAATGATGATTATTTTTTTTATATATTTGTAAATTGAATATTTTTGTATTTCGTTTTTGAAAGATTCTCAGAACTAAATGTTGAAGTGAGTAAAGTGGGTATGGTAATAAACTAAAATGTGAATTATTTTATTTGTTTCTCTGATATTATCATTTTTTTTAAATCCTCCATATTTTTTTTTATTTTATTCATTTATCGTATGACCAATTATAATAGCTTAAGTTCTACTCAAAGATAATACAAAAAAAAATTTTATATAAACAGTAGTATAGTTTTATATAAACAATAAACAGCTGGTGGTTTTCCAAAAAACCTTGTGAACACTTGACATTTGACTGGTTTATGAGCTAGTTGTTTATCCATAAACATGAGCTTGAAAACGTACTATTACTGAAAGATCAGAATCAAAAATGGAAATTTTTCTGGAGATAATACAGCTCTGCAAATTTTGGAGTATTAAGTTCGGCGTTGTTTTTTAAGTTAATCAAATTAAAGTTAAAATAATAAAATAATTAGCTATTGTGACTAAATTATGGGTGAGGGAATCGGCCATGATGTCTCGTTTTTTTTGATACAGCGATAGATGTAGGTTCACACTTTTTATGAAAATTTCAGCATATCACCAGAAAGCTTTCGTCTGCAAAGCTGTGGATTGGATTGAAAATGGTTTGCAGAAAATCTTTTATTGATATAAGAAATAGGGTAGGTGAGGTTTTTTTACTGTGTTAACGTGTAATTGTCCTAAAAACAACTGAAAACCTTCTTTTGCGAGGCACTATTCAATTTGATAATAGAATTAGTGATTATGGGTATATAGTAAGCTTTTTTGGTAGTGACCTGAATGATTGAAAAAGTTTCTGGAATGAGGAGTTGGTACAAAAAAATTCGTCAAATTGAATATCTTATGATATTTTTCGTAGTGTGGTTATGAAATCCAAAAGAGTTATTTGCTTAGAACACGAACCGAAACAAAAATAGGAAAAAAAATTATTTTAGAGATTCTTTCAATAAGCGTTTATGATTTATAAAAAAAAAACTTTTTTTTCTCGAAATTATATATTTTTTTTCGAAAATTAAAATTTTGATTAAAAACTTTTTAAACATTTTTTTGATTATTAAGAGTGTGTTAGTATGTTTCATTATTTAAGAATATTATATTATGCTTTGATATAAGTAAATTTTCTTTCATTATTTATATATAAATAAATATTTAATTATATATAAATTCATATATTATATAATATATATATATATATATATAAATTTTGAAATGAATTTTCAATAAATTTTTCTTGTATTCAGTATAGTATATGTATATATATATATATATAAGCTGTTTGTTTTTTTAATTAATCTAATGTATTTTTGATGTATGGTGTTATTTTTTTTTGTTACAATTTTTTTTACAATTCAATATTTGTATTTACAGTTATAGCCAAGAAAATGCATGCTAATTAATAAAAAACAAAATAACTAATTAAAGTAAGTAATTTGTTTTTTTATATTTATGGTTACTTCCAAAATGCAGTATTTAAAGTACATTAAATACAATTTAAATACCGTTTACAGGTCAAGCATTCTTACTACTTTGGAGTACCATTTTGACAATATAAATACACACATATATTTTGACGTTTAAATTATAATTTTGTGCTTTTGTAATATAAATCAGTAATAGTTAGCCTTTCTGTTTATCCTTCGATAAATTTACTTTTGGTTTATCTTTCGTTACATGAAAATTAATATTGCGAGATCTTCACATAGGTCAGCTAGCACATATTTTCGTTGAAAAATTATATTTATTAACATATTTTGCTACAATTTGGCAATAAACTAATTTTTCCGCCGAAAATATGTGCCAACCTATAATTTAATTAATTCTGTTAACTTTATCTATGAAATGTATACAAAATGTATTCTAAATTTTTTCACTACACACTCTGCTATTACTTTAGGTTTCAGCTACGTATTTGAAATTTTAAATATTTTGGAATAGTGTACAAAGCGAAGAGCTTTAAAAATTCATTATGGAAGATGCTATATTGTCAATTTTACTTACAACAATCTGGAGTATAGGGATTAGGAAATATTGCGAAAAGTAAGCCTCAAAGTACAAAAACATACTTAACGTGGTAGGGGTTGAAAATCGACACTCTTCTCTCTCTGTCATAAATTTTTTTTATTTCCCAGAATGTCCCTATTATATGCTGAAGTTCTACTAAGTACGAACGGAATTTCATGTATTAGTCAAAAAAATTAGCTAAAAAGACAAGTTTATCTAAAACGTATAAATTAGATTTATCGACAACTTCATTAACCTTCGCTAGGGCGACAAATGAAATATACGTAAGCGGGCAAGATTAACATATGTTAATATTTTTGGTTTTTGCATATATTTTGTATGGAGAATTTTTTGATAAAAATAAGTGATTTTTATGCTTTTACGATTATTTTTGTATTTGCATTATTGTTACTTTTATCTTTGCTTTTATTACCAGCGAATATCTATCCTCTAAGATATTTTTTTGGAAATACCAGTATTTTAGAAAAAGGAAGTGCTACTGGGGACTTCCGTTTGTTACAAGGTACTTATAACAGAGTTAGTAGTTGCAACAACAACAGTGTATCTATTTCAGTGAAATAAAA
Source organism: Argyra leucocephala (assembly GCA_963942445.1). Taxonomy (NCBI): domain Eukaryota; kingdom Metazoa; phylum Arthropoda; class Insecta; order Diptera; family Dolichopodidae; genus Argyra; species Argyra leucocephala. The sequence continues at coordinate 11,103,284 of OZ012682.1, read as the reverse complement.
AAAAATTAAATAAAATATATATATTTTGGAAAGATTATTTATTGAATTTTCAATATTTGCAATAATATAGAAGAGTTTAAAATTTTATGTGTCGTTCAGGTAGGCAGGTAAGTAAATTTTGTAATTTTTAGTAGAAGTGGAAAAAACACAAAAAATTGGTGTTTTTCTTCAAAAAACCCATTTTTTAAATTTTCTATATTATGGCGTAAATATTAATAACTTTCTTCGAAATCAAGTCAAACTATTCAAAATATATGTAATTTAAAAAAAAATGCCGTTATAGGTATATGACACTTTTTTTATTGAGTTTTACTATGAGTAACACAAAAAATAAAAAAAAAAAATACACACAAAATATACAAAAAACTTATTTTTACAGGTTATCGTTTGAGGAAGAACAAGCATATTTCTCTAGATTGGTGGAACATGTGCTAGATGATGAGCATGCTGATGTAGAACAGGACGAAATAGTATTTGAACCAGTTGACGGTCCCTCAAGAGTCGAAAGTGATGATAATGACGAAAATTAAGATTATTGTATTTCGCAAAATGAAAATGAAGAATCAAATGCTTATAAAATGCATCCAAGACGTAAGTGATGGTCATGATTCTGAGGAAGAGTCACTAGATGATGAATCAAAAGTACAAAAAGAAAAAAATCACATTGTTGATTCAAATCAATATTTTATTGGATAGGATGGCACAAAGTGGAATAAAATTCCATCAACATATCAAAGGGCTAGACAACAAAAAACTTCCGACAAAAATCGATAGGTCCGCATCCATCAACAAAAAGTTTAACTGATTGTGAAAGATTCGCCGCAATTTTCAATACATCAATGGTTGACACAAATTTTAATTTGACTTCGTAAGAGAATTTTTCTTTTTTCTAACATACCAAAAATAAAATTCAAAACAAAATTTTTTTTCAAAAATTCTTTGGTGCTTTATTTACTTTATGTTTTAAAATATATTAATTTTAGTACATTTCTATTTCAATTTAGAATATTTCAGAACCTTTTATCTTGTTTTTTAACTTCTATCGAAATAATTACAAAAATTTCAAAGAATACCATACATTTTGTATGAATAAAAAAAATATTAACATATGTTAATCTTGCCCAACAACGAAGAAAAAAAATTAAATTGCCGAACAATTGGGCATAGACACGTTTTTCCGAACTTTTCTTTATATATTCAATATCTACTAAAAAAATTAGGCACTGATCTCTGATTTCATTAAGATCAGCCAAATAATGAAGCTTTTATGCAAAAGTAAAAAAAGTAAATATTAACAAGTTAATCCTGCCCGTGTGAAGGTTAAACAATTATAATGCAACTGTAAAGCCACATTTTGGTTATTGTGCTACTGTACAAATAAATAGAAATAAATACAATTTTGTACTTAAAGCATTAAGGATAAGAAGTGGATAAGTTACAAGAACTATAAAATATAGAAATGAAAATATTTTGACCCTGGCGAAAACAAACAAAGTCTGCATAATGTGGGTATTTCAGGGCATTCTGGCATAGCAAGAAACGAAGCGGCAGATTGTCTAGCAAAAAAGGCATCGGATACGTTTCTTATAGGACCTAGTCCATTCCGTGAGATTCCCCTGAGCACAGCTAAGATGCAGCTGAAAGTGAGAGTGAAGCAAAGAGCTAAAGATTTCTGGACTAAAGTTCCTGCATATCGTCAAGCAAAAATGGTCATTTTTGCTTGGCGATGTCCAGGAAACGCACGCTCAAGAAAATTAAAATTCTTCCAAATTTCGATAAGACACAGGCGCGTATGTTGGCGGGGATAATAACAGGCCACTGCTTAATAATGAAGGATCTTTATAAAATGGGCTTAATCGAAAACTACTAATGCAGAATATGTCAAATAGAGGAATAATCTATTGAACATATGCTCTGTGAATTAGAAAAGCGTACTCGTAGCAAGCTTCGCCATATGGAAGCAACTTTCCTCGAACAGTGGAAAGTTATAAAGATAAATACCACAATAATTCCAAGTAAATACAGGAGTTAAACCAGGAAAGACTTTATGTACGATGACGTTGTCGTATATTGCAATATGCGATAGGACATAAAAAAAATACGTATCATATTTATCATATTATACAGATGATATCACAATTATATCAACAAATTATACCGAGTAATAAAAGAACTTTTTATAACGCTCATACAGATAGTATTTGTAGGATACTACTATGGTAAGAGTTGGATTAAAATTATTAAATCCAAAAAAATGTACCGGAAAATGTTCAGATATGAAAACGGAGCGGTGGCGGAGTGGAAGAATTTAAGTATCTAGGCACAATATTCTGTGATAACAACATTATACAACATTGTATATATGAAATGGCTGCAAGCGAGACACCGATCCTACTATGCATATAAAAAAAATTATGCATCCAAAATTATTAAGTAGATCGCTAAAGCTCACCGTATACGAAACAATTATTTGACCAGAAGTAAAGCATGGTTCCTCAACCAATCAAATTAGAAAACTTAAAAATGTTTTGAGAAAAAAATTTGAAGGAAAATATTTGAATCAAGACTGTAACGGTAGCTAAGATGGAAAAGCAATTTAAAATTAAAGTTAAGTGTGTTAAATCACTAAGATTTTTGTTGAGCTGCAGACCCTCTGCAACAACTGGCAGAGCGTGGTACAAGTGTGAGTCAGATAGAGGCAAACTAGAACGAAGACTAAGTCCCACACCGGGATGTAACTCAAAAAGATGATGACGATGTGTTGATTAGTTAAAGTCTAGTAGACAAATAATAATTTTTTAAATATATATATATAAATATATGTGAAGCTGTTAAATTATTGTAATGTTAATTAAAAGTTGATTTTAAAAGGAATCGGTTGAATGTAAATATTGATGATAAAATTAAGCATTTGTAACTGAAAATGTATATTAAAAGTATTTTTTTATACTAATATAACCACTATTATTATGTAAACCGTGTTCTGTATCGAAAAAAAAAACTAACTTTACTTGAGGTGACTATATAACTTATTGCAATATGTATAGAAACATATCTAAGAGTTATAAAAATAAAACAAAAACTACGTTTACATATTGATATTCATATGTAAAAACTAATTAATAAATAAATATCCCAAAATGTAGAAATTTAATATTGCCATATTAAATAATAATAATGATAATAACAAAATTTATTAATATTTTATTTTCCAGTAACTCTCTCATGTTTGAATTAAGATTCTTTTATGTGTGTTATGTAGTTTTTAAATATAACATTTTATAACTAATTTTACAGTTAAAGAGCAATGAAAATATTTATAACTAATTTTACAGAAAAAAGCAATGCGAATATTTACAATATTAATATAGTGATTACTTACATTTATTACATACATCAATACATACATTAATATTTCTATATTATATTATTTAATTTTTAATATTTTTTTTTTTATAATTTTATTTTATTTTGTGTAAATGTATTTTATATATTAGATAGTTAATAAAGTTTTGTTTATTTTTAAAATATTAAATTTAATAATGTAATAAATTATACTATATTAATTTTTTATTTATTTTTTTATTTTGTTTGTGTTTTTAATTATTTTAATCATTAATATTATCAATTGATGTTGTTGATAGATCTTCTGGTGTTGATTTAATATCAATTCTACCAACTATATCATTATTTAGGTTATCATAATGTTTTTGTTGTTCTTGCTGTTGATGATGATGTAAATTATTATGTTGCTGTTCATAATGTTGCTGTTGTTGACGATGTAAATTATTATGTTGCTGTTCATAATGTTGCTGTTGTTGTTGTTGGTGCTGCTGTTGTTGTTGTTGATGATGATAAAAATTTTGTTGCATTATATCAATTGAATTATGTGAATTCAAGTTACTGTTATTATTACCACCATTAAAACGATGATAATTTCTTTCTAAATTTGAAGCTAACATTAATTTTTCTGTTTGTGACATATATTGCATAGAACAATGTGATGATGATGCCACTCCTGATGTTGATGATGTTGGTAAAATAAAATTATTTGTTGACAATAATCTAAATAATAATACAAAATAAAATTATTAAGTAATTATACGATTTATTTATTTATATTAAATTTATAATTTCTCTAATATTTTGTATATAAGTTTAATAAATTGCTAGTAAAATCACCCGAAGTTGTCCGTATTGTATATATTGTCCGAATTTATTTCAATAAAGTTTTATTTATGAACTGAATTTAAAAAAATGAGTTCGGAAAAATATTTGATATTTTATAAGGATATTAAATCTGCAGTAGATTTGCATTTGAGCTTTAATAACATAATGTATGCAATAGTTTGTCATACTTTTATTATTAATCTGACTTTGAATATTTTTGGTTTTGAAATTTCACATAATTGGTGCTCCTCCTTCTAGTGTGACTGGTGCAGAAAAAATATCAAAAATCTTATCAAAGTCAACAAATTTAGAAATTCCGTTGGGTAGCTAACTGATTTGTTTCTTTCATCGTCACTATTTCTGTTTTACCATTCTAGTCTTAAGAATTTTTACTTATATAGAGCATACAACAAGCAAGCATATAGTAATATATAGTAACTAGAATAAGCCTCCGTGTACATACCCGGCTGAGCAATAGAAAGGAATTTTTCTGTGAAACGGCACAATAAAATGCTTTTTAATACAATTATACATTTAACACGTTGAAAATATCTGACAATAATATATAGAATAGTAATATTAATAGCAAACCACAAAAAAAAAAAATTCAAAATTTTAAGTTAATATTAATTTTAAAATAAAATAAAAAAATATCACATAACATTAAACTTTTTTGTAAGATTTAATTTGTTTTTATTATTTTTTTATTTCTCGAGGGAAGGTAAAAGCCTCGACAAAATCTAAGCAGACCGCGCACGTAGGAACTCAGCTATGTGGAACTCTAACCCACTAAAACAACCGAAACCCTTTAATAACTGATATTATTAACCGATTAATTGATTGTCGCGTTAATTGGGAAAAAGTGTGTCGGAATGTTATTAAAAAATAGTTTCCGATAATTTTATTAAACCATTAATCATACCTATGGGTTAGTTTTAAAATTCATCATATAGGAAACAATTGGATAAAATGAAGTGTTCTAGACCTGGTATGAAACATTGTCATATTGTCAACCTCCTAGTATGCAACATTGTCAGTTACAGTGTCGTTGTCAGTAGTTTTCCCCGGTCTTAGCCCTGCTAGAATTTTAAGTTTTAGAGCAGTGGATTGTGAAGAGCTGACCATGAGTGAAGGTAGGTTGAGGGAGATAAATTTCGACTCTTTGAAATGTTTGACCTTGTGATTTATTGATTGCTATTGCGTATGCGAGACTTACTGGAAATTGATGTCTTCTTATAAAATAATTTTCATTCTATATCTGATATTTTCTTTTTATTTTATAAATAAAAGAGTTAATTTTATAAAGATTAACTTAAAACTTTGAGCAATTTTTAACTTTTTGTTGTTTACTATTAATATTATTATTCTATACATTGTTTTCAGATACTTTAAACATGCCAAATGTTCAAAATTTTCTTGACTTGACTATTCAGGTGCTCAAATTAAAAAAGATATACTTACAAAATTTTTGCACAAAAAGATTCGGAACAAAGCAGATCAATTTGGAACTATTTTAAACAATCTACTCAAACGATCAGAGCATTTTTGGGCAAAAAAGTTAAATTAACGGAAACTACTGAACACAACAATTTTTTTTACTCTAGACCGTTCTAGATCGTTCTTGAAAAGTTTATTGAATAAACCTAACATTTTACTGAAATATTAAAAATTGAGCGAATGAATATATTTTATTTTTTTATTACGGTACCATAAATTTTAGTTTGGTATTTGCCGACAGATGCATTTTTATGTAGAATTTAATAAATATTATATTTTTATTCTTTTATATAGATATACCTCAGATTTGTTATACGGTTTAATGGAAAATCAGCTTCATTATGAATTGTATCCATCATATCAATTTATCTTTGGTAGGTAAATACCATATTTTATTTTTGAATTGATTTTACTTAGAAAACAAACGTATTACGTAGTTATAGTTTATTTAAAAAAATTTTTTTTTGTAGGTATGTTAAAATGTCTTACATGGGTGAAATTTTAAATTGAAATTTCTAATTAAAAATTAAAAAAATTTAAAAAAATATATAATTTTGCTTAGTCTCATTTTAAATATCTATCATTTTAAAAAATAATAATGAATATCGGTTGTTAGATGGTTCAGATTTGAACCGTACTATTTCAATCTATAAATTAAACATACTTAAATTATGTATTTTCAAATGACTATGACCAATGACATTAAAGAAATTATCAAACGTATGAAGTTATTCATATAGAACTATATGGAACAGGTTACTGAATAAACTTAATATTTTAAGATTTTTCTTGTATGTACTTTAAATTTTAGTTTGATTATTGGCCGTTAGATGGTTTTTATGTAGATTTTAATAAATATATAAGTTAACTCCTATTTGTTTTTGTTTAAATAAATTGTCAGTTTTATCATAAAGTTATAATAATATACATATATACAATGTATGTATGTAAGATACTTTAAAAAATAAAAATTTTAGTCATAAATTAAGATATGTTTCTTTTTTATTAAAATTAAATATTATAAAATCTGTAAAATAAATTTGAACAATAAAATTTTAACATGGGCTCGATATACATAACATTTCAACAATATACTAATAAGACTTCCTAACCAAAATACACTACAAATTACATTATATTTATTGTACCTACATTTTAGCTGTTTGAGTATACATATATAGGTAGAATAAATGCTAATTGGTATAATATATTTTATTATATGCAAATATCTACATGATACATCATAGAGAATCGAACTCACAAAAATTTATGATATTAAAACCTATATTAATAATATTATCCTACTAATTAATTTTTTTTCCTACTAATTCAATTCAATTTTATTTAATTTAATTTTTACATTTACATTTGAGTTCTATTACATTTTTTATACAGAGTTCAGATGTAATTACATCTACACAACTGAAATATTACATTATGTTTTTTTTTTTTTACATTTTGCTTAATTCACTAATATTTACGAGTTCATAAGGGAAACTTTAAAAAAACCTTATATTTGATTTTATTTTTTATTAAAACTTATACCTAATTAGTAACTAACCTAGTCTAACTATTAACTAACCTACTTATCTAAACTACTTAACCTAAATCTGCCATAATAGCAAAACTATATAATTCAAACGAACTTATTGGTATAAGCTCCTTATAATTGAATTTTCTGAAAATGAGCATTTTGTAACAAAAGAATCTGTTTTCTGTGATATTAATAGCGATATCAAGCTTATATTTGCTTTATAATGGAGTTTTTTAGTTGAATAAAAAAAAGGGAGGTTGAACATTAATTTCAAAATTTTATTTTGAGCCACTTGAAGAGTGTTAATGTGAGTTTTAGCAATATCATGGAAGACGGGACATGCATAGATTATGATCGGTAAAAATATAATTTTCATTATTATTAATTTATTTTCAATTAATATGTAAGATTTTCTATTGATAAACGGATATAGGATCCTTGTGGTTTTATTTAACTTTTCTATTGTCTTAGTGATATAAGTTTTAAATGTTAAACGTTTATCTAATTGTACGCCTAGGTACTTTACGCTATCTACCCAATGAATATCTAAATTTTGCAGTTGTAAGTTTGTTGTTGGTATTAGTTCCAATTTTCTTTTTTTTGTGAAGTATATGGCATTTGTTTTTTGAATATTAATTGAAATTTTCCATTTATAAAAATAGTTAACCAGTGAGTTTAATGCATTTTACAGGTTGTTTACTATGTCGGCACCCAAAAACCTGATGTGTATAACGAGGTATCATCGGCAAAAATTGATAAATGAACATTTGCGGTTCTGGGAAAGTCATATGTATAGATGTTATACAAGATTGGGCCTAGGACAGAACCTTGAGGTACTCCGGCTGGTATTAAATAAGTAATTGAATCAGTTTTACCTATAAACACTTTGAATTTTCTTTCTTGTAAAAAGCTGTGAATGATTTTAATTAAGTAGTTATCTAAGCTCATTCTCCTTAGTTTATAAATTATACCTCTATGCCAAACTGTGTCAAATGCTGAGTTTATATCAAGGACTACCATACCAACAGATTTTTTTTCATTTAGTGTAGTTTTTATAAAAAATTTTAAGCGTACTAACGGGTGAATAGTTGAATGTTCAGATCTGAAACCAAACTGTTCTTCAGGTAATATATTATTTTGTGCTAAGAAATTAACGACTCTATTTTTAATGATTTTTTCAAAGATTTTACTAAATATATTTAGTAAACTAATAGGTCTATAGCTACTAGCACATTCAGGTGGTTTACTAGGCTTTGCAATTGGAATAACTTTAGCCATTTTCCAATTTTCAGGAAAATAACCAATTTTTAAGCAGTTGTTCAAGAGCTTAGTGAAATATTCAACTGCCTGTTTTGGTAGATTCTTTACACATACATTAGGAATTTCATCAATACCTGGTGCTTTTTTATTTTTCAACATACGTATTATGCTCGAGACTTCTCGACTTTTTACTTTATTTTGTGAGAGCAAGGTTATTTCCTCACTTTCAAAAGCTTCTATACATTCGTTAACTCTATTTTCGATACTATTGTCATTGTAATTTATTGTAATTTGGTGTTTGTTATAAAATGTTTTTCCTAGAATATTGGCTTTTTCTTTAGCTGTAGAATAGATAGTATCATTTACTTTGAGAGCGGGAATACATTTATTTTTACTTTTTATTATTTTGGATAAATTCCAGAAAGGTTTACTACCCTTCCTCAAGTTTTTTAATGTATTGTTCCAGTGTAAATTTTTGAATTTACTTATTTCTTCGTTGATTAGGTTGTTGAAATGATTCAGTTGTGCTTTATATATAGTTTCCCTCGATCTAACCCATTTTCTTCTTGCCGCATTTCTTTTACCTATAATTTCTAATATTGAAGGAGGAAGACTTTTCTTATACAGTTTCTTGACTTTACGAGGTACCGCAGTCAAGATTCTTTGATTATATTATGAAATTCGGATATCTTGTTATCTATTTCATAAGAATAGATAAAAGAATCGTCATTAAAATTATTTATTATCCTATCATTGAGATACTTTTTGAACACCTTCCATTTAGCATTTTTGTAGTCTAAATAGTGGTGTTCTTTATAAACTATATTGCAGTCTACTTCTAAATAAACGGGCAGGTGGTCAGAAGAAAGTTGATTCATCACAGTGGGTGTTGAATACATTTCAGAGTTTTTTGTAAAGAATATATCTAATACTGACGGATTTTGTCTGCTATTTGATGGTATATAGGTAGCATCAAGAGGAAATAGTATTTCGATATTGCCACTTACTGATAGGTCATTCAATATGTTGCCCCAGCAGTTTGCTCTATTGCAATCCCAATATCTGTTACGCGAGTTTAGGTCACCACCTACAAGATATTTTCCGTCTATTCTAGATAATTTAAGTATATCCGATTTGTATGCAGATTTTAAATTTTTTTTATTGTTGTTGATTTGACTATGATGTGAATTTAATAGTTTCGCACTATTTCCTGGAAAGTATACCGAATAAAATTGTATTGTTTCATTGTTAGATGTAATAACTTTAACTCCAATATTTTCGATACATTGAGTTTTGATTATCGGTAAAATACTGTGATTCAGTTTTTTAGAAACAACTATAGCCACATCACCGCCACTGGTATGTCTACGATCATTTCTGTAAATATAATAATTTTTATTATTTATGTTTACGTTTGGATTTAACCACGTTTCACTAATTAACCCTATGTCAATTTTTAGCCTATGTAGTAAATCAAAAAATTCAACGCTTTTTTTTGAGAATGATCTAGCATTCCATGATATTACTTTTAACTTTTTATTTGGTTCAATTGTTTTGATATTGTCTGGCAATACCCAGGCCCGTTCCTGGCGGGGGTGCAAAAGGTGCCCCCGCACGTGAGCGGCCAAGTCGAAGGGCGGCCGCCGACCAACTTTTATTATGTTTAAAAAAAAAATGTAAAAAAAAGAATGATTTTAATTTGGAGTACTAAGCTGTAAAAAAAAATTAACTTAGTGTAATTAAGTAGAAACAACTTTTTATAAAAACATCTTCTATTTTTTTATGTATTTTCCAATTTACTTATTTTTTTTAACGGACAAAACTTTAAATTTTGCTATTAAAAATTTGTAAGTATGCCATGACTTTTTAACATTGCCATGACTATGTAGACTTATATGTTAAATGTTAACATGTATATATTAACATTAACATTAGTGAAATAGAATTATTTACAAGTGATAGTTGTGTAATACATTTTTGCTATTAGTTACTTCATATCAATTATTATAGGTGTTGATCTAACAAATTAAGTATAAAGTATAATTAATAAAGGTAAGTTTTACTATTTAGAAATTTTATTATGAATAAGAAAATATCACACCTTCTTAGATGTCAGAAAGAAAAACTAAAAGGCAATCTGGTGCTTATTATAGAAAAAAAAAAGAATTAAAACTAAAAGAAATAGAGAAACTAAGTGGATCTTTAACACAGTTTTTGGAACCCTCACAAAAATCACCTGTGGCAAGTACGTCAGGAATGTCAACTAAAGAAATTTATACTGAAGAACCTGATACATTTCTGGATGTGCTAGATTCGTCTCCAAGTCCTACAAAAAGGCCAGAACAGCCACAAGATGACTCATCATCAACATCAGAGTCAGAAAATCCCGAAGAAGAGCTTTCTAATAAAACAGAATCAGTAAGTTCGTTTTTAGTGCTGGAAGATCCAGGAACATGGCCTGAATCGATAACTAAAGAAGTCTTAGAAATTTTAGTGAAGAAAGGACCAGTGCAACTTCGGGATAATTTTCATTTTCCATCAGATGAGACAAACAGAAGATTTTCTGCAACATATTTTTTTAGAACTTTAGAAAATGGTGAAACAGTTTCCAGAAACTGGATAGTTTATTCTACTAAATTGAATATGGTATTTTGTTTTTGCTGCAAGTTATTCAGCAAAAATATTTTTAAGCTGACCAGTGGTGGATATTCTGATTGGCGACATGCAACACCGTATTTTGTTCAACATGAAAACAGTGCACAACATATCGAATGTTCAAAAAAGTGGTGCGAATTAAAATTGCGGATGCAAAAGAACTGCACAATAGATAAAGAGCTTCAAACATATTATGAAATGGAAACAAAACGATGGCGTGGTATTATTGAAAGAATGATAGCTATTGTTCAATTTTTATCTGGCCAGTGTTTAACATTTCGCGGCACGTCGACAGAGTTATACCATCCCAGCAACGGAAATTTCATGAAAGCTGTAGAAATGTTATCTAAATTTGATCCGATAATAACAGAACATGTAAGAAACGTACAAACATCAAAACAAAAAAAAAGTCATATGCCACATTATTTGGGAATCCATTTTCAAAACGAAATCATTGAATTATTAGCAGCCTCTGTAACAAAGAAATTAACAACCATTATAAAAAATTCAAAATATTTTTCTATTATACTTGATTGTACGCCAGATTTAAGCCACGTCGAACAAATCACGTTTGTTGTTCGGTGTGTGAATTTGACGCAAAATAAAGCAACAGTCGAAGAATATTTTCTTGGTTTTTCTCCAATAGTTGATACGACTGGTGAAGGTTTATTTAACTTCCTTACTAACGAATTGTTGCCTAAATTTAGCTTGGATGTACAAAATGTTCGTGGTCAAGGCTATGATAATGGATCCAACATGAGAGGTAAGCATATAGGACTTCAAAAAAGATTTTTGAATATTAACCCCAGAGCAACATTTGTACCATGTGCAGCACATAACCTAAATTTAGTCCTTAATGATGCTGTTAACATTAATAACGAAACCGTTGGATTTTTCGATATTGTTCAGGAATTATTTAATTTTTTTTCTGCCTCTCCATATAGATGGAATATGTTAAAAATCAAAATTAAAAATTTAACTTTAAAACCTTTAAGTGGTACTAGATGGTCAAGTCGTATTAACGCTATAAGACCCTTGCAGCAAAATATTAAAGAAATTTTTGAAAGTTTAATTAATTAAGAGATGATCAAAGTAGAGATATAAGCACAAGAAATATGGCAAATTCGTTATCTGAAAAATTAAAATCATTTAAATTTTTATGTTCGTTAATTATCTGGCATGATATACTCTCAAAAATTGACGTAGTTAGCAAAATGCTACAAAATTCCACCATTGATATTAATGAATGTAGTAAAGCGTTGGGTAATTTAAAAAGATTTTTAAATGATAAAAGAAACGATGCCAGTTTTAATGAATATATAAGTCAAGCTACAAACCTTGCACAAGCTATTGATGTAGAAAATGAATTTCCACAAACCCGCATAAGAAAAAGACCTCGTCAATTTTTATATGAATCAAGTGATGAGTTTGTAGAAAATCCTAAACAAAACTTTAAAATTAATTTTTATTTTCGCATTATAGATAGAGCGAATAATTCTGTAGAGGAAAGATTTACGTTATTAGATCAATGTAATAATATCTATGGTTTTTTGTATTCTTTCCATTCAATAGATTCAGATATTTTAAAAAAATGTTGCTTGGATTTGGAAGTTTTTCTCCAAATTAATGTTAACGATGTTATAGAAAAAGACCTGAATGGTTTTGAATTATTTAACGAAATATTAAGTTTTAGGGAAATATTTCCCACTGCGGCAAAGCCTATAATGACTTTAAATTACATCATACAAAACGACTTAATATCCTCATTTCCTAATTTTTCTATAGCATTAAGAATTTTTTTAACACTGCCTGTAACGGTAGCATCTGGAGAAAGAAGTTTTTCTAAATTAAAATTAATTAAAAATTACCTCAGGTCGTCGATGCCGCAAGAAAGGCTAACCAATCTTGCTTTGTTATCGATAGAAAAAGATATTTGTGAGGATTTAAACTTATCTCAAGTAATTGATGATTTTGCTTCTGCAAAGGCAAGAAGAATAAAATTGTGAAATATTTTTTTTGGTTCTTAAACTTAATAATTTGTTTTAAATGAAACTAATAATTTCTTTTGTATTTATTGAAATAAAATAACAAACCATTTTTGTTGATTTACAAATTTTAGTTTCATTTTATAATAAAAAATATAAAAAAAACTTTCTCTTTTTATTATAGCATGTTGTCGTAAATAAATAAAAACTTTTTCTTCACTCATTTTTATTTCGTTTTTATATTCTGTATTCAATAACATAAGGGTTAATTTTTACAAGGTAATAATCCCCTCATCGGGTGATCCGCAAATTTTTATTAAAAAAAAAATTAATATGGGCGGCAATTTTGTTTTTGCATCTGAGCGGCCAGCAACACAGGAACGGCACTGGCAATACCGTATATGTTTTTTTTATTTTGGTATTATTAATTATGGGAGACTATAGAGATATTTTGTTGCTAGTTCCGTTATTACACAAAACTGCTCATTTTTGTTATTACATTTACCTAATTTAGATAATAACTCCATCGTCAAGTTATTTATCTCTTCGAGAGAGAATAGATTTTTATTAATATTATTACTAAAACTATTATTAATGTTGTTGTTAGTATTACTGTTACTATTATTAAAATTAAAATTATTCCAAGGTGATGATTTTGGTAATTGTGTGTTTGATAGTGTTTGTGGAAAATTATGTTCATAATTTATTTTTGTATTAAAAGTTCTTGTATTTTTTTTTTTTTTTTTTTTTTTTTTTTTTTTTATATTATAGCCAAAACTTAGGTTTTGAACCTTTTAGTACTTGCGTACCGTTGACCATTTGAAAAAGGAAAGGATAGCTAAAGGAAAGGAAAGAAAAAGGAAGAAGAATAGTTTTGTGGGAAAGAGCGAACAATGTTGTTAATATTCGTCTTAAATTTCTGTAAATCATAAATAAAAAATCCTTCTCTAATTGGGAATGCTTCGATTGGGACTCGATTCCACAATCGAGATGTTCTTACTATAAAAGAATTTCCATAGCCGGACTTAAACCATCTCGGAATTTCCACTGTGAAAGGGTGTGCACTTGATGCCTCTCGTGTTATGCGACAGAATTGCTTGAGAGGAGGAAGAAGTGACTTTAGTTCCTCGGAACAAGTGCCAACACCAAGTAGATATCTATAAAATAGAGAAAGTGCTCCAACAATACGACGATGACCAAGTGGTATAAGGGATGAGGTCACATTTATGTCGCCTATAAGACGAATGGCGCGGTTTTGAACTTTGTCCAAAAAATTTAAAGCAGCTTTTGGTGCACCTGCCCATAAATGTGAGTTATACTCGAGCTTGGGTCGTATATATGCTTTATAGATTTTTAAGAGGTCTGGAGATGAAAAATAAGCTTTGCAGCGACTTAAAAAGCCCAAACATTTGGCGGCGCTTTTCGCAATATCGAAAATATGCTCATTCCAGTGCATATTTTGATTCACTCGCATCCCGAGAATGTTCAAGTCTTTGAGTCGCTGAATAACTTCATTTTGAAGTCGGAGAATTGGTTCGAATGTTGTTAGCTTGTTACTAACAAGACAGCTTTGAGTTTTTGAAGTGTTAAACTCGACTCTGTTTGCTCTACCCCAGTCGACAATTTTGGCTAGGTCGTGATTGAGTGCACCAGCCATCATTGTTCTTTTGGAGTTGACTGCTGAAGTTGTAGCATTATTTGTTTTAAGAAAATCATATGATGCTACTAGAGTGCTGTCATCAGCAAAACTATGGATTGGATTGAAAGTTAATTTGAGAAGGTCATTAATGAAAATGAGAAATAGGGTGGGTGAAAGGACGGAGCCTTGTGGAACACCAGCATTGATTTGAAGTTGGTCGGAAAAACTACCGTCAACTGAAACTATGATAGATCGATTTAGGAGAAAGCTTTCAATCCATTTAGAAAAGGTTGGACCGAGGCCAACAGCATTGCATTTTGCTATAAGAGCAGAATGCCAGACTCGATCAAAAGCCTTAGATATATCCAGAGCTACAACAGCAGCTTCACCAGATTGATGAAGACTGGTGTTAAGCTTTTCGCAGAGGCATGTCATGAGATCACCGGTGGAACGCTGAGCTCGAAAGCCGTATTGACTATCATGAATTATACCTCTACTATCAAGATATTTCTTCAACTTTTGATTGACTAAGATTTCCATCGTTTTGGAAATAATGGAAGTAATAGCTATGGGCCTATAGTTCGAAGGATTGCTTTTGTCACCTTTTTTAGGAATAGGATAAACTTGGGCAACTTTCCAATTGGACGGGTAAGTTCCTGAAGAAAAGGACAAATAGAATAAGTTGCGCAGAGGTTTAGAAATGGCGAGGGCAATGTGTCGCAGCACAATCGCAGGTATACCATCGGGACCGGTAGATTTTTTTATATCAAGATTCTTCAAGACTTTTACTACAGCTCTTGTTCTGAAGTATATCCTTCCAAGCGAAGAATTAACAACAGGGATTGTTGGCGGAACTTGGGCTGTATTAGGGAGTGTGGAATTGGCTGCAAATAATTTTGCAAAAAGGTTAGCTTTTCCAACAGAATCTGATATAATTGTACTATTATCAATCATAGGTGGAAATGAAGATTGGCAAAAATTTTGCCCAACGCTTTTAGCAAACGTCCAGAAGGACCTGCTGTTGTTAGGGAGATTAAAGATTTCTCGTCTCAACCTTTGGTTGTGCAGGAATTTTTGCTGATTGATAATTTTTTTACATTTATTCCTAACCACTTTATAACTCTCATATGTGCTGACAGTTTTATTATTCTTGTATTTTTTATAGGCTTCTTCTTTGGACTTCAGAGCTTTGCTGCAGATATCATTAAACCAAGCTGAGGGATTTCGTTTTATACTTTTAAGGCTATTTGGAATGAAGGTTTTCATTCCTAATAGAATCCTTTTGGTAATCACCTCTGCATTTTGATTACTACTACGTGTAGGAACTGGATTTCTTTTATTTAGTATTTCGATATACACAGATCGGTTCGGACATGTGTTATCGGTTGAGTAATAAAAACCAAATGTGATAAATAAAAAATAAATAAAAAAAATTTGACTCAAAAGTGAATCGTCAAAAGAAATTGATTGAATGAAAAAAAACGAAGCACACGAAAAACCACAATATCTATTAACAATATTCCAGCAAGATTCATTATATACTTTTGTGTTTTATCTTATAGTAGTTCTAGATGCTCAACATCCACCACTAGTTTTATTTTCTACTTTTTAGGGGACTTGTTTGGTTTCGGTAAAAGTATATTTTAAAAATTTTTATTTTTACATTATTATTTTATTTTATACTTTTTAGTTTTAAGTGAAACCTATAGGTATTATAATATCAGAAAGAATATATAAGTGTAAACTCTTCTGTCTATAACACAATTGGTTTTTGAAATATGCCTGAGACGTGCTAGGCGTTGTTTGGCAGCAACCCGAACCAGTCCAAATTTTCGAAATCGGTTTGAGTCTTATTTCTTTATTTATGAAAAAGTATCTAAGTGTAAATTTTCATGCCTGTATTCCAATTGGTTTTCAAATGTGCCTGAGACGTGCTAGGAGTTCTTCGTCAGCAACCCGCACCAGTCATTTGATAACTTTGTAAAGTACCGTGTCCGGTTGATTTTTTCATCATGAGTAACTGTGCAAAATTTCAGAACTCTCTCTTTAAATTTTATAAAATAAATAATTTTTTTTCTTTTTGCGTTTGGTTTTAGTATTAACAAAAAAATTCCAACCTAGTTACCAAAAATATAAACATATATATATACATGGATTATATAAATATATACATATATACATATAAACATATATACATATACACATATATACATAATATATACATATATACATATATATAGACACTGGCAAGTTAATATAAAAGTATATAATAAAAATTGATTTTGATCGCCACGGCTTGCATCATCTCCGATTGATTAAATGAAAAAAAAACGAATCACACGAAAAACCACGAAAAGTGTGCCTTCGCTGATCGTGTTCTTGTGTATTATAATATAGATTATTCTATTATTAACTATACAAATTCTTCCGAGTCAGCCAGTCAGAACTTTAGGAAATGATAAAAAATGTATTTGTTTATTTTTCAGAGGTTTTTCAGATTCTAACCATTGTCAGAGCTGTAACACTTTTGATTTTTGAAATAAGCATAATGAGTGCTAGCAGTTATATGATAGCTACCCGAACAAGTCTGAATGTTGGAAATCATTAAAAGCCGTATGTGTTTGTTTTTGATAGAGATTAGATTTGACATTTTAGTTTTTGAAATATTCCTGATGGGCGCTAGAAGATACTACTTTGAAAAATTATTTGATAATAGTTTATAATGTTCATATTCATATTCAAATGTTTATTCAATTCTCAAATGGAGCGAAATCGCGCGTTAGAATGTTATGATAATGATTTTGATAATACGATACGAAACAAGCTATGTTTCTCTTTTCTAAGTATAGATTATACAAAATAAAAAAATTATAAAAAATATTTATTATTTTAGGTATATTGTAATTGAAATGTTTTTGCGAGAAAACGAATTGCTTTTTTATAATACATTTTTTGCGAATAGTTTACATAAACACAAAATCATTTCTCAAAAGAGAAATTTAAATCTAACTTGGTATTTCTTGGTATATTAATTTTTTGATTAAAATTATTCAGCTAAATTTCACAAAATTTGTTTTTAACGTTTAGTCCTTAGGTTAAAAATTATTAGAATTTTTTTTTTTGTTTTCAATAAATATTTCTTTTCGGGCAGTGGCCTATTAGGACGAGCCGTCTAATTCTAAAGTCTAATTTTTTTTTTTTATATATGTATATACCAACTGTTCCCGGTGTAACATTCGCCGGTCCAGCATTAGAAAAATATTTATTTCCTGTTCATTTAAATACTGAACTTGAAATAAAGCTTTATATTACATCAAAACAAATAATTTTTCTTAGCAAATCGTTTACCAAAGTATAACATTTTTATAACATAGGGTATTTGTTTCTTTCTCTAATCTAATAGGCATATACATACTCTTTTTTTTTGGGTAATTTCAATATGTGTTAATGACTTTAATAATTACTTACAACTTTAAAAAGTTTCACATTTTCTTGATTTTATGATCTTTCGCTATTATTCAGATGAACTTATGTGATTATTGTATTAAATATATAGTTTTCCTATATGGTTTAGAACTTGGATATGTTATTTCTATGAATGATTTATTTGAAAGATAGGCACAAAAATTAATAAGCTTTAATTTTTTTTCTTTCATAATCAATAACTCTTTAGGGTAAAATTTTGAAAGAACTTTATATATTTAAATTTTTAAGTTCCTGCCACTGTTTTTTACTTTCAGCTCCCGAGAGGGAAGGTTTTATAGACATTATTAGCGTATTAATATATTAGATATATATATTATATATTTTAAATATTAAATTTACCACCTTGAATCACGACTATTGTGTGATCTATCGAGCAATGGAATTCTATAAGCATCTTGATGATTATTTTGTCTGATAAAGCCTGATATTGATTGTGATAGTGGTAAAATAGGAACATCATCTAATGAAATTGAAGGACATGTCCATATATTCTGTAAAAAAAACAAAAAAAAAACAGATATGTATATACATAATATAAAATAAAAAACGCTTAATGAAATTGAGTTTTTAAAGTTAAATAAAAACAAATCCATGATTAAGAAGTACAGGCAACGACTCATAGCAACATCATAATTTTTGCAAAGAATCTTATTGAATGCTAGTCAAGCTCTTCATGTTCCTAGATTTTCATAAACATTTGATTGTGTCTAGACCATAATCTCATTTTGTTAAAATTTATAATTTAAACTTCAATGAAAGGCAGATACAATTCTTCAAGTCTTCCAACAGAAAGCTCAAAGTCTAAAAATCGGCTCGATATATCAAGACTTAATCCTTAAAGAAAAATACAGCTTTATGCAGATGATGCACCACTGAAATATACAGAAGATTCGTAGGCAAAATCAAGGTCATCAGTAAACATAATTTGAAAGTACTAGAGAGAAATGACTTCATTTTCATAAATTAAAGTTAAATATAGAAAAAATTGATATACTAACTATTACTAGATCAAAAAAATATACAAAAATCACTCAAACTATAGAGGCATCACACAATTAAATATGGAAAACAATATTTAATCCAATATAATAAATAATAAATTGAAATGTATACCTAAAAACATTCAAGGAAAATATAAAAGTGGAGTGAAATCAAATAGATCTATTATTGATTAAATATTTCTAATAAGGCATTACATCATAGAAATTATTCTCCTAATAGTTGAACAAAAGTATCTTCCACCTATTAATGTTTGGCTTTTGACTCAATGTAAAGAGATATAGTAGAAACTATTTTCCAAATGTGAAATCAACGTAATCAACGACGTAATATAAGATTTAGACAGATTTAGATTTCTTTTCTTTTTTAGGTGAATAAACTAAATTTTGAAAATGATTTTCATTTTGACGGATTTATTGATTGAGGAACGGGAAACGAAACGTTTATCAAAAATAAAATTGTTGCAGAAAATATGGTTACAAGATTAAGGACGTTAAAAAAATGTCCTACTAATAAGACTTCCGCTATTATAGCCAATAGACTTCCGCGATTGACGCGTTAGTCTACACAATTCGAAATTGAAAAATTAAAAGAAATATTTGTGACTGTTTAGAAAAATAAGCTTATTGTAGTAATAAAACGAGAGTTAGACTAAATAATATATAAAGATATGCGTACAGAAACTCTTCGAATCCAAGCCCCAGGGAACGCATCGTCGAGGGAGGCCACACCTTCGTTGGAGAGATGAAGTATCGGCAGATATGAAAAAACTTCAAATCATCAACTGGAGAGATTCCGCTCTTGACCGAAATCAGTGGAGGACAATTTTGCGTCAGGCCCAGGACCTTCAAGGCCTGTAGCGCCCAGCAAGTAAGTAAGTAAGCGTACAGAAACGAAAAGATAATCCACCCAAAATATAGCAACAAATGATTATACATTTTTGAAAAAGTGAATAGTTTTATATAATATCTAGATGAATCAGAAAATTTTCGAAAAACTAAATGCATTCGAAAATGAGTATTTAATTGAATTCAAGTTCTTTTCAAGTTAATTTTTTTTAAATATGACAATTAAGTTAAGAATATATAACACCACAGTAAGAAGTAAGAAATCAACCTGGAAAAAACCAAAGCTATGAGAACAAATAACACCTCCGAACATCTAAGGTGGAAAGAAAAACAAATCGAAATTATGAACAATTTCTGCTACTTGGGAAGTATAATAGCAACTATTGGTGGGGCTCAAGAAGATGTAGAAAATAGATTAAAGGAAGTAAGAACAGCATTTGGAAGATTGCGACCGATATGGAGGAACAGCCAAATATTTAAAGCAACTAAACTTAAAATATTTCGGTCTTGTGTAAAATCATACCTATATCTATATGGCTCTTGGCTAACATCAAAAATTATCAACCGCAAGTTACAAGGCTTCATTAATAAATATTTAAGGATAATATGCCGAATATTCTGGCCAAACGCAATAAGCTACAAGAACCTCTGGATACTAACCGGCGCAGAACCCATAGCGAAACAAATTAGAAGAAGAAAATGGAGATGAATAGGCAACACTCTCAGAAAGCTATCAAACAACATCGCGGTAATGACCTTAGAATGGAGCCCACAAGGCACAAGAAAACCCAGTCGCACAAAGAACACCTGACGGAGGACCATAAAACCATCGTAAATGTCTTGAAAAAGAAATTTCAGCCTGATGTAATATAAAAAAAAAGCTTGTCAATATTATCCGGAAAATAAATTGGCAACATTGTTGTAGTTGTAGCTTTCGGAGACATTGCGTTTTATTCCATTTGTTATCAAGCAAAATGAACTTAGAAATGTTCTTAGGATACCAAAATAGTTTTAAATGCAGAACCGTTAGACTACTAAGAAACCATAAGGTGGACCAAAATCAAGATGTCTGGAGAAAATTGTTGAAAACCGTTTGGGTCCTTTGAAGGTTCTTCTTACTTATACCTACTAAAAAATAAAAACAATAATTTTTTAATAAAATAAAAAGACCAATTTAATTTCGGGTTATCAAAATACAATTAGGTATTATAATCACCTGTAAATTAGATGAGAAATTATCATTGCCATATGTCGGTGAATTCGACATTGATCCATGGGGGCCAGTTCTGTAACGAATATCTTTTTTTTAAAAAAAGAATTTACATCAATATTATATAAAAATTAATTGCATTTTTAAAATTAGTTTTTTTTTGTTTTGCTTTTTTTTGCTTCTGATTTCTATAATTAAAATTTAAAAAAAAAATAGAATATTAGAAAAATAAATTTAAAAAAATTTTAAATAGAAAATAATTTTTTTTTTTTTAATTTTAAAATGTTTCATTCCAAATTCTATTCAAATGAAAAAAAAAACGAAATTAAAGACTGAAAGATCTTAAAAGAATTCAAAAATTTAAAAAATAAGTATTTAAGAGATAAATAGTTTAAAATATTTAAAATAGAATTTAAAAAGAATTAAAATATTTATAAAATAAATTTATAAGAAAAACTTTAATTGAAATTTTTTTTTAATTTTTTTGGTAGATATTACCTACCTTTTTAGAAACGCTTTTAAATAATTTAATTTTTTTACTTTATATATTTAAAAGAATTTAAAAAAATTAAATTCATTAATAAATAATAATGATGTTAGGGTGAGAAGTGATATTCTAATCGAGAAAAATACTATCTGTGGCATTTTGGAATAATCACTTAAATGGACTTATTGCATTCGATAGCGTATTTTATTATGCGTAAATAAGTGTTTATTTATTTTATTTATGCGTATATTTTTTATAAGAATCGATTAATTTTTGAACAAATTATGTTCATTTTAAAGATTAGGAAATACCACATAAGTGAAAGTTTAACATTAAAAGCATTTACAACAATCACTTATATACATATTTTTTATTATAATTAACCCTGGAAAGGTAATCATATTTTACTATTACTTAAAGGTAAACATGAGTAAATTTAAACACTTTTACTAGAATCTTATGAAAAAGGGTAAAAACGTTATCTCAAGTTGAAATATAATATTTTAATTATTTATAAAAATAATTATAACTATTTTAAAAAATTGTTTTTATTAAAGTGATTCACAACAGTAATTCATAGCATAAAAAATAAAATAATAAAAATAAAATATTTATTTGGTATTATCATATAGGTTTATTGCAATTAGAACAAAAATTAAGTGGTGGTGTATCGTCTTCTATTTGGTTTATCTATCTTTCTGTAACTACAATTACTGTAGAACTGTCGTGATGGACCGAAAGTGGATTTGAATTGATTTTATCTATTATTTAGCTAAACGTGTGTAACATTTATTCAGTATTTAGGTAAGCATCAATACAATTTACACACATCGATATCCCTATTCAAATTATAATATTTATGTTTGTCGTATTATCTGATCACATAATGTATACGGCTTTATTTAATTTTTAAAACAATCAAAACACAAAATGAAATAAAGGAAAAAATATTATTGACAGATGAAAGGAATTTTAGAGTTGGATTAAAATCAGGGAATCCCATTTCCAGAATATTTATAATACATTTTTTTTTTTTTTATATAATTCCAAGTCTATGGGAAGAACACCCTAACTGCTTTTTACACAGAGATTTGGAATACACAATCATATACAATATATTTTTCTGTAGAATTTTTGTGGTATATCTACTAATTTAAATGTGGAAAACATATTTCTATTGTAGAGTACTTCGCCTTCATAATAGCATAGTTCCATTTTATTTTTAGTGATAACCAAAACTCTCAACTATTTATCATTTATTTTTTCCCAATAATAAAGGGTACTGAACCAGGTCGAAAAATTCAGAAAGTATTTTTTGCCTTCGTCGGCAATCGAACCTGGGACCTTTCGGTTGAAAGGCAGGCGCTCTACCTACTGTGCTACCCAGCGTGTAAACGTACGGCCTTAGTGGCCGTTACCTTTTTAAAATAATAAAACCAATTATCTGCGGTGTTATGGTTCACTACTGATACGGTAAAAGAGGGATGAACTAATTGAGATTTTAGAGCTCAAAATCAAGGTATCCCACTTTTCTAGAATATTTATGTGTTACATAAAGAATTTGTTTTTACAAATATTTGAATACTTATGTAAATCTTTAAAATGGCTTGATTTGTTTTTTTTTTAAATAAAATAAAGTCGCAAATAAAAATTATATTATTTCATTTTTATTTAAAATGTGTTTTGAAATGAAGTCATTTGGCATTATTTCTTTCGACTTTATTTCAGGTAACCTATTCACCATAAATTTTTTTTTATAATCCTCATCAACCATATTTTTTTTTCATTCATTTGGTTTATTTTTTTCGACTTATCTACATTAAGGTTACATTTTATCATTTTGTAAGAAATTAAATTAAAAATTATATTAAAAATTTTTATTCTACTATTTTTTATTTCTTTTTCATTTTCAATTCAATAGTGAAATTCCTCAAATAATTTTTTTCACTAAATTAGAAAAATTTAATTCCTTTTAAAAAAACGCGGAAGGCTATACGCCCATCAGTGGTTCAAAAGTTATGAACTGTTTACACTACACATCCTTTTTATTTGTACTAAACTTTTTTTATTTACATTTATTTTGAATAGACGAATTTTTATTTTATTAATAAAAAAAAAACAATTTAATTTAGTAGCTAGGAAACTCCAAAAGATTTCCAAATGATTTGATTGGCGTATAAGTATGGATGGTTTGGTTTTTGTCAAATGAACTATACGAACTATATTCATAATGACTCAAAAGAAACCTTTAATAAAAATGAATTGAAGACTTGAATTACAAAACGGATCATAATAATAAGAGTCAGAAGATAAAGAGAGAAATAAAGAAATTGAATGATAGATCTCTGAACTATTACCTAGAAGATTTAACAGCTACTAAAGAAACAACTTATTATTTATGGAAAGCTACGAGTAAAATAATGTGGTCTATTGTGCATTCTGCACCACTGAGGAAAAATGATGGCTCATGAGCAAGGAGCGATAAAGAAAAAGCTTACACTTGCAGATTAACTCGCCGAAATTTTTAAGCCCAATGAAATGAACACTGCTATTAATCTAAATGAAACAAATAACCATGACGACATAAATAAGACGAAAAGAAGTAATTAAGAAAATCAAAAATGTAAAATTAAATAAAGCCTCAGGATTTTATTTAATAACTTCAAATGTGCTGAAAAATATACCCAACAAAGCTTTCACACTCTCGGTATATATAATGAATGCCTGTATTAAGGTTAAACACGTACCTAGTATATGGAAAGTTGCAGAGATAATAATGATCCAAAAAACCAGTAAAGCCTGCTAACGACACCAAATCTTACAGGCCGATATCTTTGCTCCCTACAATATCGAAGTTGTTTGAAAAATTACTATTGAGAAGGATTCAACCCCTCATAGAAAACAGGAATATAATACCTAATCACCAATTTGGGTTTAGGCAAAAATCCTCAACAATAGATCAAGTACATCGAAAAACAGACATTTTAGAAAGGGCACTGGAAAATAAACAAATTTGTTCTTCAGTATTTCTAGATGTGGTCCAAGCTTTTGATAAAGTTTGGCATGAAGGAATCATCAAAAAGCTAAGTTGTTTGCTCCCTAAAAATTATGTTCAATTATTTTAATCATATCTCTCAAATAGAGTTTTTCAAGTTGAAAATAAGAATGAATACTCCAAGGTAGTATACTGGGTCCAATTTTATATTTATTATACACCTGCGATATACCCGAAGTAGAAAATATAAAAATTCAGATGACACAGCATTGATGGCAGTTGGTTCTACTATAGGAGAAGCTACAAACAAACTGCAAAAAGCTAATGACAAAATTTCCAACTGGTGCAAAAACTGGAAAATTAAATTAATTGAAGCCAAATCTAGTCATGTAAACTTCACCTATAAAAACATAATAACTCTTCTCTCAATTAAAATTAATGATGTCGTGATTCCATTAGAGAATAAAGCTAAATATCTTGGCATGACCTTGGATGCAAAACTGAAATGGAAAGAGCATGTGAAAATCAAAAAACAAGAGCTCCAGTTCAAATATAGAGAAATATACTGGCTGATTGGGCGGAATTCTACCGTCTCGACCTATAACAAAGTTTTGATGTATAATCAAATATTGAAGCCAGTCTGGGCATACGGTTTAAATAGACCAGTTTTAATGTTGCAATAATGATAAGAGTTTTTAGTGGGTTAAAGTCCCACAGTCCTTCAAAGTGCCTTCCCCGGTAATAGGTAGTCCCTGAAGCCTCTTTCGATGATTTACTACTATCTGGAAAAAAAAGACTTGAATTGCGTTCTGAAATCAGGTAAAATAAATATTGACTATAGTGAAACAGCAATGTAATTTGATTACATGAGAACCGATATGAGAAAAGTAGTAAAACCAAAATGCATATTACATTAATAATAAGAAAGAATAAAACGGAGAAAAATGTTGAGTTTAACACTATAAAATCATACTAAATCAGATAAATGGAACTTACTGGTCATTATAGATAAAGAGGATGGATATGAAGAATATGGAACAAAATATTATGGACTTCAAGTCAAAATGCATTACCAAAAACGATAAAACAAGGACAAATGGCAGTAAAAAAATATAGGTACCAGCACTTCACACTTGTTACTCCGAAAATTCTACTACCGTTTACTAAATAATTTTTTTTTTCAATACATTATTTTATTGTAATTTAACTTTTATTTTTTGTTTAAACTTTATAAAAGTAGGTACTTAATCGCTAATAATTGTTGTTTGGTTTTTCTTCTAATAAAAATAATTAAATTTTTGGTACATATTTACATTACTCTTTATTTTATTTTTTATGACTTTTGTGTTGTGTTGTGATTAATTCAAAATAATTATTATTGTTATTTTCTTTTTGTTTTTTTTTTTTATTTGGTAAGAACATCATTTTTTGTAAGTATACACTAAATTTTTTTTTTTTTTAAATTTGTTTAAACCAACAATGATTACAGATCTTGTTTTAATTTCATTGTTAATTGTTTAATTGTATAGCATATGCAACGCCTGAAATAAACATTTACTTAAGTAGGGTTGACCATATATAAGATTTTTAATTTATTTTTTTTTTCCAATTCATTATTTTTAGCAAAGTAGTAAATCAAAAATAAAAGAAGACAAGAAATAAATAAATTTTTTTTTTTTTGAAAATATCTATTGTACTTCTTTTATTAAAATTTATTTTTGTTTTTCAATTGGACTTTGCTGTTTCCTTATTGATTTCCTAATTTCTAATATGGTTAACCATACTTGCTCTAGTGAAGATTGTCGCGATCGGAAATCAGAAATTTTCATTTGCTGCTCTGGATTGTGTAAACTATCCTTTCATGCTAAATGCGAAGGACTATTAGGTTCCCTTTTTGATAAAGTGAGAACGGAACCTGGGTTCTATTGGTATTGCAAAAATTGCGGTAAGATCTCATTCAGTGCTTTAATTTCTAGGCTCTCAGTGATTCAATCACAAAAAATTGCAATTTCAAAAAATCAACAGAGATGTTCTAAACTTCCAAACCAAATTTTCTTGCCTTTCTGAAGCTTTTTCTTCATTGAGAAACTTCAAACATACTGATCAATTTTGTAATTCGTCTGTAAGTTTAAACGAATCTAGTGAAATACAAGTTGGTGTCAAAACCAAGAGTCAACCTAAGTTGCCAACATCACTCAATAGGCCCAATGCGACTGTTAGCAAATCAAGCGGCACCAAAAAACCAAAACCAAAGTCACCAAGTATTTCTGCAAAAAAACTTAGTAATGATGGTCCAACCCTTGCCAACATTATTAATCTTAATAAAGCTACCACTAGTAGTAGTACTAAGATTGCTGTTAACAGCTTAAAAAACTCAGACTGCTGGAATTAATATCACACCTAACAATGCGTTTCTAACTTCCGGGGTTGTTGTTCATAATGCCCTTGCAAATTCTAATTTTTTAAAAGTTGTTCCTAAATCCAAGGTCTTATTCATCTCTCGACTTCTTCCGAGTACTACTTCTACAGATATACTTCAGCATATTCAAGTTAATTGCAATATTACAAGCTCAAATAACGTCATTCACTGCGTGAAAATTGCTGAGAAGCAACACGGTTCCTTTAAACTGACAATGTCTAAAATTCATTTTGACACTCTGTCAAAGTCTCCTCACTGGCCTGCTGGAATTATTGTTAAAGAATTTATTCCGCGTAAACGAAGAGAGACTACTGGAACTTCGAATTCAATTTAAAAAAAACTCAGTTGTCTCACCATCTTCTATCAAAACGTGAGAGGATTACGTACAAGAACTTGCCAATTCTTTCAACAGTCCCAATCATTTCCTCATGATGTTATTGCTTTGACTGAGACATGGCTGACCAGTAATATTGTCTCGCAAGAGTTATTTCCTCAGATTTTTCTGTTTATAGTAACGAGCGCATTAGTTCTTCACTCGGTGAACGTGGTTCTCCTCTTAGCGGTTCGCTCAACTTTTCAAAGTAACTCTGTTACTATTCCCAATTCTAATGGTTTCGAACTGATTTGTGTTAAATTAACGTTCAGTCAAAATAATTTATATTTAATAAATTGTTATTTATCTTCTAGTATTCCAATCAATGAAAGACCAATTAAGTTTAAGGCGCCCTCTGAAGCCTTATCTTGTTTCATCGACAATTTAGAACCAACCGACAATTTTTGTTTACTAGGTGACTTTAACCTATCAAACTTAATTTGGTCCTATGATGAGGACAATTGGGGTCTGGTTGCGTCAAATAATAATACTGCATCGTCGAACTCTTGTGAAACTGAATTTATTGACGATCGATATAGCTGTAATCTTCTGCAAATTTCTAATATTAAAAATTCTCTCGGTAGACAACTCGACTTAGTTTTTGTATCTGACGCTGAAAACTCTTACGTCGAAAGGAGTAATCTCTTTTTTTGCAACATTGATGTTCACCCTCCACCTCTAGCCGTAACTTATTGTTATGATACGCTGAGGGAGGAAACTCCTTTTGAAACTTGTTATAGATTCAACTTCCGAAAAGTTAATTTTAATCTTCTCAATAACCAATTACGGTTAATCAATTTTTCCGAAGTTTTCATTATAAATGATATCAACTATTGTCTCAACGAATTTTATATCCGTCTATTCCCTATGAACCTATAAAAACACAAATTTGTCACCTCCTTGGTACGACAACAATATTCGTTCTTTACGAAATCGAAGGAATGCAGCATGGAGTAAATTGCTCAAATCCAAACTCCGTTCTGACTATCTCATTTATTCCCAATTGTTTGAAAAGTTTAAAGCCCTACTTGACAGAAATTATAAGTCTTATAAGTATGAAAGCTTTATAGATTTTCAAGAGGTAACAGGGGGAGAAGTAAGCTTTGCTGCGGCTAAGAAAACCTAAACGTTTGGCTGCGTTTTTTTCAACATCAAATATATGATCATTCCATATAATTTTTCAATTAAGGTGAATACCTAATATACTTAAACTTTCAAACCGCTGAAGCTTATTTTCCTGAAAAAAAAGAGTAGGATCAAAAATGGAAATTTTTCGGGAGATTGTGTAGCTCTTAGTTTTAGAAGTGTTAACCTCGACTCTGTTTTTTAAGCACCAATTAGCTATTGCGACCAAATCATGGCTGAGGGAACTGGCCATGATGTCTCTTTTGGTTGACACAGCGATGGATGTAGCTTCAGATTTTTTATGAAATTCGTAGGAGGCTACTAAAGTGCTGTCGTTTGGCAAGCTGTGGATTGGATTGAAAGTGACTTGCACCAAGTTTCATTTATAAATATAAGGAATAGGGTAAGTGGGAGAACTGATCTTTGGGGAACACCAGCGTTTATTTGGAATTGATTGGACTTAAGTCCATGAACTAAGACTTGAATCGTACGATTCGAAAGGAAATTTTCAATCCATTTGAGAAAAGAAGGACCTCGGGATACAGCTTGACGTTTTGCTAATAATGCACTATACTCGATCGAGAGCTTTAGAAATATCCAGAGCCACATTATTTGCTTCACCCGAATTGTGCAAGCAGATATTTAGTTTCTCCTTAAAGTATGTCATTATATCACCGGTGGACCAGTGGATCTAAATCCATATTGCCTATCGTGGACAATACCTTGGCTGTCTAGATATTTGCTCAGCTTTTTGTTTATTAAGATCTCCATCACTTAGGAGAACATCGATATTATAGCTATAGGTTTTTAGTTGGAGGGATCGCTTTTGTCGCCTCTTTTGGGAATTGGGTAAACATCTGAATCTGATATTATTTTGTCCTGGTATATTAGTGGCGGGAATGAAGATTCGCTAAAATTATGCATGACGTTTTAGCAAAGGACCAAAATGTTCTGTTAGTGTTAGGGACATATAAGATTTCTTGTCTCGCTCTTTGAGTATGTAAAAACTTCTGCTGGTTAATGACCTTTTTACAATTATTCCTGCCGATGTTGTAATTCTTCCTTGATTCCTCTTACTCATTGGCCATGAGATTTCTAAATGCCAAATCTTTTTCTTTAATAGCTTTACTATAGACGTCGTTGAACCACGACGTGGATGATTTTTTCACACTTTTTAACGAGTTAGGAATAAAAACTTTCATACCTAATTTAATGGTTTTGCTAACAACGTCTGCAGCAAAGTCTAATAAAATTTTTAAGCATGACAATTAAGTATGTAAAAAGAAAGCAAAAAAGGAAATCCAAAAATAAAGAGAAAAAAATATAAAAGTAAAAATTAAATATTACATAAATTAATAAAATTATTTTAATAAATAAAATAAAACACTTGTTAATATTTCACTGATTAAGAAAATATATACAGATTTTCTTATATATTTTATTTTAATTTAATATTTCAATAAAAATAAAAAATAAAAATATGAGCCGACATGTTTCGTCCTTTTAAGACATTATCAAGACGACAAGACGACAAGAATAAAATTACCAAAACGCGTTATATTACTTATAATCATTGTGAATTATTTCATTGATTATTAAATGGCAAAATTTAATATTTAAGAAAATAAAAATGCATCGAGTCATTCATAAAAAAAACACTCGATGGTATTCTGTTTAACTACCAGTTTCAATAGCTAAAAAATTTGTATTATTGAAAATACATGAATGATAATATGTTTGAAATAAAAAAAAATATTTACTTCCCTTATAAGACAATACAAGAAAATAATATGATGTTAAAGAAATAACATATGTTTTTGAAACCAATATTATTTTATGTAGGTACCTGTAAAAATTCAATCATTCAAAACTTATTTATTCTCATACCTTAATAAATTTAATGCGTTTATTTTTAAAAAAATTCGTACACAAAATTTCAGACGACCGTACACATGAAAAATCTCTATTGGGCTAAATAACTAAACAAAAATCTCCCGTGGGCTATTTAAAATTACATTGCAAAAGTTGTTTTTTAAATGGTTTATATCGCAATCTTCCTTTCTCACAACTTCTTACACAAGAAATATTTTCAATAGTTCTTTGCTTCTTTAACTAATGGATTTTTTTTGTAAATGTGGTAGTAAAAATATCTTGACTTCCAGTGAAACTTCTTTTAATGGATATTCTTTGATAAAACAACAAAAGCAAATGATATTCTCTACTGTCGCTCTCCTCTTACTTTAATTAATCTCAATTATTCTCCTAAATAATATGTAATGTATAATGTCTATACATTTTTTCTTCTAAGAATACAAAACCATGAAAACTTATTTTTTTTTTCATTCTTTTTATTTTATTCTTACTAGCTTACTACCCTCTCTCTCATTATTTATATATGCAATGCGTAACGTAATTTACTTCTGCTGTGCTGTGCCTATGTATGCTCATATGGCTATATCACTTATTTCGTATTTAAAAAGTATATAATATCGAAAAATAGAATGTGCGAAAAATTTGTATGCTCGGCGCACTTTATATAATAATAATTTCTATTGAATTACAACAACAAAAATTGTGAGATATAAGAAATCTTATGATTAAAATATATGAACATTTTTTGATTTCTGTGCAGGTTTTCAATATTTTCATTCTTGCATAAAGCAATTTTAATTTTTATATACTATTCAAGTTCATGTTAAATATTGGTTAGATTGGTAGTTGATTTTGTTGTTATTTATAACATGAAGATTTTAATATATGTCAAAATGTAATACATATATGGAATAAATATATAATATAAACAATCTTGGTTGATAAATTTTTGGTCTTTTTGAACTTTGGGAATAAAAATAAAGTATATGCTATATGTGTGGATATGTATTTAAATGTATATTCGTATTATACTAATAACAACAATTTATATGGTTCGTTATTATATGAAATTTGTATTTAAGTTTAATAGTTTAATCATAAAAAACGTAGAATAAAATTTATTAGTCACTTTTACAAATCTCAAAATTCTTACTCAATTTTTGACTGCTGATAAGTTGAGCCTGAGTCTACATATATTCAAAGTAATGACACTGCGGAGAGGATATTGATTTCAGACCCCTATTTATACATAAGGGTAATCTACTATTATAGGTCGCATAGGAAAAATATGGGTCTGATTTTTAAGACCAAAATAACTGAATAATATAATTTTTTCGAGTTTCCAAAGAAGAAATTAAAATTTTGATTTTTTTTAGATCGAATTGTAAAAAAAGAATATTATGTACTTTAATGTTTTATTATAAAACAATTGATTTAAAAAACACCTTTTGTATTTTTTTTTGATAAAATCAGATTTTTACATAAAAGAAATTTCCAAAATAGTTTCTAAAATAAATGAAAGTATTACGTTAAATAATAAAAACTATGCTAATACTTCTTGGGCTTCCACCCTTGTCTCTTTATGTAAGAATTGAGGCCCTCAAAGCTGGAAGAAGGCTGCAAACTATAAGGAATACTAGAAGATGTAGGAACAAGCATCAGAGGCTATGGAAGGACTTAGAAGAGGAGCAGAAAGAGTTCTTCGTGCCAACAGGTGACATCACTACATACGTATCCCTAAAGAATAGGTACGAAGTAAGAATCTCGACGAGAGAGACGTGGCGTGGTTCAGAAGAGCTAGGTCCTCGAACACTTCGGACATTTTCACTGACGGGTCCCTTACGGCTTTACGAGCGGGAGTTGGAGTGTTCTTTGAAAAAGAACAACCCTGACTCCAACTTCCTCTTAGCAAACACTACACAGTCTTCCAGGTAGAAATCTTTGCTATAAACGCAACAGTGAATATAATAAAAGAGCAACGATGATCTAACATTAGTCAGTACAATCTTTAGTGACAGTCTGGCTGCCTTAAAAGCTCTTGAAAGTAACCTCATCAAACCCAGATTGGTGGGAGAAGATTCGGAATCCCTAAACCTCATAGGGCTCCGAAACAACGCACAACTGATCTGGATACCGGGTCATAGTGGCTTGACTGGAAATGAGAAGGCTGACGAACTAGCCAGATCATCGGCGGGAAACATTTATGGCCCGGAACCAGCTGTTGGTAATATTAAACTATCGATAGAAAACACCCTGAAGAGGGAAGCAAACATTCTATGGGATCGTATTAAAGGCCACAAGGTCTCCAAAATATATTCACCAAGAATGAACGCCAGAATAACCAACTTCCTGTTAAAGTAACCAACTCTCAATAGAACAGACTGCAGGAAGATGGTGAGTATGTTTACTGGTCATAACCTCCTGAATAAACACTTGTGCAGACTAGCACTAAGTGACTACCCAACCTGTAGACACTGTCTGGGAGAAGAAGAAACCTCCACCAATCTCTTTCCTCTATTTTTCTTTGACCAGCAATTTTTTTAAAAATATATTTTATGTAATATTTTTTTGTATAATAAAAATACAAACTCTCCTTTTTTAATTTATCCTTTTTTAATTATATAAAATGCTTTAAAACTTTGTTTAAACATAAAAATTGCTGCCAAATTTATAAAATTACTTCCCAGCGCGTTGAAATTGATTGAAAAGAAAAGCAAAAAAAAAAGAACAATATTGAAATGTGATTCTAATTTATTTGTAAGTATTGTTATGTCAACACCCTCTATTCATGTATTTTTAAATGCGAATGTTCTCGATTTTTAAATTTACGGAGTAAAATTGAGTTTCTTGGCTAGTAACAGTAGAATATTATCTTATTTTTGTCTCTTTTTTCACGCATACAGTCTCTTTAATGGAACGTAAAAGAAACATAAACTTAGGTTGAGGGCAATGAATTTTGTACTCATAAATAAAAAAAATATTGTTTACCTAACCTATGTTAAGAAGTACTACCTACTATTACCTCTATGGACATATTTATTTGGAATAGTTGATCAAATTCGATTGTATATCAAGTAGTTATACCCGTTTGAAGAAAACTATACGCTTATCTGTGCACTGGGGTCAACATGAACCCACATTTGTTTCCTGTATTTTCTATGAAATTTCATAATATCTTTATTGCAAAAGTTATCTTTATGTTGATTATTTCAAAAAATTCTATATACTATATGAATTTAAAAAAAGTAGTAGTATTGCTATGGTTATTTTATTCAAGTTGACATTTCAATATAAAAAAAATTATAATAATATTAGTTGATGAACAGATTAGTATTAACTTGCGGCAGATGTTCCTTCCGCCAGTATATACCATCTAAGTCCAGTATATACCAGGCAAGTATGGAGTGAAATTTTTTTGGATTTGCGAAGCGACAAACCCGTACCCATTAAAAGCTGAGATATATGTAGGAAAGCAACCAACTGAGCCACGTTCAACTGATTATGCATTGAATTTAGTTCATCGATTATCTGAACCATACGTCAACGAAGGCTGAACTTTAACCATGGATAACTTCTTCACAAGTTGTATATTGGTTGAACAGCTATCAAGAAAAAAAACAACAATATATTCTTTCAAATAAACCTGATCTGCGAAAAGAGCTTACCAATCAAAGCAGAAATCAAAAAAACATATGTGATTTGTTCAGAGTTTTGTTTTGACGAGAATCTTACGTTGGTAAATTACATTCCAAAGCCAAATAAAAATGTGTTGTTACTATCAATTTTGCATAATGTTGAAGGTATTGACTCTGGTTCAAATAAACCCAACATCATATTGGATTAGAATTTAACTAAAGGCGGAGTTGATACACTAGACAAATTGTAAGAACAAACACGTGCAAAAGGAAGACTAAACGATGGCCAATGCTTTTATATTTTAATATAATCGACATCGCTGGTGTTGCAACGTTTAATTTGTATAAAATGGAAAACCCTCAACTATTCAACCAGCCGAAATCGTCTTACATTACTCTTAAATAAGTTGGCTATGCAACTGGTGCAAAAAAAATATAAATCGTCTATCCAACACTAGAGAAATGAAAATAAATGTTAAAATCGCTATGGAGAAGATAGGGTATAATAATTATAAAAATAAAAATATAACAATAGTTAACCTAAGACGCGTGGCAACAGACGAAGAAATAGCTATGAATACAGCAAGTAAACGTCAACGGTGTCATATTTTTTCTCGATTTGCTGATGTTTAAACGCGAACATTATATTGCATTTGTAAAGAAGTATCTTGTGCAGTACATTCAAAAGTTATCTGCATAAACTGCATCAACGAAGAAGCATAAACTGCATCAACGAAGAAATTATAGATTCATCCCAAGAAGAAATCCAGGTTCCAACTTCGGACCATGTTTAAGCTTAGGATATTTTTCTTGATTTTTGTTGTGATTAAATTGAATTTTGTACATAAGTTTTATTTAGTTTTATCTTAATTATATTTTTAGTTTGCTTCATTTTGTAAATAAAATCGAGATTACAAAAAAAAATTGAAAATAATTTTAAATTTTTTATATAAAATATATGAAAATACATATGGGGTCAGATGGACCATAGTGCACAAACTACGATAAAAAAAAACTTTGCACAGAGGAAAGGTTGAACCTACTTGCAATAGATGGGCTACTTTCAGCAGATAATTCACAATAATATTAGAAATTAAAGTATGGAATTTTTTTTTAGGAATTCATGGTTATTACTGGAATTTGTTGTTATTTTGCTTTACTTTTTAAAATTTGAAGAATTAATATTTCGATTTAGACCTGGTCAATGGGATGTATGAAATTTGTCATTTGAAACTTTATAGACGCAAGAGCAAAAAACTTAATGTTGATTTTGTAAGATCAAAAATAATTCAATATGTTGAAATATTAAAATATATAAAAGTGTTAAAATTGAAGAACAAAAAAGAGTACCTAATTAAAATTTTGTTAAACAAAAAAAAAATAAAAAAAAATACAACAGTATTCATTCAGTCCATCCATGTAGATTAGATATATTAATTATTTCAATATTTTTTCAAATCAAAGATTCAAATAAAAAATATAGAAAAATTTAAACATGACTTCCAATGAATTCATGTACGCTTAATATGGATTTTTATTTCTATCAAAAGTATATATAGTGAAAAGTATGTATATTTTCAAAGTTTCACCAAAGAAGATTTGGTTTTATTAATTTTGTCTGTTTTGATTTATCAATCATGTATAAATATGTCTTTACAATATATGCGTGTATCATCAGTGACGGGACGTGGAATTTTTAAATGAGAAAGCACTACAAAAGAAAACATCACTAAGCTTTGGCTTTCTTTTTCTATTGAAATTTTTGCTAAATTCGGCAACTGAAATTATTCACACCTATTTCTCAAAGTAGTTTTAATTCTGTTTATGCAGAAAAATGATCGCTTAACTGTAGAAGTTGTTATAGGAAGTGTTATTATCTATTTACAGATTTTGTAATACTAATTAAAAGAGTTGTTTAATTCTGTTTCAATTAAAAATGTTAAGAATTGAATGTATAGGTACCTGGAGAATGTGTCCTGCCGTAGATTTATGTTGGTTGCAGGAAAATCTACCTGAATCATACATGAATGTATAGGTACCTAGAGAATGTGTCCTGCAGTAGATTTATGTTGGTTGCAGGAAAATTTTGCACACGTAAAAACAACAATAGACAAATTCAACATAATAAAATTGGCCATTGTTTTGCATAGAAAATGTATTTGTATTTTTTTTATTGTAGTTGTTGTTAATTTTATTTTTACTCATGGTTTTTGGTAGAGATATTGATTTGTAAATTAGAAAATAGGGTGACTTGAAAAATGTATGTCATAACTCACCGTCTCATAACTATCCTAGTCATAATTTCTCGTAGTAAAACTCCGTTAGGAAGTTATAATACCTCCAAAGTGAATCATAACTCCCCAAAAGACTTTTGGCACATAGTAATTTATATTACATTGAGATATAAGTCCCCTAAAACAAAATTATAATTCTCTAAGGAAGTTAAAACCCATAAAGTTACCCATGACTAATTAAGGAAGTTTGGGTTCAGGGAGTTATGGTATGTCACAAAAAAATAAATATTAAATAAATTATTACATTTTATAAACTAATAATATTTAAGTACAAAACTTTATTTATATATGGTTAAAATTAAAATTTATAACCAACAGGAGCCCTATAGCTAATAAAGCTATCGGCTTATTAAAAGTCTAATTATAAATAACAAAAATGTATGTCAAGTTTAATGATTATTTTTATTTATTTATGATAGGCAATTTTAAAGTATTAAATTTGGTTTATACAATTTTCAAGATCTGAATTCTAAACGAAAACTTAAATTTTAAGGGATTTTATTGCATTACAATATTGTTCAATAATTAAAACAAAGGTAAAAAGTTAATTAAAATAATTACCAACTAAAAAAGGTAAAGTCTATATTATCATGTTGTAAAAATGTTCAGTGGCACTTCTAAAGTTATATAATAAAAGTTGTGTTCAGGAAACTACATCATTCGTGTGCCCTTAAATGAAATAATATAAGACCTGAGAAATAAATATTAGAAGCCAAAACATAACTATTAAAGATAAAAAGACCGAAATGAACGATAATCGACTTATCACTCAAAGAAGAAGAGCTATCGCTGTTTATGCTAACATTCGATAGTGAAGAAGAACTAGAAACTATATTTGCTATTAAAACAATAATAGTCGTTAAAATGGAATCATTAAGAAAAAACAAAAAAATTAATCGCGAAGTGCAAGAAATGCTCAGCTTTTGGGCATACACAAGGCTACTATAATAGAGACTGTGCTTGGGCTAAGTGTAGAGGTAAATATTTCACAAAAAACCTGTATTTTGAAGATGGACGAAAAGCTAAATGTAATGATTACGTGGTGAACATCCGACGAACTAAAAGAAGGTGCCCTATTGCAAAGGAACAACAAGCCAGAAATAATAAACAAGTAAAACTCCAACCCCCACAAATTCAAAATAATAATATTTAACGCAAATCTAACGAATAGAAAATCAGTTATAAATAATGTCCGAAATGTAAATGCTAAATCATATATCCAAATACTGAAAAACTAATGTAGAGAAGATGATTGCATAGCCAAGGATATTTTAAGCCTTATTCTAATCAGACAAATTTATAAAAACATTATTTGACGAGATAAACAACAATAGAAAGAAGCCACCGCATCTTTACAAAATAAGCTACACACTTAGAGTTCCTACATGGAACGCAAATGGACTTTTCAAATACATTTTCAAGCTCGAAATTTTTCTGAAGCATCAAAATATAGGAATATGTATAAATTCGGAAACACTTCACAAAGAAAAATCTCATTCATCAGAATCAATTAAAATTCCAAATTACGTTTGTTATCATAGTTTGCATCCAGATTACAACGCAAGATTAGAAATAACAATACTGCTAAAAAACATTTAACATCATGGAGAGCAGAAAATATAAAATGCAATGATGCAAGTTACAACAATAAACATTAAGGTCAAAAATAAAAAGTCTTGAAAATTCCGGCTATCTATCGCCCACCAAAACACTCACCTAATAGAGTCGACTTCATAAATCTCTTTAAAATACCTGGAAATAATTGGAAATATTTGGTATGTTTCGTACACTTAAATGTCGTCTCGTCTAACCATACTCCAGTGATTATTATCAAAAAGTATATAAATATAAGAGGCGGCATCCGAATATTTTTTAATTTTTTATTTAGGAGAGTACGGGTGGGGAAGAAAATGAAACGAAAATAAAAATCGTATTTTATTTTATTTTATTTTTATTCTGGTTTTTATCTTTATTTTTTTTTTTGTTTGTATGCCAGTCGATCTATGTAGTTATGAACATATGTAGAATATACAATGTATATAAGTTTTTTTTCAATGGATTAACCATTCATGTTGGTACATTTCAATATTTTGTCAAATCAAATGTTCAAAATAATAAATATAAAAAATTTATTTTTAAATATTCAGCAAAGAATATTTTTTGATTTTGTTATTTTTGTCTGTTTCTATTTATCAATCTTAAATGTATAAATAAGTGTTGACATAATATGTAGATATAGATATGTACATATACATATCTCCTTTGAAAAAAAGAACAAAAATGGATTGTTGTCTATTTTATTTCGCCAAAAAAACAAAAATACCAAAATTGAAATAGAATTAGGATTTTCAATCGAAAACATTATTCCGAGACACTTCACGATTTGTAATGCATAACTAAAAAACTTTATTCTTTTAGAATTTTTAGACTCCATACTTATTTCACCACATATTATTATTATTTAGGTATGCAACTACATATATGTATTTATATTCATACCATACCAATGTATCTTATATATAAAAAAGGATGTTTGTATGTAGTATGTATGTTTGTGTCAGAACTTCTCCGAGACGCATGGACCAATTTCAACAAAAATTTACAGGATGGTTTTTTACTACTTGGAATCGAACCCGTGATATGTTGTTTTCCAAAATTCTGACTGGTTCTGGTAACTACCATACAATTCCGAGCAGCTGACAAAAATATTTCAAAAACCAAAGGTGCTAAGAGTTGAAAATTTGCACACAGTTACTATATCAAAAATAAATAAATATGACTTTCACACTTTTTCGAAATTTTGACTGGTTTGGGTAGCTGTCGTACAACTCCCAGTACCCGACAAAAATATTTCAAAAACCAAAGGTCCTAGAGAGCTGAAAATTTGCACACAGGTACACTTCCAAAAATAAACAAATTTGACTTCCACATTTTTTCGAAATTTTGACTGGTTCGGGTAGCTGTCATACAACTCCCATCACCCGACAAAAAGATTTCAAAAACCAAAGGTACTAGAGAGCGGAAAATTTGCACACAGGTAGTCTTCCAAAAATAAACAAATATGACTTTCACATTTTTTCGAAATTTTGACTAATTCGGGTAGCTGTCATATAACTCCGAACAGATCCGCAGATCCCTCAAATTTTCTAATAAGAAAAATAGTTTTCATTGGAACTCAACATACATATGTGTATTAAATTGGAACCAAATCGATCCAGTTTCTGAGATATGAATTTTCGTTCAAAAGAGCTCTGGCGGAAAGCAGGTTCAACAAATTTGGCAGAAACTGCCGTAATCGGGATCCAAGGTAAAATGTCAAGTCCCTAACTTAACAGGAAGTTCTCATTCTACATCATCTATTTGTGGAGTTAACACGTATTTTTAAGCTCTCTATTTAGTTTTAATTACTAATCGGTCTTAACTTTAAAAAAAAAAAAAAAAATAAAATAAAACATAATAATAAATTTTTTGCACAACTCTTTATACATAAATTTTAAAGTTATCACATATATTTGAATATGAAGTGCTTTATTTGCAATCAAAAAATTTAAAGATCAGAGATATTGAGTTTCTGGAGAAGAGTAAACAGGGTTTCAAATGTAGTAGCTGCATTAACATAAGAAGAAATTCTAATTTCAGCAGAGATAATATTTCGAAAACACTAACTAACAAAATTTAATATTAATTGCTGGTAATAGTAGTAAAAACTCTCCTTCTCCGCAATGTGAGAGTAATATCACTTTAAACGTTCTCCATAATGAAATCATAAAATTACAAAAACTAAATACGAATGCGATTGCAAAAATAAATGCATTAGAGGAGAATAATGAACAATTAACAAATAGAGTTGACTATCTAGAAACCAGATTAAATATAATTGAACAACGAGAGAGAAAAAACTTGGTGGACATTGTTGGAATTCCAAAAGTAAGCTCTCTCAATGTTAAAGAGAAAGCTTTACATTTGTTGAACTCGGGTTTAAAAGCAAATGTTGCAGAGAATGAAATTGAGGATATATTTGTCAAGGTGTTGAATTCGTATTCTGATGCAATGACTCAGGAGAGTTCAAGTAAAACTGTACATCGTCAGCCGTCCAGTATTGTCTGGATTAAATTCTCAAATTTTAATGTTAAAGAGAGAATTATGAAAAGGAAATTTTCTCTTAAAAATAGTTTAAACACTGGCTTATTCGGAGAGGAAAAGATTAGGAGAGTTTTCATCAATGACAGCTTAACACCATTTATGAAATCTCTTTATAAGAAAGCAAATGAAATAAGAAATGAAAAAAAGTACAAATATCTTTGGGTAAGAAATTCTCAAATTTTTTTAGGAAGACAAGAAGGTGAGAAGGCAATTTTAATAAAAAGCTTTTTAGATTTAAATAAAATTACTTAATAAATTTTCTTATACATATAAGTCTCTCATACTTATTTAAATTTTTCTCAAGTTTATAAATAGTAAATAAATATTGCTATGTCTTCTCAACACAATTTTAGTAATAGTATTGTTAATAGTAATGATTTCAGTGACAGTGATATATTTCAGCCGGATAAATTTTTGGTTGTACACCAAAATATTAGAAGTATCCGTAAAAATTTTGATTCTTACTTGACTCATTTGTTGGCTCTTAACTCTCTTCCAAATATCATATTTTTAAGTGAAATTTGGATTTTTGATCATGAAAAACTAAATTATGATATTCCTGACTTCAATTTCTTTGCTAATTGTAATAATAAGTACTCTTCTGGTGGTATAGCCGTTTTTGTAAGAA
The DNA here is from genome assembly GCA_963942445.1 of Argyra leucocephala. NCBI lineage: Eukaryota > Metazoa > Arthropoda > Insecta > Diptera > Dolichopodidae > Argyra > Argyra leucocephala. Next base: position 11,062,030 of record OZ012682.1, on the reverse strand, counting down.
ATGATATTAACTGTGATGTATCATATTTTAGTTTACTGTCTGCTGATGTTATAAAAGTTGTGTGTGAAATTGAAAATTTGATGTATTGTTTTGTTTGCGTGTATAGATTTCATGAGTTTGATGTTAATACTTTTCTGTCTGAATTTTCAAATTTTTTAAACAATATTAGCTTCAAGAATTGTATTATTTTAGGTGACATTAATATTAATATCTTAGTGAATTCAAAAATTGTTGATGATTTTTTATTCTTAATGTCATCGCATGGTTTTATCTCCCATATTAACACTCCTACACGCATAACTTCCTCAACTTCTACTTGTATTGATTATGTTTTTTCTAGAACGCAAAAAAATAATAATCACGACTTACAAACTTTTACATATGATGCAAAAATAACTGATCATTTTATGATTTTTTTAAAATTTTGTAATGTATCTTCGATTGAAAAATGTAAATATCTGGTTACTAACACTAAATATATTGATTTTCAAAAACTTATCACAGCTTTAAATTTTGAATGTTGGTCTGAAGTATATGATCAAGATGATCCATCTCTAGCCTACGACAGTTTTATTAGTATCTTATCTGGTTACACTAATAGGAATTCGTTTAATAAAAGTTCTGTTTGTAATAAATTTAAAAAACTAAAGCCATGGATATCTTTGTCAATCACAAATAAAATTAATAAGCGTAACAAGTTACGTAAAAAGGTTGATAATCAGCCCAACAATATTCGTCTTAAGAAGTATTTCAAAAAACTTTGTAATGAAATTAAGTCTCAAATTAAATTATGTAAAGAAAAGTATTTTGTTGGTAAATTTGAACAGGTGAAAAGTGATTCAAAAAAGGAATGGAATTTGGTTAACTGCCTTCTTGGGAAAACTAACAAAAGTAATGATATAGTACTCAATATCAATGATATGACCTCTAATAATGACAAGGACAATGCTAACTATTTTAATGATTTTTTTGTGAATATTTCTAATAAGCTTACTTCTGAAAATTCTTATTCTACACTTAATCCTACTGTTCATGATGAAATTTTTCAAGTGGTTAGTTTTTTCTTTAAACCTTTTTCCTCTTTGGAATTACATAGAATTATTATGAATCTGAATAATTCTAATTCTAAGTCTTCTGATGGCATCTCAAATTATATTTTAAAGAAAATTTCGTTACAGATAGTTGATGTACTTGCTCATATCTTTAAAAAAAGTGTTTTATCTGGTATATTCCCTGATAAATTAAAAATTGCCTATGTTCTTCCATTATTTAAAAAAGGTAGTTCTCTCGATACTAATAATTATAGACCTATTTCAATTCTATCCGTTTTTTCAAAAATTTTTGAAAAAGCTATGAAAAGACGAATGTGCGAATATTTGGATAAAACGAAATTCTTTAGTAATAGCCAGTTTGGATTTTTAAAAGAGAAATCTACTGAAGGGGCACTTCTTAAATTTTGTACCGAGGTATATGAAGCTTTAAACAAGAATAATGTTTGCTCAGCATTATTCGTAGATATTACAAAGGCTGATCTTGTAAATCATAACATTTTGTTAACAAAACTGAATAATGCTGGTTTTAGATGTTTCATAAATGATTGGTTTCGTTCGTATTTGTTCGAAAAAAAACAGAGAGTAAAAATAAAGGATGAATATAGTGAATTACTAGCTATAAGCAGTGGTGTTTCTCAAGATTCCGTTTTTGGGCCTTTACTTTTTTTGGTATTTATTAATAATCTATTTCTTCAACCGTTTAAAGGAAGTCATACCGCATTTGCAGACGACACAGCTTTTACTTATTCTTGTAAAAATTACTTTGATGTTGTGGTTAACATGAACTACGATATTAATATACTCCGTAACTCGTTTTGTAAACACGAACTGATTATTAGCTCTAAGACTAAGTATATGAATTTTAATATCCGAAACGCTAATGACGATAACTATAATTTGTACTATCATTCACCTAATTGTAAAAAATATCCTCTATGTCTTAATTCTGTTTCTAATGTCAATGATTCCTCTCACTGTTTTAATAATCATCAATGTGACTCAAATTGTTTTTTAATTGAACCTGTCTCTACTTTCAAATATTTAGGATTATTGATTGATTCTAAGCTTGATTGGAGCGGACACACTTTTTACCTTAAGAACCATTTCAAAAACGTGATTCGGCAACTATACTACGTAAATCTATATAGCTCTGCTAAAGTGTGTTCAATGGTGTACTTTGCGATATTCCATTCTAAACTTCAGTATGGTATAGTTTGTTGGGGTGGTACTCACTTTAACAAGCTACAACCACTTCTAATATTTCAAAAGCATGCTATTAGATTAATTTCTAAGGTTAACCGTATTACACACACTGCAAGCTTATTTAGTAGTTTAGGTATTCTTCCCATCAGGAACTTATACCTCTATAAAACCCTGAAAGTATTTTTTATTAAATCAGGATATCTTGATGTGAGACATACCGCTATCCATAATCTAAGAATTAATAGCAGGAATTTAGTTGTTGTACCCCGCTTTTATAAGTTTCATATTTGTCATTTCTTTAAAATTATTGCACCGAGAATTTTTAATAAGCTACCTATTGAAATCAGAAATATCAGAGTTTTATCCGAATTTTTAACAAAAACTAAGAATTGGCTTAGAAATATTAGTTGGCATGAAGTTGAAGAGCTAATAAGAGTAATTAGATAATATTATTACTGATATATATATTATAGTATCCTGTTGCTGATATCTATCTATATTATTATTATGCAGCTTTGTTTATTCTTTTCTTACGCTTAATTTTTTGCTTTCTTTCATTTCTTTCCCTTTAAATTAATTTAAATATTAAATCTCGTTCTAAAACATATAGTAGTTTATATAATTGTTTAATTGTTTTATTTTCTTTTTGTAAATTTTCCTTCAATTCACTTATTTGTAAGTTTTATCTATAAATTTAATTCACATTTCTATATTCTACTTTAAATTATAATATTTAGTTTTCCAAATTAATATTTACATCTAAATTTGTTACTCCACAAATATTGAATAATTTAAATTGTTTATTTCTTGTGATGGACCATTCAAAACTTGCTTTTGCAATAGAATGTTTCCTAACTATTTTATTTTATTTATATTTTGAATTCTGTAGATGCTTTTAATTTAGTACTATTATTATATTTGTTTATTTTCTATTTTTAAGTTTTGAATTTTAGTTTTAATTAATTTACTATAATTGTAATGAATTCTAATATTTAATAAAATATAATAAATGAAAAAAAAAAAAAAAAAAAAAAGTGGGTCTAAAATGCCTGAATTTCATATGTTATGCAGACCATATATAATTTTCTAATGTAGCTTGAATTTAGCTTATTTATTTGACCCTTTTTAGTGCAGTTAATATTGGTACGAAATATTTGTGATAGTCATTCAAAAAGCAAGTTTTTAAATTCTTTTTTTATTTTATTATTTTTAGAGAGGAGAGGAAGAGAAAAAGGGGTGAAGAAAACAGCAAAATGCAGAAGAAAAGTCGGACAGCCCTCTATATGATGTGGTCAAGAGTGACGCCTTGAGTCTAGTGTATACTGTTCTGCCAAAGTCCGACGCGAAAATCCGATGTTACCAATCACGTTTGGTCCGTACAACAAATCATTAATTATTCTTGAAGATAAATGTGTGGCTATGATCGGTAAAACTGCAACTCGGTCTATCTTCACCAGTATGAAACCAACAAAATGAACTTTATACAGATTACATACGAGAAAAGAACTGCAACGTCGAAGAGCTGAAAGCGTAATATCGGAGAAAAAATACCACTTTTAAATCAAAATCAGAAAAAAGCATACAAAATTGTCATGGATTAGGCAGAGAACCAACAAGGTGGTACCGTTTTTCTTGAAGCTTCAGGGGGCACATATAAAACATTTTTAACCAACCTAATTCTAGCCGAAATCAGAGCTCGAGGAGAAGTGACTCTTGCCATTGCATCTTCAGGAATCACGGCAACATTAATGGAAGGAAGAAGAACAGCCCATTTTGCACTTAAGTTGCCACTAGACATCTTCAGACAGGAAAATCCTACCTGCAACATTAGTAAAACAAGTGGTCGGGCGCAAAGGCTCAAGACATGCAAAATTATTGTATGGGATGAATGTACCATGGCTCACATGAAAGCTCTCGAAGCCCCTGACGTGACTGTGAGAGATCTGAGAGGAAATAACAACCTTATGGGAGGAGTTCTGGTACTTCTATGTGGAGACTTCCGTCAAACTTTACTCGTCATTCCAAAGTCAACACCAGCCGATGAAATTTACGCATGTTTAAAACATTCATCTTTGTGGAGACATGCACGAAAGATAAGTTTGAAACAAAACATGAGAGTACATCTGGGGTGACAGTGCTCACATTTTCGCCAACAAGCTACTTGAGATCGGAAAAGGTAGATTTGCAGTTGAGCCATTTGGAAAAATAAAATTGCCATCCGACTTTTATAATTTGGTGTCGTTTGTCACAGAACTAATAGATGCAGTCTATCCGGATATTCAGCAAAACTATCATGATTTGAACTAGTTTCGAGAGAGGGCAATTCTTGCTGCTAAAAATGCTGATGGCAGCGAAATGAATAATCAAATACTTTCCATATTACCGGGCGTAGTAAATGAATACAAGTCCATTGATAACATAGTAAATGCTGATGAGGTAGTCAATTTTCCAACAGAATTCCTAAATTCTCTTGATCCGGCTGGATTACCGCCACATCGTCTTTTACTGAAACTGGGATCACCAATTATTTTATTGCGGAACCTCGACCCACCAAAACTTTGCAACGGTGCAAGACTTTGTGTTAAAAAATTGCTGGCAAATGTAATTGAAGCGGCTATTTTAACAGGGAAGGGACAGGGTGAAGTCGTTTTCATCCCAAGGATACCACTTATTCCAAATGATCTCCCTTTTAACTTTAAGAGGTTGCAATTTCCAGTTAGACTTGCGTTTTCGATTACGATAAAGAAGGCACAAGGACAGCCTATTAAGTACTGCGGTGTGGATTTAAGTGTGAAGGCGAAATTAAAAACGTTGTTTATAATCAAGTTTTATCTTGAGAAAATTATTTAATCACCCGTCAATTTAATTAGTTTATTATTTTGTATTTTTTCGTCTTTCCTTTTTTCTGTTCTTTTGGTTTTTCCTAATTGTCTTTGTCTTTTTTGGATTTCTATATTTGGTTTTGTTTTCTTTATAACATTTTGTACTTTTCTTTTTTGAACAATGAAAAAAACTGCTATATGGATAAGAATTGATTAATTAAATTAAGAGTAACAAAAATTAAAATGTGAACTACTAACATCTAGCATAAGTTTATGTAGCATTAGTTTTATACTAACATATAGAAATAAGTACTTAATGTTTGAATATTATAAAAATGAAAATGTTTATTATTAATACCTAAAAAAAGATTTATGCTAACATAAAAAACGGACCATAATTTAGTTTTCAAAAAATACTTCTAATTAAAATCCCAAAATTCTAATTGAAATTTGTAAACAACGCCTAAGACTTATGTTTGCATTTTATTTTAAGTTGTAAATACTATTTTTGTACAAAACTGAAACTCATTTTAATTTTTGTTCACTTTTGATTTTTTTTTGTATTTCATTTTAGTATATACCTATAATAATTTTTAAAATTTTCATGAATTAGCTTTTTATTAAATTTTTAAAAACTTGCAGTGGTTTTAGTGGGGGTGGATCGCACACTATTACAAAGCACGGGCGTATTATTCTTTATATTGGTTTTCAAACTTTCCACAAAAAAAAAAAACAATTACATATAAAAACATTTAACAGATAGTTTACTAACAGACAAACATCACATAATACTTCCCTTTTCAAACTAAAAACGCAAAAAAATTCTAGGAACTTTAAATTTTCTCGGGCAACGCCAGGTAACTCCGCTAGTATACTATAAAATATAATTATTTCAAGAAAAAACTTGAGCAATTCATTACACTTGGATTCGAGGCATCATGAAATTAAATTGAGAAGTCAAGCAAATCGAAGTATCTCGATTCGAAATATCATTCTACAGTAAGCTTTTCTCCAGAAATAACGGCACTAGTTATCAAAGAATATCTATTAAAATAAGAAGGAAAACTCTACATTTACGTTAACTTAAAGCAATTTTTTTACATACATCACAACAAAATATTTCCATTAGTTAAAACAAGTAAAAAATACTATACCTTCTTTAAGATTATCGTATATGAAAATTAAAAGGAAAAAGAAACACAATATGCTCACCTAAATTTTTATATACAACTTTTTATATTCGTCTTCATTATTTTGTATAAAGATATGAAAACCTTTATGAAATTTTTATATGAGTCTTGGTTATTTATTAAATACATAGTTAAATAAAATTAATTAATTGTTAGATAAAATTAAATATTGAAATTTTAAACCAAGTTTTTTGTTATATAAAATTTAAAGTGATATGTGTAATAAACCGGGTGTAACTGGGTGGTAAACATAATTGTAGATTTTTAGCGTGTACTATTGAAAACCGGAAAGGAAGTTTTATCAATTTCCCACAGAGAAGAAAAGGTAAATTAGTTTATATGTTAAAATTTAATTTTTAATATGTTAATAAGTATATTGAGTTTAAAGTTTTTACGATGTTTCTTCAAATTTACTTATTTTAACGGAATCCCCACGATAAATAGTTTCATTTTAATACGCAAAAATTATTATTTTCAAACATTCTATTTGAACTTCATCTTACTAATTTCGCTACACCTTTTTGTTTACTTTACCCCATATTCTCTTAGACCCATCGTTGACGAAAAGAAAAAATTGATCTCGTCTGGTCTCGCTGAATATGCATTTCAATTAGACATTGTAATCGCCGCGATAGAACGTTTTATTTGTTGTAAGTACTGATCATTTTTTAAAGTCAAAACAAATTATTGGTATATAAACAAAATATGGTTTATAAAATTTTTATGGAAAGTATTAGTGGGATTTAGTTTTAAAATATTTTTTACATAAAAAATTAATATAAATATAGTTTGGTACATAAACAATAGTAAAACAGTAATAGTAAAAAAGGTTTATTTTTTTCAAAACAAAAACACAGTTTTAATAATAATAATAATGGAAAATTGTTTTTTAATCTTTACTTAACTTTATTTATTTATTTAATTCAATTTTCAGATTAAAAAGCACAAAACACTTTGCCGAGATGAAAAATGGATATCGTCAAAGGTCTAATGGAAATTACTCACGAGACTGTTTTGACATTTTGTCTAGCAGAATACGCGTGTACATTTCATCTCTTTCGTGAACATAAAACTCTTATTACAGTGCATTTCTAACAATTTTTTTTTTTAAATATGTAAATGTATGGGTGTGTTAGCAAAAATAAATATCCGAGTTTGACTTCTTATTGTATAGATATTCTTTGCTAGTTATGAGGAAGGAAAGACCACAAAAGAATGGCAATCAACAAAGTATCTAAGTAATCAATTAAAAATATTTAAATAATTTAATGCTTATAGTGACTACTGGTTTTGGAAAGCCGTTGAACGAATAAATAGACTACATGTGCAAGATCCACAATTGAAAACACAAGCTGATATGTGGGTTGGTAACTATTGCTGCCTGGTATGACTTAATTTTATTAATTTTTATTTATTTATTTATTTTTTATTTCATTGTTTAATTAATATATAATAACTGTTCTATAGACAAGCGGTTTTTAATATCTGGAAAAAAAAAAATATACATAAAATAATTAAGGTGATATTATAAAAAAATTTAAGAGAATAAATAAAAAAATACAAATTAACATATTTTATAAATTAAACAATTAACAAAATTAACAAATTTAAGTAAGTAATTATTTTAATATAATTATAAGAACAGAAGAAAAAAAGAAACTTATAAAATTGTATTCAAAAATAAAGTAAGAGAGTAAAATATCAATTAAACTTATAATTATATATTAAGAATTATAAAATAACGAAAAGAAAAGTGTTCTACAAAAGCAAAATATTATATACTAAATTAAGCAAACAATAAAAATTAAAGTTAAAAACACTGTATGCAAAAAGCATGCAGTAGCGAGTGTTGTTACAAAAAAAATATTTGACCAAAATAAAAATAGAACAATTAAAAATAACTAGTCCTATTAAAAATAACTAAAAATAAAAACCAATACCTTATAAAAAAAAACAATTAAGTTTAATTAAATACAAAAAATTTACGTAACCATGCGTACTAAGTCATTTACTTGATCATGATTGAAATTAACAAGCCAGAGTTTAACCAAACTGAGTAACTTAGAACCATAACAATTGTTAGTTAAAGGTTAGGGTAATAAATTATAAAGCCGAGGTGCAATTGCTAAAAATGAGCGTAAAAAATTATGTACATTATGAGGGGGTATGATAGCTAATCTTCTGTTGTTGATTCTCAGATTATATATTTCAAAATACCTACTTCGTAAGTAACCACTTCTATTAAAGAATACTTTGAGGACTCGGAAGTAAAAAAGATGCTTCAGACGTAAAATATTCAAACATTGAAATAAAGGGAAGCTGCTTTCCCTACGATGTTTTTTTAAAATTATTCTGGTAACACACTCTTGTTGTATTAACAAAGGTTTAAGATAATTATTAAATGCATGCATGTTTTGCATAAAATCTGATTGATATAAAATCAATCATTCACAATAGATGCTTTCATGTACGTTATGCCAAAGAATATTCAGAAATAAAAGTAATATCTGCTAACTATATACAAGACATATTCCCCAAATGGCGGACATTTTTATGGCTAGCTTTGCAGACGACTCTGTGACGCTTGCAGTTGACATATCTATCAAAAACTCTACAGCAAAACTTCAAAATACACTAAATTAATACCATAATGGACCCAATGTATAAGACTTAATGAAACCAAATCAGCTCATATAAATTTTACATATAAGAATATTGCAACCATTCCTATCTCAATCAACAACTAAATAGAACCATATATGCCAATACAGCAAAGTATTTAAAAATGATATTTGATGCTCAGATAAAATCATCAGGCACAAAAAATATTACTGGTTACTTGGACGTTATTGTGAGTTATCAGTACAAAATAAAATACTAATATATAAGCAGATAATTAAGAATGTGTGGATGTATGGTATCCAATTACTGGGTTGTGCAAAGAAAACCAATATCGAAATATTGCAAAAATTTCAAAATAAAATGGTCCTTGGTATAGTTAATGTGCTATGATGGTAAGTACGTAACAAAAATCTCTACCGTGACTTGCACATTGAAACAGTCACGTATAAGGTAAAGAAACATGCAATGTTCAAATTTAATTAGTCACAAACATATTTGAGAAGAAGGTATGTTGCTTCTGAAATATTAATATATGCAAAATATTCGATAAAAATTTAGAGAAGAGAAACCAAGACTTTAATTTAATAAAATAATAAATGCATGAGTAAAAATAAGATCCCATTATGAAAACAGAATTTCAAGTTAATACTCAAATGTAAATGAAACAGTTTTATCGGTTAATATTAAAACTTCACTTTCGATTTACTCAAAATTAGCCGAGATAATAAAAAAATAAAAAAAAAATAAAAAATTTGTTTGACCAAAAATTTAAATTAGCTGACAAGTCGTATAAAAATTTTACTGATCAAATTCAAACTCGATTTGCTTGAAACTTGTCTAGAAACCATTTGTACACAATATAAATTAACTGATAAATCCTGTAAAATACTTACTGACCAAATTTAAAATTTTAAAATGTTCAATCATAAAAATATAATAAAATAATAATTAAGTTTTTACATATATTTTGGTTATAAAATTTAAAAAAAAAATTAGGATCTTAAATTACCAATAAAAATAAAAAAATAAACACATTTTGTTCTTAAATATTATTGGTTTACAAAATGTAATGATTTATAGGTGATTAGGTGTTAAAAATAAACACAAAAACAAAATAAAGCTTCAAACGCAACCCGCTTCTCTCTTTAAAAGCAATATCTCTTACCAATTACCATCAGTAAAAACAAGAGTAATAACAGATGCAATCAAAGTATATACTATTTACCGTTGTATGAAATAGTGTGGGGTACAAACAACCTTTCATGTTGGCATATATTTTTGTTTCGGTAAGCAATCCTCTACTTTTTTCTAGTGTTGATTTGATAACCGATTTTGGCCACATGCAGTACTGCAGCACAAAGTAAGTATGCATTCAGTTTTTAAGTTATAGTCATGGTGAAAATAATATATGTACCACAAATTATTTATAATTAAATCATTAATTGCATAAGATAATTTTTTAATGTTTTTAAATTCCAATTTAATTAATAGACATGTGTGCTTTAATTCACTTTACAGTTGTATCACTCTCTAAAAACAAAAATCACCTTTTGTACTATTTTGTAAATAAATTAAGAAGCAAGCAAAAAAATATATATATTATATACATATATATAAATCTATACTATATAAAATTTGTATATATATATACATAATAAATTTGATTGATTATAATTTTTTTGTTATTTTCTTACTGTGATTGATAGTTGCATGCGAAATATCCACCATTATTATTACCACCACCATCATTTATATGAGTATCATTATTTCCACCATTATAATTATTATTGTTTTCATTATAATTATTGTTATTGTTATTATTATTATTAAAGTTACTGTTATTATTTAATTTATTTCTTTCGGTATTTTTACTGTTATTACTATTTATATTGTGATTAAAGTTATTATTATTATTTTTACTATTACTGGTGCCATTATTATTATTACTATTAGCTAAACTATTAGTGTTGTTATTACGATTGATAATATTATTAACATTATTATTATTATTAATTTTATTATTATTATTGATATTATTCTTGTTATTATTATTATTATTATTGTTACCATTATTATTAATATTATTATTATTACCATTATTAGTGTTATTACTTGTATTACCACAATCACCATCAATATTATTCAAATTACTAGAATGTGATGGTGAATTTGATGATGACGATGGTTCGTATTTACGTGGACGACCACGTGATAAATGACGTCTTTTAACAAATTCATTATCATCAACCATCCAAAATGAACCGAAATCATCTTCGTATCTTACGAAACACTTATGTAATGACAAATTTGTTCGAATTGCGTTCTATTGTTAATATGTTGTTGTTTTATTTGTTTTTAACAGGAATGGTGGATAATAATTGTTTTTTTTTGTGTGTGTGTGATATTCAGTTTATCAAATTATATCACAAAGTTATTGTTTATTTGGTAGTAAGGAGGACAAAATTTTTTTTTTTAAATAATAAAAAAATGAACAAAAAGAGAAAAAAAGAGAAAATAAATTAAAAAAATTTTTGTTTTTTTTTTTTTATATACGTATATATATTTATTATGTAAAAATTTTAAAAATTTTAAAATAGAAAAATATTTAAAAATTATTAATAAAATAGTTAAAATAATTAAATTTATAATTAAAATTTCTTTCAATAAAGTCTTATCTTCAAATTTTATTTTTTATTATATTAATGACAGGTACCTTTTTATTAAATTTTATTTAATCCAAAAATTTGTTAAAACGACATTAATACATTTTATTTAAAAGATCCGAATTATATTTTTTTGCTTTTGTTTTTAAATTGATTTACTCCAAAATAAAACTCTATGTTAAAAATTTTGGTCATGCATTGTAATAGCTAGCCCAAAAATGATTATGATAGTGTTTAGTTCTATCAACTTTGTTTCGTAGCATACGTAATGTTTTAAACGAGCTTGGGCCATATGTTTATTATGTGACGGAAATTTACAAAAAAATTAAAAAATCCACATGTAAAGTATATAACAATTTTTTTTAATTTTTATTATCAAATTTTATAATGACCAAAAATAAAAATGTTTAATATAATTATCAAGTATTATAATAAAAAAAAATTATTCTAATAGTTACCGAATTTTACATTGTTAACTACAACGTTAACTACATTTACTTCGATGTAGGTAATAAAAACTATTTTGACACTGACAAAGTGCACATATACACAAAAATGCACACGAAATTTGTATTTTCTTAGATTTATCTACCACTCACATCTCGTCACACAAATTTCAAAATATTTCAGTGACTTTTCTACTTTTATAAACACATTCATACAAATTAATTCAAAACTTCTGCTTCTATTTTTTTGTTCAAGGACAAACTGAATAATTGGCGTATTAAGTCCACAGTTGCTGCACAAAATAAAAATTATATACTCAACTCAATTAACATATTATTTTTCATCAAATAAGCTAATTTCTTATTCCGTTGATTTATAAGACTATCTATAAGACTGGATAGAATCAAAATTTTGTACTACATTAAGACTTCGGCTCCATTTTGTACTTCGACTTTTACAAAATTATTAGACAAAATTTTCGAGACTTAAATTTCTGGTATAACAACCCATTAAATAGGGAAAACTATACTATTGTCAGGGAACTAAAAGCCTTCCTAAATAAGTATAACTCCATTTTTCCTTTAAGTTATTACCCAATCATATAGACTAGATCAAAAACTCATAAAACATTTTTTGCCATCATTTGCAATAGTACCTGTGACACTATGATTGAAAGGCAAGCGCTCTACCTACTTCGCTTCCAGCGGATATTAAACAGAACATCGAACAAACAGAACAAATTCATAAAGAAGTTTTTCTTGATTTTAAGAGAGCGTTTGAAAATATGGGCCATAAAATTTTATAAATTTTAATGTCTAAATTTGAAAAGTATCATATTATAAATGTAGAACTTGAATGGTTTAAAAATTTTCTTGAATGCAGAAAATTAAAGACATGTGTGGATGGTAATTTTTCAGATAGTAGTTAGATAAGCAAAGAAGTTCCACAAGGTGCAAGTTTTTTACTTCACATAAATGAAATCAACTTGTGTATACGGAATTGCAAATTTTTCTTTTTCCTGATGTAGTTCTACTTTACATAGTCGATCGCAACCTGGAGGATTGTTGCAAAAAAATAAATGCAGATGTTTGTAAGATTATATATTGGCTATGCATAAATAAGCTGAAACTACATTTGACCAAAACTAAATACATGGTCATAAAAATTGAACTGATAATCATGCCGCTTTTAAACATCGCTGGTGGAAGGTGTGGAATAATAAACGTTATAAAATATTTAGAAGTATAGATAGATCAAAAACTAAAATTAGATAAACATGCTGATTTCATAAGTAATAGTAGTGATGGAGAGAAAAATAGACTACAAATTTTACAGAACAAGGCTATGCGAATGATCTTAAAATTTAATAGAAGAACTAAAATGGATACCAGGACGCCAAAAATTTAAATTCAATATTTGGTAAATTAAATATAATATTATGCTACCCAGACTATTTGGGAAATTTCAATATGTTAGTCAAACAATTAATTACAGCCGGATGAGATCGGCTAATTCGTTCAGGTTGCCATTATTTTGCAATACGCAAAATAATTTATTTCATAAAGTACTTCAGTTAATTACCAGTTGAAGTTCGAAACGCAAATAATTTGGATGGCTTCAAAAAATTTTTAGTAACATTTATAAATAACCTTAATATTAAAAAATTTTATATTTTAATTTAGTATTTGAATTTTGTATTTATTTTCTAAAATTTGTATACTGCATAAATGTTGTAAATAAATTTTTTTATATTAATTTTTAAATTAATTTGTAATGTAATATTTAATTTTGTTTTTTTAAAGTAATTGATTTAAGAATTTAAAATATTATATACTAATAAACTAATTAAAAACAAAAACAAATATTATAATTTATTCTGGAGGTTGACATTAACCAAAAATTTAATTTATAATAAAATTTATAAAGAAAAGAAAAACATAAGTTATGCACATATTATATCGTCGCCAGTTTTTAATTTTTATTTTTAACAAAAATTTTAATAATATTTAATATACAAATAATCCCATCCGTAAATTTTTTTTATGCGAATTCGATGAGTTTTATTATTTTCTATAATTAAAACTGCTTTTACGATATTGAAAATAATATTTATATACAATTGATTAAGTAAATATTACATATACATTTATTTACTTACCATCTACCATTTCTACAGATTCAAACTGATAATACTTTACGAATTGACAATACGAGCTAACAAATAAGAAAAATAAGCACTGATACACACGCACAGTCTAAAGACGATACGAACAATTAAAAACATAGATAACACAGAACATATAACAACGACTATCAGGGATATAATCATTAAAACCGGGACATGCAGAAATAGATGGTGCTGAACTTCCTAAAAACTAGTTTATTTATAAAATAAGTAGATGTAAGATGTGCAAGACCTTTTGCGGTAAGATGTGCAAGACTGAACATTTATGTGCAGTCGAAATTCTAAAAGAAAATTAAATTAATCTTCCATAAATACACAGACCGAAAATCGTAATGAATATTAATTAAAATGTAATGAAAAGTAATTATATTCTAGTCGGCTATTTATGACCAAACACAATGGTAATGATTTTTTATTATACGAGTAGATTTATTGCATTGCAATTAGTAGCCAAATTGTATTAGATTAGAAAATTGTCATTGTTACAGTTATTTCTATACGTAGAACGCATAGATTCAAAAAACGTGGAATTATGGTAAACGTTTTATGTGGAATGTAGGTAAATACTTAGCTAAATTTAATAAAAAATAATATTATTAAATATGTATATTGATATTTATTAAGATTTCGAAAACAACCTGAAGTAAACTCCATTCCATATATAAAAAAAAAATTATAGAAAATAACAGAATAATTGTTGACCCTTTTCCTTTTATTAATGACCATTGCTTTGTACGGTTTCTATTGCAATATTATTTATATTTAAACTTCTGCATAAGTTACAAGAATAATAGTATAAGAAATAAATTAAGGTGTGCTTATACTTTAAATAACATTTATTTTTTTTCAAAAAATTTTAAGCAGTTACATTTATGAAAAGAATTGTTAACATTTAAACAAAAGATAAAGAAATAACCTACAATAATTTCACATATACTATAGCTATTCCAGTCTTTAAATTCGCTGATTAAGCATTAGAACAACATTTCTTGCCCCTTCATTTAAATATTTAATAAAAAAAAAGGTTTTCTATTAAATACCACAAAACAATTAATTTTTCTTAGCATATCGTTCAATTTAAGCATAATACTTTTGCTACATTTTTTTTTTTTTTTTTTTTTTTAATATAAACTTTTATTATTTGCCTTTGAGATAAACTTAAAACTATCTTAGCCTAGAAAAAGTTTAAGAAAAACGGCTTTACTATATCTAATTACTATTAACATTTAAACTTATATTAAATTTTTATGTTAATTTTATTTTCTTACTGTTTATTGTATTTGGCTCGTAATTATTACTGTATGTTAACATGTTTATTCTTATATTATATATTGTAAAAATCAGGCTTAAAAATCAATATTAAATCTTTTTTTTTTGTTAAATAAAACCCTAGACTAAATTAACCTAACTTAACCTAATTATTAAGCCTACTTAATCTAACTTAACCTAATTGTTAAACCTAATATGTATTTAGTACCTAATTCTGGTTGAATGTGTTTTCTAACCACCAATATTCTCTTTTAATTTTTTTGTCTCTATCTGGTATAGACATGTTGTATTTTAAGTTATCTCCATTTATGTGGCCCGGATTGTAATCAATGATCTTACATGTGGCCGGTCTACTATAGTGATATAGTATAGGGACATGCTTGTGGTCTTGAATATAACCATTTTGATCAAGGAATGTAAAATGCTCGGTGGCAATAAATCCCGTGAGCATTGTTTTTTTTATGTACTCCTCATTGTGGTAAAATATATGTGATATTAAACCATTTTCTGGAGTGTTTAGTGCTCTATCATAATGTTTTCGAATCAATTTTATTAGAAAATTGTCGATTCTGATTATGTTTGCTTCCTTATACAAATATTTATTGGAGTAATAATATTTGTAATCGGACTCGGGCTTTCTTGATATATTAGTGCAAACTCATTTTCTTTCAAACTTGCGCAATTTTTCCATTAGACTTGCATTGATATTGTACCATATGGGCACACCATATGCAAGTGTTGGCCTAATTCATGTTTGGTAACAGATTATTTTTACTTCGTTACTTATATTTTTATTGTAAAAAAGCTTTTTTGCTGCCATAAAGGACTTATTTCCTTTAGCGATTGTATATTTAACATGTTCGATGTAGTTCAAATTACGATGCAGGAGAACACCAAGATATTTGACAACCTTTTTGTTTACTAGGGACGAGCCGTTAGGAGATTTTATACAAAAACGTTTCCAATTCTTTTTAATGTCTGAACTTGTTTTGTCGACCGTATTTCGGAATAATACAGTTTCACATTTATTAAAGTTCACTTTTAATTTCCATATTTTGAAATAGTCCAAAATGATATTGAACATTTTTTGAACTTTTGTTTGAATGGTACTTACTTTGCTATCCGCTGAATAAACTATTATGTCATCGGCAAAAGCCAACGTGTAGCTATTTCCTTTGACACTGTCTAATAAATTCATTAAATCAGCTATGTAGATGGAAAAAAGAAGAGGTGCATTCACCGTACCTTGTTGAAGGCCATTTGCTATGAAGAATTTTTTTCCGGTCGAAGTTGATTGATTCCCAATCAGAAATGTGTTATTATATAACATGTTCTTGATAAGCATTATTAAGGAGGTTGGGTAGCCATATTGTATTAATTTATAAATTAAACCCTCCAACCAAATTGAGTTGAATGCCTTTTCTAAATCTATTAGACAAGCACCGATGCCGAAATTTTTATTAACAAACAGATATCTTAAGTCAATTTAGTAATTGTGTTATTAGTACTATGTTTATACCGAAACCAAACTGGTTTTGGGGTATAATATTACGCAAGGTAGCTAGATATTGAACTTTTTCGTAGATTAGGGTTTCAAAAATTTTACTAATATTTGGCATCAGACTAATTGCTTGATAATTATTCGGGTCATTTGGAAATTTTTCAATACTATGTTTGGTATATTGTCTATTCCAGCAGAAATTTTATTTTTTAAAGCTTTAAATTTTAACGAAAGTTGCACATGGTTCGTGAACTGGCTATTTTCACCGCTTTGCGTTGATTATTTATTAGTGTTTGAGAAATTGCAGAGAGTTGTGTTATTTGCATGTGTGTGTTCCATATACGAATTTAACTGGTTAATTTTCTGTGTTATTTTGGTGTGAAATCTATTGTTTATTGTTGTTTGAGTT
Source organism: Argyra leucocephala (assembly GCA_963942445.1). Taxonomy (NCBI): domain Eukaryota; kingdom Metazoa; phylum Arthropoda; class Insecta; order Diptera; family Dolichopodidae; genus Argyra; species Argyra leucocephala. The sequence continues at coordinate 11,044,667 of OZ012682.1, read as the reverse complement.
TTATGTGTATTTTCTAAGTGAGACCCTAATACGTTATATATTTGTATTTGATCTTGCAAGACGTATTTATTTGTATTGGTTTTTTTTAGTTGATTTGCATCTATGTTATTTTGGTTAAGCAATGAAATGTCATTTTGGTTAATATGTAAGTTAGAAATTAGGTTAGATTTTTTATTACGAAATATAGATAACATAGGAAGTCGGCGTTGCCAGTATTTGTTAATTTCTAAATAAATTTGTTCTTTAATAAGTGTTTTTATGTTATGTAGTAGACTTTTCAATAATTGTAAGTTAAATGTGGAAAAATTAAGTCTGTGATATTTGATTTTATGAATATCTTTCATTAAGCTGGTTTTTTCGTTCAGAAGAATTTTAAGTTTTTTCGAACAAAATTTATTTATATTGCTTGTATTTTCATTTTTGGGAATGACTTCATTCATTGTTTTTAGAATGATATTGTTTAGCTGAAGCAAATGGTAGTCGATATTATGATTTGGTATATTGTTGTTGTCGACTATAAGATTTTCATCGACGGAGTAATTGCTTACGTAATTAAAATCTAAATTATTTTTAAATGTGTTCCATTTAGCCTTAGAGAAATCAAACTTGTTTTTTCGCGGTAATTCATTAATTAACAGCTCATTGTTGCTTAAAGTTATTCATATGCAAATAGCGTTATGGTCACTATCAAATGGTATAGTTGAAAGTTTATTGCTAGTTTGCGTGGAACAAATTCTGACATCCGAGATTACTAGATCTATGTAAGAATTAGCACGTGGAAGTGTTGGTGCGTCAGTTAAGAACAGCTTACTTTTGTAAAGGATGTTATTGTTTTGTAGCCATTTCTGTAGTTGTGTACCTCTACTATTGTTCACTCTATTTAACCAGAAAGTGTGCTTTGCGTTTCAATCGCCAGCCAGTACGTAATAATGATTAAGATTGTTTAACCTCAAGACCTCAAATATTTGTTTGAATTCTGTTATAAAATTATATGAATTTCTATTTGATGCATAAATAGAAATTATAAATAATTTTTTATTTTGTTTTAGTTGCAATGAAATGATGCAGGGTTCGATACATAAAAAGTTATCAAAACTTGCATTTCTTACAACTTCATATTGGTAACATTTTTTAATTCCTATGGCAACACCACCACCATCAATATCTGTATTACGATCCCTTCTAATAAAATTGAAGTTGTCAAATTCAATATGATGGTGTGGTTTAAGCTTTGTTTCACTCATACATATTATGTCAAGCTTATTGTTTTCAAGAAAATGCATAAGCGATATTTTTTTTTGTTGTAGGAGATAAGTGAATTTACAAATCAAAATTATTTTGTACGTATTAACAGTGTTAGTCATAGTGTTGGTTAGATTCCACACTCATACAATCGAACAATATGCCGATTCTTTCTGAATTTGAATTGATTTTTTTCTCAACATTGCTAATTTTTTTTGCATTTCTATAATGCTGTTACGTATTTCTAATAGTAAGCTATTAGTATTATCATTATTACTATTATTAGTATTGCTATTACTTAAGCTTTGGTGTTATTATTACTAATACTATTGTTGTTACTACTGATATTTCTGTTACTTACCACTTGGGCAAATGAGATATTTGGCTGTGTGTAGTTCATGACCATGTGATGTTTGTTTTCAATTTTTCTTTTTAAATGTTCTTTAAGTTCAGTACGTTTTTTTAATCTCTCTTGATACTCGGTACAACCTTTATAAGATAACAGTGAAAATAGTCGAATATTTTCCTTTTAATTTTACTGATATGCTTATCATACAGATACGCGTATTTCGTCTACTACTTGCAGACTTCTTCAGTGTTTTGTACTCGACTGAGGAAAGAAATCTAAAATTGTCTTATTTATTTTATTCGTACAGGTAACAATTTGATGTTTTTCGAGTTCTGTTTTCGAGTTTTTGTTTGTTCTGCGAGCAACATCAAATTGTTACCTGTACGAATAAAATAAATAATACAATTTTAGATTTCTTTCCTCAGTCGAGAACAAAACACTGAAGAAGTCTGCAAGTAGTAGACGAAATACGCGTATCTGTATGATAAGCATATCAGTAAAATTAAAAGGAAAATATTCGACTATTTTCACTGTTATACCAAAATTTTACTCTAACGCTGGAAAACAAGTTTTTATAAAAACTTTATAAGATGCTGGATGTCCATCTTTATTGCAGAGTGTGCAATGTAATTTATCTTTGGGATCTTCTGATGTAATTTTGCATTCTCCAGGAATGTGGTTATTTCCGCATTTAACACATCTAAAGTCCATTTAGCAATTCGCTGAAGAGTGTCCAAAACGTTGATAACGTGTGCACTGGGATATAACTTGCTTGTGGACTCGTTCCCAACGGATAATTTGATTATCCAGATGCTTAATTTTAAAAACTTCACTTGTGGCTTTTGTTGGAGATAGCTGTACTAAAAAATGAGGTAAGCACCTTTTCTGATTTGACAAAAACTTGGTGGTTAACCTTTTAACATTCTCGAACTTTATGAATTCATTTTCGTTTTCTTTTAGGCTTTCAAAGACTTCTTCGCACGAATACGAGCCGCATAAACCTTTTAATACCAGTGTAGGTTTTTTTTCTTCTTTCGCGGTAAATGTGAAATAATTAATTCCTGATTTTTCTAATAATGCACGTGCTTTCTTGTACTGATCGATGTTGAAAGTATACAGTACATTGCTGTTCTCTTTTAGATGTTTAATAAGGAAGTCTTTAATCTTCAACGTATTCACTAGCAAGTTTTTCATTAGCTTTACATCAGTTTCACCAAAATAAATTGGTGGCATTTTTTTCGAGGTGGAGAGCAGACCCTTATTGATCTCTTGTCGGACTGATGCTGCTTTGGTGGTTTTAGATTGTGTCACATTTCTCACTTGATCATTCTTCTTTTGTTTGGTTCTTTCCGCCAGTTCTTGTATGCCAGTTTCCAGAGCACCAGCATCATTATCATTTTCAGGTTCTAAGATGTCCATGAGAGGAGCGTAGAAGTTTTCCCAAACATGAGGTTGACCAAAAAGGCTAGTATTAGGCGAAGCACTTGTATGTTCTTGTGTACTATTAACTGTGTTGCTTGTTGCAACTTCGTGAGACGGGACGCGGAACTGTTTTTAATGGAGGCTGCTCAATTTCTTGAGCCTGGCACTTTCCACCAGTCACCACTCTGTAGTTCTCAAACTCTGTGATGTATTTCTGGAGTGGTAGCACGTAAAACGTTTACGTTAAAAAATCAACGTAAAGTATTTTTACGTCAAAGATTTTTTTGGTAGCATGTAAAACATCTCGTTGAAAATTTATTCCGAAAACTCGAAAAAATATTCCGAATTTTCGAAAATTATTTTGACAATCAAATTAACCTATTTAAAACTTCAAAAAACATATGTTTTTCAAATTTAAGGTTTGAAATAAAATGAAATCAATTTAAATTTTTTAGAATTTTTTTTTTGAATTCTTGTATTTTGCCTTATTATTTTCTGTTTTGATGAACAAAATTGTTATATAAAAATCGCAAAAATAATAAAAACGATGTGCCCGTTTCAATAGATATAGAATTTATAATAGACTAAAATCAAAAAAAAATAAATAAAATAAATGTAAACAAACCAAATTAGTTGATATTTTATATGATATTTTCAATGAATTAGAATATTTACAATGAACTAATAAATGTAGTATTTTATTTAAATAAATTAAAACACTCAATTATTAAGAAATTTAAAAAAAAATTATTTTATTATCACATAAAAAATGCTTAAATATCACAGAAATAAAATAATTTTTTTATTGCAAACAAAAATACTTCAATTGTTCCAGAAATAAAATGTTATCAAAAGAAATTAAAAATTATAAAATAAAAATAAAAATTATAAAAACTATAATATATAAATATTTAAATCTTATATTTTTATTATTAAAATAATATAAAATTATTAAAAAAAAACTATCTTTCTCGTATAAATTTTAGTACACGGTAAGAAAATCATTGACGTTTAAAAATAAACGTATACGTTAAAATCAACGAACGTCAACTTGCTTACATGCTACCGAAAAAATGTATGCTTGACGTTTTCGGAATTAAATCAACGTCAACGTTGCTTACATGCTACCAAAAGTGTTAATACGTCTTTTTGACGAACGTAAACAAGTTACGTGCTGCCACTCCTGATACTGGTTGATTGATAAAAACCTGCTACATGAAATTTTTATTATGAGTATTTGCCATCCAGTATCCAGTCAAATAAAAAACAGGCAAATGATACTATAGGTAAATGAAATACAGGCATATGACACGCATATTTAATTTTTTTAAATATGAAAGTTTGTCCATATGTAATTTTGTCTGATGAAATTTTATCCATTTGTAATTTTGTCCATATAAAATTTTCCCTCTATGTAATTCTGTCTTATGTAATTTTGTCATTTAACCCCTATATGTAGCAAAAGAGGATTGACTTACTGACTGTCGTTGGGAATAGTCGATTGCAAATTGTAATAAATAGCTCAAAACTATCACAAAAAGTAAAAAGAAAAAAACAAGAACAAATAATTTTTTATTTTTTTTTGCTTAACCTAAAAATTTAAAAATTTAATTCATAAACTAAATTGTAAAATTAAATAATTTAATCCACTGGAAAAAAAATTATTCATCTTTGATCAGCAACACCGAGACTGACTGCTTGCCTGCTATAAGGTATGCAGTCACGTGTTCCAACTGAGAAATTACTGAGGACATCCATCAATCTAAAGTTGGCCAGCCTGGTCAACAAAGAAAAAATTACGAGCTTAAAGACCAATAAGCTATTGAAAAGAAACACTATGCCTAAAATTTCAAAAAAACATATAAACGAAGTCGAAGAGCTGAAGAAGCAGTTGTTCGAGCTGGCCGAAGATAACCAGAAGCTTAGAGCACTAATTGAGAAAAGCCAAGTTGCAACAAACAACGCAGTGAATAGTACACAAGAACATACACGTGCTTCGCCTAATACTAGCCTTTTTGGTCAACCACATGTTTGGGAAAACTTCTACGCTCCTCTCATGGACATCTTAGAACCTGAAAATGATAATGATGCTGGTGCTCTGGAAACTGGCGTACAAGAATTAGCTGAAAGAACCAAACAAAAGAAGAATGATCAAGTGAGAAATGTGACACAATCTAAAACCACCAAAGCAGCATCAGCCCGACAAGAGATCAATAAGGGTCTGCTCTCCACCTCGAAAAAAATGCCACCAATTTATTTTGGTGAAACTGATGTAAAGCTAATGAAAAACTTGCTAGTGAATACGTTGAAGATTAAAGACTTCCTTATTAAACATCTAAAAGAGAACAGCAATGTACTGTATACTTTCAACATCGATGAGTACAAGAAAGCACGTGCATTATTAGAGAAATCTGGAATTAATTATTTCACATTTACCCCGAAAGAAGAAAAAAAACCTACACTGGTATTAAAAGGTTTATGCGGCTCGTATTCGTGCGAAGAAGTCTTTGAAAGCCTAAAAGAAAACGAAAATGAATTCATAAAGTTCGAGAATGTTAAAAGGTTAACCACCAAGTTTTCGTCAAATCAAAAAAGGTGCTTACCTCATTTTTTAGTACAGCTATCTCCAACAAAAGCCACAAGTGAAGTTTTTAAAATTAAGCATCTGCATAATCAAATTATCCGTTGGGAACGAATCCACAAGCAAGTTATATCCCAGTGCACACGTTGTCAACGTTTTGGACACTCTTCAGCGAATTGCAAAATGGAACTTTAGATGTGTTAAATGCGGAAATAACCACATTCCTGGAGAATGCAAAATTACATCAGAAGATCCCAAAGATAAATTACATTGCACACTCTGCAATAAAGATGGACATCCAGCATCTTATAAAGGTTGTACCGAGTATCAAGCAAGATTAAAAAAACCTACTGAACTTAAAGAACATTTAAAAAGAAAAATTGAAAACAAACATCACATGGTCATGAACTACACACATCCAAATATCTCATTTGCCCAAGTGGTAAGTAACAGAAATATCAGTAGTAACAACAATAGTATTAGTAATAATAACACCAATAGTTTAAGTAATAGCAATACTAATAATAGTAATAATGATAATACTAATAGCTTACTATTAGAAATACGTAACAGCATTATAGAAATGCAAAAAAAGTTAGCAATGTTGAGAAAAAAACCAATTCAAATTCAGAAAGAATCGGCATATTGTTCGATTGTATGAGTGTGGAATCTAACCAACACTAGGACTAACACTGTTAATACGTACAAAATAATTTCGATTAATGTAAATTCACTTATCTCCTACAACAAAAAAAATATCGCTTATGCATTTTCTTGAAAACAATAAGCTTGACATAATATGTATGAGTGAAACAAAGCTTAAACCACGCCATCATATTGAATTTGACAACTTCAATTTTATTAAAAGGGATCGTAATACAGATATTGATGGTGGTGGTGTTGCCATAGGAATTAAAAAATGTTACCAATATGAAGTTGTAAGAAATGCAAGTTTTGATAACTTTTTATGTATCGAACCCTGCATCATTTCATTGCAACTAAAACAAATTAAAAAATTATTTATAATTTCTATTTATGCATCAAATAGAAATTCATATAATTTTATAACAGAATTCAAACAAATAATTGAGGTCTTGAGGTTAAACAATCTTAATCATTATTACGTACTGGCTGGCGATTAAAACGCAAAGCACACTTTCTGGTTAAATAGAGTGAACAATAGTAGAGGTACACAACAACAGAAATGGCTACAAAACAATAACATCCTTTACAAAAGTAAGCTGTTCCTAACTGACGCACCAACACTTCCACGTGCTAATTCTTACATAGATCTAGTAATCTCGGATGTCAGAATTTGTTTCACGCAAACTAGCAATAAACTTTCAACTATACCATTTGATAGTGACCATAACGCTATTTGCATATTAATAACTTTAAGCAACGATGAGCTGTTAATTAATGAATTAACGCGAAAAAACAAGTTTGATTTCTCTAAGGCTAAATGGAACACATTTAAAAATAATTTAGATTTTAATTACGTAAGCAATTACTCCGTCGATGAAAATCTTATAGTCGACAACAACAATATACCAAATCATAATATCGACTACCATTTGCTTCAGCTAAACAATATCATTCTAAAAACAATGAATGAAGTCATACCCAAAAATGAAAATACAAGCAATATAAATAAATTTTATTCGAAAAAACTTAAAATTCTTCTGAACGAAAAAACCAGCTTAATGAAAGGTATTCATAAAATCAAATATCACAGACTTAATTTTTCCACATTTAACTTACAATTATTGAAAAGTCTACTAAATAACATAAAAACACTTATTAAAGAACAAATTTATTTAGAAATTAACAAATACTGGCAACGCCGACTTCCTATGTTATCTATATTTCGTAATAAAAAATCTAACCTAATTTCTAACTTACATATTAACCAAAATGACATTTCATTGCTTAACCAAAATAACATAGATGCAAATCAACTAAAAAAAACCAATACAAATAAATACGTCTTGCAAGATCAAATACAAATATATAACGTATTAGGGTCTCACTTAGAAAATACACATAAAACTCAAACAACAATAAACAATAGATTTCACACCAAAATAACACAGAAAATTAACCAGTTAAATTCGTATATGGAACACACACATGCAAATAACACAACTCTCTGCAATTTCTCAAACACTAATAAATCATCAATGCAAAGCAGTGAAAATAGCCAGTTCACGAACCATGTGCAACTTTCGTTAAAATTTAAAGCTTTAAAAATAAAACTTCTGCTGGAATAGACAATATACCAAACATAGTATTGAAAAATTTCCAAATGACCCGAATAATTATCGACCAATTAGTCTGATGCCAAATATTAGTAAAATTTTTGAAACCCTAATCTACGAAAAAGTTCAATATCTAGCTACCTTGCGTAATATTATACCCCAAAACCAGTTTGGTTTCGATATAAACATAGTACTAATAACACAATTACTAAATTGACTTCCGATATCTGTTTGTTAATAAAAATTTCGGCATCGGTGCTTGTCTAATAGATTTAGAAAAGGCATTCAACTCAATTTGGTTGGAGGGTTTAATTTATAAATTAATACAATATGGCTTCCCAACCTCCTTAATAATGCTTATCAAGAACATGTTTTATAATAACACATTTCTGATTGGGAATCAATCAACTTCGACCGGAAAAAAATTCTTCATAGAAAATGGCCTTCAACAAGGTACGGTGAATGCACCTCTTCTTTTTTCCATCTACATAGCTGATTTAATGAATTTATTAGACAGTGTCAAAGGAAATAGCTACACGTTGGCTTTTGCCGATGACATAATAGTTTATTCAGCGGATAGCAAAGTAAGCACCATTCAAACAAAAGTTCAAAAAATGTTCACTATCATTTTGGACTATTTCAAAATATGGAAATTAAAAGTGAACTTTAATAAATGTGAAACTATATTATTCCGAAATACGGTCGACAAAACAAGTTCAGACATTAAAAAGAATTGGAAACGTTTCTGTATAAAATCTCCTAACGGCTCGTCCCTAGTAAACAAAAAGGTTGTCAAATATCTTGGTGTTCTCCTGCATCGTAATTTGAACTACATCGAACATGTTAAATATACAATCGCTAAAGGAAATAAGTCCTTTATGGCAGCAAAAAAGCTTTTTTACAATAAAAATATAAGTAACGAAGTAAAAATAATCTGTTACCAAACATGAATTAGGCCAACACTTGCATATAGTGTGCCCATATGGTACAATATCAATGCAAGTCTAATGGAAAAATTGCGCAAGTTTGAAAGAAAATGCATAAGAGTTTGCACTAATATATCAAGAAAGCCCGAGTCCGATTACAAATATTATTACTCCAATAAATATTTGTATAAGGAAGCAAACATAATCAGAATCGACAATTTTCTAATAAAATTGATTCGAAAACATTATGATAGAGCACTAAACACTCCAGAAAATGGTTTAATATCACATATATTTTACCACAATGAGGAGTACATAAAAAAACAATGCTCACGGGATTTATTGCCACCGAGCATTTTATATTCCTTGATCAAAATGGTTATATTCAAGACCACAAGCATGTCCCTATACTATATCACTATAGTAGACCGGCCACATGTAAGATCATTGATTACAATCCGGGCCACATAAATGGAGATAACTTAAAATACAACATGTCTATACCAGATAGAGACAAAAAAATTAAAAGAGAATATTGGTGGTTAGAAAACACATTCAACCAGAATTAGGTACTAAATACATATTAGGTTTAACAATTAGGTTAAGTTAGATTAAGTAGGCTTAATAATTAGGTTAAGTTAGGTTAATTTAGTCTAGGGTTTTATTTAACAAAAAAAAAAGATTTAATATTGATTTTTAAGCCTGATTTTTACAATATATAATATAAGAATAAACATGTTAACATACAGTAATAATTACGAGCCAAACACAATAAATAGTAAGAAAATAAAATTAACATAAAAATTTAATATAAGTTTAAATGTTAATAGTAATTAGTTATAGTAAAGCCGTTTTTCTTAAACTTTTTCTAGGCTAAGATAGTTTTAAGTTTATCTCAAAGGCAAATAATAAAAGTTTATATTAAAAAAAAAAAAAAAAAAAAATGTAGCAAAAGTGTTATGCTTAAATTGAACGATATGCTAAGAAAAATTAATTGTTTTGTGGTATTTAATAGAAAACCTTTTTTTTTATTAAATATTTAAATGAAGGGGCAAGAAATGTTGTTCTAATGCTTAATCAGCGAATTTAAAGACTGGAATAGCTATAGTATATGTGAAATTATTGTAGGTTATTTCTTTATCTTTTGTTTAAATGTTAACAATTCTTTTCATAAATGTAACTGCTTAAAATTGTTTGAAAAAAAATAAATGTTATTTAAAGTATAAGCACACCTTAATTTATTTCTTATACTATTCTTGTAACTTATGCAGAAGTTTAAATATAAATAATATTGCAATAGAAACCGTACAAAGCAATGGTCATTAATAAAAGGAAAAGGGTCAACAATTATTCTGTTATTTTCTATAATTTTTTTTTTATATATGGAATGGAGTTTACTTCAGGTTGTTTTCGAAATCTTAATAAATATCAATATACATATTTAATAATATTATTTTTTATTAAATTTAGCTAAGTATTTACCTACATTCCACATAAAACGTTTACCATAATTCCACGTTTTTTGAATCTATGCGTTCTACGTATAGAAATAACTGTATCAATGACAATTTTCTAATCTAATACAATTTGGCTACTAATTGCAATGCAATAAATCTACTCGTATAATAAAAAATCATTACCATTGTGTTTGGTCATAAATAGCCGACTAGAATATAATTACTTTTCATTACATTTTAATTAATATTCATTACGATTTTCGGTCTGTGTATTTATGGAAGATTAATTTAAATTCTTTTATAATTTCGACTGCACATAAATGTTCAGTCAAATCTTGAGATCTTTTGCGGGTACTGGGTAGGGATGTGGGCCATCTCTTCATTGCACATCTTACATCTACTTATTTTATAATTAAAGTAGTTTTTAGGAACTTCAGCACCATCTATTTCTGCATATCCCGGTTTTAATGATTATATCCCTGATAGTCGTTGTTATATGTTCTGTGTTATCTATATTTTTAATTGTTCGTATCGTCTTTAGACTGTGCGTGTGTATCAGTGCTTATTTTTCTTATTTGTTAGCTCGTATTGTCAATTCGTAAAGTATTATCAGTTTGAATCTGTAGAAATGGTAGATGGTAAGTAAATAAATGTATATGTAATATTTACTTAATCAATTGTATATAAATATTATTTTCAAAATCGTAAAAGCAGTTTTAATTATAAAAAATAATAAAACTCATCGAATTCGCATAAAAAAAAATTTGATGGGATGGCATTATTTGTATATCGAAATAAATGCAAAAAGAAGTGGAAAAGGTGAGAAACAAAATATTTTAAGAATAAAAATAACGGGGTATTTAAATCAAAACAAAAATTAATTTGCATTTTACTTATAATTTTGTTATTTTCCATAAAAAGGTAAATCCAATTATTGGTCGTATTTATTCAAATTATCAAAATTTTGCATATGCGTATTCACAACAGGTGGTGATTGAAATGTGATCGAAAATGTGATCGCAAATAGTAATAATTCTATATTTATAATAACTGTACAAATTTGTGTTTGTGATGGGCTCTAGGAGAAAAATTTCTAGGAGAAAAATATCAAAAATCTAAGACGAAAAAAGTGGCGAAAGAATAACTTATTTTTTAGTCGAATATTTACAAAATAGTCAAGTGTCTTCCATTTAATTTTACTAAAAATACTTATCTTATATTAACGAATTTCGCAGGAAAGTTTGCCATCGATTTAGAAAGAGAACTGATCCACAACCAACAAGAAGACAGTATTTGGGAAAAGTTTATAGAATTGTCATTTCTCTTTCACTCAGAGCGAAAACAAAAAAAAACACTTGTTAGATACAGTATCAGGCAATCAACTTGATCACGATCCAATTGATCAAATGGAAGAATCAGGTATATATAAAATCACTTGAAGTTATTGCAACCAAGTTTATATTGGACAAACTAGGAGACACATGGAAATACGACTCAAGGAATACCTGAAAGAAGTGGCACTAAATAAAAATACAAATTTAACCGAATTCAGATCCAAAGTGAGAGAACACAAGAAGACATAAACTAGACTATATAACTATACTATATAAGAAAGGCTCACTCTTAAATAAAGACCAAGGCAATGGATATTCTTTCTTGCTTAAATTGTTAGTGAAGTGTAATTGAACCAATAAAACCACCTCCGGCTATGTCACTTTATTGTTGGAAATTATAGTTCAAATAAAAATTATTATGCTTTCTTCTTGGGCTACTTCATATGAAAGCAACAACCAACCAGCTGCAAAAAGGTCAAAAGTAGCTGTCGAATAAAAATAAAAAAGACAACTTTATATTTCTTTCCTCAGTCGAGTACAAAACATTGATATGAAATATATGATATATATAAAATATTTGATCATTTTCAATAATTAGAAATGGTTGTTTCCATTGTAACAGAACAATTTAGTTGTGAAAATCACTTGAAGATGACACATGAAAGGTCAGTAAGTACTGATAATAGAGATTTAATAATTTTTCGAAAACTTTTAAAGTTGCAAGGTCTACAGTATGAACTATTTTAATCAACAAATTAAGAATTGCCACATTAAGAAACAAACTTGGCCAAAAACTGAGAAAAACCAAAAAATAAAAATCTCCGAGACTTATTGAAAATATGTCACCTAAACGCTAAACCAAAGAAGACCAGTCCGTGACATAAAGGAAAAATGGTCTGCAAAATTAAAAAGGAGTTTGACCAGAGAATGTACTAGACAGTAGATCCATCAAGTGGGTTTGGAACTTTTATAAAACAATAATCTAATACTTTTGGCTAACTAATTTGAGTTTACTAAATATCAATTTTGATCTAAAGAAAAGCTTTTAGGCACTTCATAAAAGAAAAAAACGGCTAATATAGTATAACTGTACTGGTAGTACTGGACATATATATAATCCAGTACTACCAGTACAGTTATATATACTACCAGTCCAGTACTACCTATACCTATACCAGTACAGGTAGAGGTAGTACTGGACATATATATAATGGGAATCAATTATACTCAGTTACCTAAATTTGATTTAACTCTTGGTGGTCGGAATCGGAAAAGTCGGAAAAGGGTGATGAGAATAAAGACAGAAATCTTTATCATACAAAATAATACACTATTTTTCTACAAGTATAATTGTTTTGGGCTTTATGCCCATAAAAAATTGTGGGAATTTCCATTTTATTGATTGTACTGTAATGAATGTACGATTGAACACGTGTTTGGTAAAATATCACACATATTTTAAAAAATTTAAATAGCAATTATACATACATACATGTCCTATCCCAAAATAAACATAAATAAAACCTTGAAATTTTGTTAGTAAACAATTCATATATCAAAATATTGACATCATGCTAACAAGCATAAAAAGTATATTCTATTTAAGTCATAAGTAAATGACATTATTTTATTACTCATTTATTAATAATGTTTATTTTTAATTTTGAAATTGTAATATGAGCCGTTGCTTTAATTTGTACAATATGTGTAATACAAATTAAGGCAATAACTCGGGTTTTATAAATTAAAGTTGAAAAATAATTTATGCTTAAATGCAATAAATTAATTTTTTTTTACATTTGTAAAGAATTGTGATATGGTAATATAAATATATATGTTTTTGTTGATCCCGCAATTCTAATGAATTATGATGTGTATTGATCTTTTTCAATACATTTAAAAAGAAATTTGTATATAAAGGAAGAACTTTTGTTAAAAAATCACTTTCAAATCAATATTCAAAAACTGCATTTCACTTTTTTCTTTTTGATTTGATTTGGATTAAATCTTTAAAAGAACCTCAAGCTCAAAAGATTTATTGCAAGGAAGTGTTTTCTTCATAGGGCCTCAAGCGCGAAGAACGACACTGACAAAACTCCTAGAACATTTACCAAGGTCTCAAGCTCTAAATGATTTATTTAGAAAAAGTACAGTTTTGTCCGGGCTTTATGCTTTAAAGTTGTACAATACCGTTCAGTACATATATGACCAATCAAGACCACGCAAACTTAAAACAATAGAGAGGAAACCTCGATGATTTAAGTATAAACTAAAATTCAAGATAAAGGACTAAAATATGTATAATACAGTAAATTCCCAAACACATATTGATATTTTGAACCGACACTTACATTCGTCCATTGATCGATTAACAGGTATGAAAAAATTTACATTTCAGCAAGATAATGATTCATATCATACAGTTAAAGTAATAAAAACAAAGCTTCAGCATAAGAATATCCAAATTTTAGAGTGGCCATCAAGCAGTCTGGACTTTAGTCCGAATCTGTGTAGGGCTCAATGAAAAATCCCCTTCGTAATAATCCACAAAACACAATTGTCGGCTTACGTGATAATATTCAACAAACATGGAACTTCATTGCAGTAATTTGGTGTTTGCCATAAAATGTATTTCCTAGAATATTGGCTTTTTCTTTAGCTGTAGAATAGATAGTATCATTTACTTGAAGAGCTGGAATAAATTTATTTTTGCTTTTAATTATTTCGAATAAATTCCAGAAAGGTTTACTACCCTCCCTCAAGTTTTTTAATCTATTGTTCCAGTGTAAATTTTTGAATTTACTTATTTCTTGGTTGATTAGTTTGTTGAAATGATTCAGTTGTGCTCTATGTATAGTTTCCCTCGATTTAACCCATTTTATTCTTGCCACTTTTCTTTTACCTATAACTTCTAATATTGAAGGAGGAACACTTTTGTTATTCAGTTTCTTGTATAATAGTGAAAATATTTTTCTTTTAATTTTACTAATATGCTTATCGTACAGATACGTGTATTTCGTCTACTACTTCCAGACTTCTTCAGTGTATTGTACTCGACTGAGGAAAGAAATCTAAAATCGTCTTATTTATTCTATTCGCACAGGTAACAATTTGATGTTTTTCGCAGCTGAATGGTCGTTTATTATTCAATAAAATAGCACAGGTAGGGGGTTGAGTAATAATTTGAAATAATAATTCCAACGTTAGAGTGACAGGTAGGGGTGGTGTCATTCGTTCTATCATATTTAATTAAAAATTTAAATAAAGAAGAATGTCCGTTGCCTCGGTCTTTAATTAGGAGTGAGTCATTTTTAGTTTTGTAGACTTCGATGTAATTTACCATTACAATGTCTTATTTCGAAGTACTATGATTCTCCTGGATGATATGTTTTCCTACTTTAGATCGGAATTCTGTTGAGTTCTTCTTCTTAGCCAGTTCTGCCTTTTCAGGTGTTCAAAGCCCTATATAAACTTTGTTGCAATGACTGCAAGTTATCTTATATACACCTGATTTCTCCATTTGCTCGATTGGGTCTTTAGTTGAACCTAGAACAGACTTGAGTTGGTTGGTTCTGCTGCTATACAGGGTGGTCCGGTTTAGAGCAAAAAGTTTCTAAGGAATGATTCCTTGGAGTATTTTAGGAAAAAAATTGTTCTAGAAGAGGGGTCTATCTTTGAATTTACCTTGGCTACAGAGGGTTAAAGAAAATCGGATTAAAAAAATTATCTCTAAAGATTATCAACTACAGCTCAGAAGAAATTGAAACTAGAGCAACATCTTCTTCATAGGTTTTTCTTAGAATTAATACGCCTAATTAACGGTATATGTTGAATGAGTATCAGACTTACCGTTTTTGAATAATAACTGTATAAACTTAAAATTTTGCTTTTAAAAACTGAAAATTTTGTAAAAAAACGTTGATTATCTCGAAAAAATTCGCTAATTTGCTACTACTTTACGAGGTACCGCAGTCAAGATTGCTTCTTTGATTATATTTTGAAAGTCGGATATCTTGGTATCTATTTCATAAGAATAGATAAAAGAGTCGTCATTAAAATTATTTGGTATCCTATCATTGAGAAACTTTTTGAACATCTTCCTTTTAGCATATTTGTACTTTAAATAGTGGTGTTCTTTATAAACTATATTGCAGTCTACTTCTAAATAGACAGGCAGATGGTCAGAAGAAAGTTGATTCCTCACAGTAGTGTTGAACACATTTCAGAGTATTTTGTAATGAATATATCTAATACTGACGGCTTGTGTCTGCCATTTGATGGTATTAGGTAGCATCAAGAGGAAATTGTATTTCGATATTGCCACTTACTGATAGGCCATTCAATATGTTGCCACAGCAGTTTACTCTATTGCAATCCCAATATCTGTTACGTGAGTTTAGGTCACCAGTTTTTTTGATTAATTTTAAAGTTCGTAAAATATAAAATTGAGATACAAAATAAAAAAAAATATTACGTAACTTTCGTAACCTTAAATCTCATATGATTCCAAACTTTTTTTAAGAATAATTTACTGAAAAGTAATTCTTTATAAATAGAACACACTCACACACGCACACGCACCACATGCAATCACTCTATCGTGTTATTTTTTTTAATAAATATTTTCATTTATCTGACAAATACAATAGATTATTTTATTTTTTGTTTTCCGTGTTTAAAATTTAGAATTTTTTATTCAAATTGTTTTTTAGCAGAATTTTGGATAAAAAAATATTGAAAGAAATTTTACTTATATGCATAAGAAAATGTATTAGAATTAAATTATTGTTATGTTTAAATCTATTATATGGTTTCTTATACATGTATATATATATACATGCATGTGTGTGTTATTTTTAATTTGATTATGGGATATTTGGAAATGTAAAAAAGAAATTTATACTAATTATATATATATATATACATAAATATAAAGTAGTCCCAAATATTATTTGTGCTTATAAGTCGAACAATAATTTCGCAGATAAGACAAACTACAAAATTAGATGCAACTCAGAACTCACTCAAAAACAGTTAACACAAATTAATTTTATAAATTTGTTAAATCTATAAAAAACACCAAGACAATGAACCAAATTGGATATCTAGCACAGTTAAATGCTCCAGGCTATCTAAATAGCCTATTTTGTTCAATTGTAGAGTTAGGTTTCCAAATTAGCATAAAATTGCTCAAAAGTAGATATGATATCATCTGAAATAAGGCAATTGTAACAGAAGTTAAGGTACCAGTTTGTTAAAAAGAATTGTTACATTGTCGAAGAGTCTAATTTCTTAAAATAAGTTTTTTCTTTATTTTTAAATAATGTCAATTTACATTTACTTAGCGTTTACCAAATTTATTATGAGAGGGAAAAGGTACAAAACAGATGTTTGTGTTTTGCCTTATACTGTAAGAAAATTTTGCGTTCCCATTATTTATATGAGGCAAGCTGGAAAAAAATGTTTGTTCTAATTTAGTTTGTTCCTTTATACGATGATTAATTCTGATCTTTAATTATTTCAATATTTATGTTTTAAACATTATTATTTTCTTATATATCTATTGAAAATATTAAATTATAATTACAATACAATAATATAAAATATTATTAGCATTTTTGTCAGTAATAATTTTGAGTTATAAACATTATTATTTTTTATTAATTATATTAAATTATAGTAAACCTAAATATTTATTATATTGGTATACGATTATTAAATAACATTGAGGAAAATGTCTCTTTACAAATCACAGAATTTAAAGAATGTGATAACGCTGTTTTAGTTAGGTCTCCTAAAATATTATGCATAGTTGATATAATTTAGAAAATAATATTGTTAAATATTTCAACGAAATTTTTATCGGAACATTTTTTTCCAAATCAATATATTGATCAACAAATTTTTTTAAAAATTATTAACTTTTTTTATTTAATTTCAGCCAACTTTTTTTGTTACTCTCTATATTTTTTCTTTTTCTTGCACTTTAATGACTTATTATCGTCTATTTCTTACAATTTTTAGCAAATTTGCATATGTGTTTGTGTGCAAACAAATGAATCCATACATGAGTGCATATTCTTGTTTATGGATATTCTTTGGTTGAATGGTTATTGAAATGATTATTTTGTTGAATTGAAGCAAATTGAAGCAAGCATAAAAATATATAAGAGAATATATTATATAATTAGAAATACATTAGAACTAGTACGCCCCTGTGAAATTGCACATTTGTGGTTTTATTTATAATTCTTTGTTAACAACATCATTATTGATTCATATGATTTAACATGAATTTTACACCCCCTCAGACGTTCATTGTATCATTCAATTTTCTGACACTTATATTGTCATCTCATTTTATCATTTGTGAAAAAACAGATATGAAAACTTCAAAAAGTTGGAATGAAAAATTGAACGTCAAAAATATGGCTTGAAACTTTCCTATAATATTGTAATTTTTTTTATATTTTAATTTTTGATTCCATATTTTTTTTTTACGTTTCGCTGTTTTATTTTTTTATATTTTTATTTTGAAGTTTTTCTTATTTTTTTGTGTTTCTGAGGATGTATTACATAACTTATTGATAAGAATTTCCATTTTTTTTATAAAACATATCAATAATAACACAATAAGAATGAGGAGGATTTGCTATAGACAAGTTTAACCCGATTTTTTACAATTCATTTTTTAATATTTATTGTTATAGCAATAGCTATAACTCACCTACTATTTTTACTTCAAACGGGCTTAAATAATCCCGTAGAAGTTAATTCTAATGCAGAAACAATTCCATTCGATCCCTTTACTTACAAAGACATTGTGGGACTCAGTATTATAATTATATTATTGGCAATTTTAACTTTGGTTAATATTTACTTATAATATAGCCCAGATAATTTTAGCATATTTAATGAATAGTATATGTATGAGCATATTTTATTTATTCGAAATTATTATCATAATTGGCTGAAATTTGTAACGTAATTCCTTAAATAAATTTGTATTACCGTTTGGAAGCTTGTTTACTGTTTCAGGTAAATTGGAAAATTTTCCATTATAACAAAATCGCCGGGAGTACTTCAGGGATCTCATTTGGGACCCAGGTTATTCATTCTTTTTTAAAGTGATACATTACTAATTTACATATGATTGTATAAGACGAATATAAGACGACTTAAATACATTTTATGACTGGTGTCTAAATAATGGATTAGAACTAAACTATGGTAAGTGTTTTAGAAAATTGTCACCTATATAACATTTTGACTATTCTATAAGTTGCAACATTTTAAACAGATAGAATAATATAAAAGATCTGGGCGCTTACTTGGATCAAAAATTTTCTCGAGAGTCGAGAGTCGAGTACAGATCACTGAAGAAGTCTGCAAGTAGTAGACGAAATATGCGTTTCTGTACGAGTTAGTAGAGTTTTATGTATAAAAACTTGTTTTGTTCGAGAGTCGAGTACAAATCACTGAAGAAGTCTGCAAGTAGTAGACGAAATACGCGCATCTGTATGATAAGTATATCAGTAAAACTAAAAGGAAAATATTCGACTATTTTCACTACGATACCAAAATTTTACTCTAACTCTGGAAAACAACTTTTTATTAAAATCTACTAACTTTCTCTTTTTTTGAGTAAGTTGCATTGCTGTCTTAGACTTTTTCCCTTTTACTTCATTATTTCAAAAAAAGATTATTACTTAGTATCAAATATTATTTCTAATATGAAGATAATGTAACTGAAAAGTTCTGTCGGACAAACTACACCGGCAGTTTACTGCAATTCTTATTTCAATCAATAGCTTATACACTTTTAGGATTATTTTGCATCTAACCTTGATAAATAAACTTTTCAAAAATAATAAGAATTTTGTATCCATATTTTGGTTCATTATTGGCACATTCAAATTCGTCATAATATTATAGTTACATACATACACATATAATTTTTGTGATGTTGCTTCTAGCTATTCTTACGACTAATCAAAATTAATAATTTTATTTTTTGTAGTTAATTTTATTTCATAAATTTAAAACATTTTAGTTTTGCTATTTAGTGAGGTAATAATATCAGCCTACGTAATGTGTAATCTACAAAATTGTTCTATGCAAATATAATTTATGGGACTAATGTATATTACAAATAACATTATAATATAGGCATAATATATTTATAAGAATGAAAAATTATTTAAAAATAATGAATAAAACTTATTAATTAAGAACTTATTTAAAAAGATTAATTTAATATAAAAAAATAGTAAAATATTATATATATAAATATATGTTAAAAAAAAATATTTGATTAAAATATTAAAAATATATATAATACTATAACTACATTATTATATTATTGATAAGAATACCAAAAACCTATTATATAAAGTTATTAAAAATATTAATGAAAAGTTATACTATATAAAATAACAACAATTATATTGTAATAAAATATAAATTTTAAAAGACATAATATAAAAATGTTATAAAAAATGTATATAAAAATTGTAAAATTGAAAAATTATTATTATATTAAAAAACTAAATCAACATTAAAATTGAAATATTTGAAAAACGAAATATATATTTTAAAATATGAATATTATATATAATAAAATAATTAAAGTATATTAAATGTGTTAATCAAGTATACCAAAC
Organism: Argyra leucocephala; assembly: GCA_963942445.1. NCBI lineage: Eukaryota > Metazoa > Arthropoda > Insecta > Diptera > Dolichopodidae > Argyra > Argyra leucocephala. The sequence continues at coordinate 11,024,435 of OZ012682.1, read as the reverse complement.
CCAAATCTAGGAAGAAAAATCGTAGAGTAAAGTAAATGTAGTATCATAAGTAAAGAAGCGTTGTGGAAAAATTTTCCAACTCAATTCTTAGAACTTCCCTTCCCATAAATAGCGAACTTGATGGCAAAGCTGCGCTTATATATTAAAATTAGGAAATTAAACACACATGTGGAATTATTTTCACACCAAAGTGTATATCAAAGGCAAGCCAATACGACTTATATTTTTTTTATATTATTAGCCAAAACTAAGGTCAGAGAAACATTTATACTTTCGTCTTTAGGTGAAATATATGCCTTACACCAACTTAAAAAACCCAAACATATTGCTGCGCTTTTCGCATAATGCCATTCCAGAGAATATTTTGATTTACTTACATTCAGAGAATATTTAAGTCTTCTGGTTGTTGTAAGTCTTCATCTTGAAATTTGAAAATAGGTTCGAATGACGTTAGCTTTTGCGTCCCTAAACAGCTTTCAGTTTTGTAGGTGCTGAACTCACCCAGTTGGAAATTTTGACTTAGTCATTGCTACATCAGCAATTTAGATTAAGCTGATGTAGCTGTTGCATTATATTTTTTAAGGAAATCGTAGGACGTTACAAGAGTTCTGCCATCTGCAAAATTACGGTTCGGTAAACAACTTAACACCCATCAACACCAGTCCCTTGTTGTTAACACCAGCATTAGCTTAAAGTTGATCAGATGAAATTCAATCAACTGAAACTCAACTGACCCGATTCCAAAAAAAACTTACAATCAGTTTAGTGAATATTAGTCTAAACCTATTATATGACATTTCGAGTATCAATTTTCAGGTCTGTAAGACTTCTGGGGTTTGAAATATACCTGATGGATCTTAGGGATTGCTCCCAATTTTTGACTTAATACCGGCTTAAAACACCGGCTCAGTTTTACTTTTTGATCATGAATAGCTGTACAAAATAATTTTTAAAGTTATAGACGGTTATAACGAACACTGGCAAAAACAAACTTTCCCGTTTTATAAGTAAGTACATATATAAAGGGATGACTAACATTTTGATTGCTTTAAACAGGTACTGAATAAGCAGTTAAGATATCTTTACATTGGTTTGCATTGCCTTGAACTTAATAAAAATAATAAGAATATATATAAAGTGAAAAATGAATTTTATTGAGGTTATCATGTTGGAAACACATATTTCTGGTTTATTATTATTCTTATTATTATTATTCTTTTTCTTATTATTATTAATATTAATATTATTATTATTATTGTTATTATTATTATTATTATTATTATTATTATTATTATTATTATTAGTATTATTATTATTATTATTATTATTATTATTATTATTATTATTATTATTATTATTATTATTATTATTATTATTATTATTATTATTATTATTATTATTATTATTATTATTATTATTATTATTATTATTATTATTATTATTATTATTATTATTATTATTATTATTATTATTATTATTATTATTATTATTATTATTATTATTATTATTATTATTATTATTATTATTATTATTATTATTATTATTATTATTATTATTATTATTATTATTATTATTATTATTATTATTATTATTATTATTATTATTATTATTATTATTATTATTATTATTATTATTATTATTATTATTATTATTATTATTATTATTATTATTATTATTATTATTATTATTATTATTATTATTATTATTATTATTATTATTATTATTATTATTATTATTATTATTATTATTATTATTATTATTATTATTATTATTATTATTATTATTATTATTATTATTATTATTATTATTATTATTATTATTATTATTATTATTATTATTATTATTATTATTATTATTATTATTATTATTATTATTATTATTATTATTATTATTATTATTATTATTATTATTATTATTATTATTATTATTATTATTATTATTATTATTATTATTATTATTATTATTATTATTATTATTATTATTATTATTATTATTATTATTATTATTATTATTATTATTATTATTATTATTATTATTATTATTATTATTATTATTATTATTATTATTATTATTATTATTATTATTATTATTATTATTATTATTATTATTATTATTATTATTATTATTATTATTATTATTATTATTATTATTATTATTATTATTATTATTATTATTATTATTATTATTATTATTATTATTATTATTATTATTATTATTATTATTATTATTATTATTATTATTATTATTATTATTATTATTATTATTATTATTATTATTATTATTATTATTATTATTATTATTATTATTATTATTATTATTATTATTATTATTATTATTATTATTATTATTATTATTATTATTATTATTATTATTATTATTATTATTATTATTATTATTATTATTATTATTATTATTATTATTATTATTATTATTATTATTATTATTATTATTATTATTATTATTATTATTATTATTATTATTATTATTATTATTATTATTATTATTATTATTATTATTATTATTATTATTATTATTATTATTATTATTATTATTATTATTATTATTATTATTATTATTATTATTATTATTATTATTATTATTATTATTATTATTATTATTATTATTATTATTATTATTATTATTATTATTATTATTATTATTATTATTATTATTATTATTATTATTATTATTATTATTATTATTATTATTATTATTATTATTATTATTATTATTATTATTATTATTATTATTATTATTATTATTATTATTATTATTATTATTATTATTATTATTATTATTATTATTATTATTATTATTATTATTATTATTATTATTATTATTATTATTATTATTATTATTATTATTATTATTATTATTATTATTATTATTATTATTATTATTATTATTATTATTATTATTATTATTATTATTATTATTATTATTATTATTATTATTATTATTATTATTATTATTATTATTATTATTATTATTATTATTATTATTATTATTATTATTATTATTATTATTATTATTATTATTATTATTATTATTATTATTATTATTATTATTATTGCCGTGTCAGTCTACGTCGAGGCGGTATTACGAAAGAAGAAGAGACTGGGCTACTTAGAAGACTCGGAATAGATCTTCTAAGTTAGGAAATAGACCCCAGTGTAGTCTGGTTTCTGCTTTTGAGTCTGGCGTGGTCTGCTTGGCACCAATGGCATACAGGCTTACTGGTGCCGCAGTTTTGTTTGTGTTAAATTAACAACAAATTTAACTCTGCGACACTAGTTACTGCTGATGCTGTCGGCGTGTGGTAGATCTCGGTAGACTTATGAGCGAAATTAGATAAAACGTGTCGCTGTTTTGTTATGTAGCACAGTAGTACTGTTTTTTGTTATTTTTGTTACATATGGAAGTAGATAGTAACTCGCCAAATAGTTGGGCCTACGCAAAACGACTTTAGGAGCCAAGTAGCTATTTGTAGAATAGATGTAGAACAGAAATAACCTAGTCCAGCATCTTGAGGCAGCTTGACATGCTGGAAGCTGCTTCAAGACAGCACTTCTAGGAACTATGTAGCTCTGTATAGAATAGTTTTTAGTTTTCTAGTTATTTGTAGAATAGATGTAAACAGAAAGAACCTAGTCCAGCGTTTTGAGGCAGCTTGACATGTTGGAAGCTACTTCAAGACAGCACCTCTAGGGATTATATAGCTCTGTTTAGAATAGTTTTGTTTTGTAAATGGGAAATAACCTAGCCATAATAGAAAAGGCTTAGAAAATTAATATTGTCTTAGTAATAATATTAGAAGAGGGACAGTAGATTTTATTTTTCTGTCTGCCGCTGTCGATAGATATATGCAGAGAAGAGCGAACGGGATAATTCACACGGAAACACCGAAGTCAGCACTTTTTCGCCAGTTTGAAGAAATGCTAACGCGGTTCCAAACTGGGATATACATCGTGGGTCAAGGGAACAGATGGTGGGGGTTTTTAGCCGGTCGGTTGGTTCCTTTTTTGCAGTGCGTCTTAGTGTAATGCAAAAAGAAACCGACCAACCCGGCACTCGGTAGTCTGTTAAGCAGATTTTCCCCGCGACACCATCTATAACCGTAAAAAAGCAAAAAAAAAAAAAAAAATTATTATTATTATTATTATTATTATTATTATTATTATTATTATTATTATTATTATTATTATTATTATTATTATTATTATCATTATTATTATTATTATTATTATTATTATTATTATTATTATTATTATTATTATTATTATTATTATTATTATTATTATTATTATTATTATTATTATTATTATTATTATTATTATTATTATTATTATTATTATTATTATTATTATTATTATTATTATTATTATTATTATTATTATTATTATTATTATTATTATTATTATTATTATTATTATTATTATTATTATTATTATTATTATTATTATTATTATTATTATTATTATTATTATTATTATTATTATTATTATTATTATTATTATTATTATTATTATTATTATTATTATTATTATTATTATTATTATTATTATTATTGTTATTATTATTATTATTATTATTATTATTATTATTATTATTATTATTATTATTATTATAATTATTATTATTATTATTATTATTATTATTATTATTATTATTATTATTATTATTATTATTATTATTATTATTATTATTATTATTATTATTATTATTATTATTATTATTATTATTATTATTATTATTATTATTATTATTATTATTATTATTATTATTATTATTATTATTATTATTATTATTATTATTATTATTATTATTATTATTATTATTATTATTATTATTATTATTATTATTATTATTATTATTATTATTATTATTATTATTATTATTATTATTATTATTATTATTATTATTATTATTATTATTATTATTATTATTATTATTATTATTATTATTATTATTATTATTATTATTATTATTATTATTATTATTATTATTATTATTATTATTATTATTATTATTATTATTATTATTATTATTATTATTATTATTATTATTATTATTATTATTATTATTATTATTATTATTATTATTATTATTATTATTATTATTATTATTATTATTATTATTATTATTATTATTATTATTATTATTATTATTATTATTATTATTATTATTATTATTATTATTATTATTATTATTATTATTATTATTATTATTATTATTATTATTATTATTATTATTATTATTATTATTATTATTATTATTATTATTATTATTATTATTATTATTATTATTATTATTATTATTATTATTATTATTATTATTATTATTATTATTATTATTATTATTATTATTATTATTATTATTATTATTATTATTATTATTATTATTATTATTATTATTATTATTATTATTATTATTATTATTATTATTATTATTATTATTATTATTATTATTATTATTATTATTATTATTATTATTATTATTATTATTATTATTATTATTATTATTATTATTATTATTATTATTATTATTATTATTATTATTATTATTATTATTATTATTATTATTATTATTATTATTATTATTATTATTATTATTATTATTATTATTATTATTATTATTATTATTATTATTATTATTATTATTATTATTATTATTATTATTATTATTATTATTATTATTATTATTATTATTATTATTATTATTATTATTATTATTATTATTATTATTATTATTATTATTATTATTATTATTATTATTATTATTATTATTATTATTATTATTATTATTATTATTATTATTATTATTATTATTATTATTATTATTATTATTATTATTATTATTATTATTATTATTATTATTATTATTATTATTATTATTATTATTATTATTATTATTATTATTATTATTATTATTATTATTATTATTATTATTATTATTATTATTATTATTATTATTATTATTATTATTATTATTATTATTATTATTATTATTATTATTATTATTATTATTATTATTATTATTATTATTATTATTATTATTATTATTATTATTATTATTATTATTATTATTATTATTATTATTATTATTATTATTATTATTATTATTATTATTATTATTATTATTATTATTATTATTATTATTATTATTATTATTATTATTATTATTATTATTATTATTATTATTATTATTATTATTATTATTATTATTATTATTATTATTATTATTATTATTATTATTATTATTATTATTATTATTATTATTATTATTATTATTATTATTATTATTATTATTATTATTATTATTATTATTATTTATTATTATTATTATATTATTATTATTTTGTTACAGGAAGCGATAGAAGTAATTTTCGAAGGCAGAACCCAAAGGAAGGAACAAACGAAAAATACCAGCGAAATCCCCAGCATAGGAGAGCAAAATGCAGCATTAACCTCCTCAAATGGTAAGAAACGAGGCAGAGAGATCTATGCAGATGAGCATGGTCAAACCGACACCCCTCCTGCATACAAGAAAGGAAGAGAAGCAGAAGAAAGTGGTTGGACACTTGTGCAAACTAGAACTTCAGCGCAGCGACAACCCAGATCGAACGAAGGTAAAGTACTGCCAGGAAAAAAAGAAGCAGCGAGTAGCCAAAGAACACGGAAGAGAAGAAGTAAGATGTCACACTCGGAAAAGCAGAAGAGTACAAGGCCCCGATCAGAAGCAATACTGATAAAACCCACCACAGGGAAGACTTACGCTGAAATCCTAAAGGAAATAAAAGGAAGGGTAAACCCTGAAAAAACAGAGATCGAAATCAGAGGAATCCGCAGAACTCAAAATGGGGATGTGCTGCTGGAAATGGGGAAAGGCCCGAAAGAAAAAGGTAAATTCACCAAGGAGTTACAGGAAGCTCTAGGGACTTCGGCTAGTGTAAGGAATCTCACACCAAAAACTGCGATAGAGATTAAAGACTTGGATTGTGTAACAACCATTGAGGAAGTTCAAAAGGCTATAAATAAGGAATTAACGGAAGTTGTCGAATGCAAAATACATTTGACAGCACCAAATGGCAGGGAACAGATAACTGCGGTTGTAGTTATGGAAGAAAGCGATGCCAAAAAATTACTGGTAACATCGAAAATAAAAATTGGATGGATCAGATGCAGAATTAGGGAGAGAACAGAAGTTAAGCGATGCTACAAATGCCTTAACTTCGGCCACTTAAGGAGGCAATGCAAATATGAAGATCGTAGAGACTGCTGCTACAAGTGCGGACAAAAAGGACACACAGTCAAAAACTGTAAACAAAAGGCAAGGTGCTTTTTGTGTGCAAAAATAAAAGCAGAAAGTCTGGAGCACGTGTCAGGATCCGGTTTGTGTAGAGTGTTTCGAACTGCACTTGAGGAGAGTAAAAAGCATAAAAATAATTAAGCTCTTACAAGGTAATTTGCACAGGAGCAAAACGGCCGATGATCTACTTTTACAGCTCGTCCGAGAAAAGAATATCGACGTAGTAATTATCAGCGAGCAGTACAAAAATAAAGATTATCAGAATTGGTTCTCGGATGTCACAAGTACAGCAGCCATCTGGGTAGTAAATCAAGGGAAAATACAAATTAACAGCCATGGAGCCGGAAATGGGTTTGTATGGATCACAAACGGCAAAGAAACAATAATAAGCTGTTACCTAACTCCAAATCTAACGGCACAGGAATATCGAAAGAAAATGGAGCAATTAGAAGATAGGATAATAGAACTAGGAGGAAATGTAGTAGTCGCCGGTGACTTCAATGCTAAAGCAGTGGAGTGGGGATTGCCAGTTACAGATAACAGGGGAAGGCAAATTTTGGAAATGGTAGCAAGACAAAATTTAATTGTGTTAAACTCAGGAAATACCAGCACATTCAGGAGACCCGGGTACACCGAAACTATACCCGATATATCCCTAGCAACAGAAGAACTTGCTAACAACATAGAAAACTGGATGGTTCTAGAGGATTATACTGGCAGCGATCATCAGTATATACAATTCGAAATATGCACGAGAAGGAGAGAAAGAAATCGCAACAACCAGCGAGAAGGTACATGGAACGTCAATAAGCTGGATAAAGAAAAAATGGCCGGTGTAATAAGGAGAAATCTAGAAAGAGTAATGCAAGTGCCACAGAACGAAACAGGCAGAGAACGAGCAGAAGCAGTGGTGAAAGTTACTATGGACACCATCGCAAGAGCTTGTGAAGAATCAATGCCCAAGAAGTTTGGAAATAGAAACAGATGCCCTGTATACTGGTTGACAGAAGAAATAGCGGAATTGAGAAGAAAATGTTTGCGTCTCCGCCGCATAGCACAGCGACAGAGAAATGGAGCAGCAGAAACAAGCAAACTAGAGGAATATAGAATAGCGAGAAAAACGCTCCGAATTATAATAAAGAAGAGTAAAATGAAAAACTGGAAAAGTTTGTGTGAAGAAGTAAACAATGATCCCTGGGGACTTGGATACAAAATTGTAATGAAAAGAATCAGAGCACCAGCATCAGAAAATCAGCTAGAAGCGGACGTTATGGAAAATATTGTAAACACACTTTTCCCTACACACCCTAGAAGAAATGTATTGCAGAGGCACGAAGAACCAGGAGAAGCCCCAATTTTTATACAAATAGAACTAGAAGATGCAGTAAAATGTATGAAAAACAAGAAAGCCCCCGGACCTGATAGAATACCAGCAGAGGTCATCAAATTAGTAGCTTCGAATAATCCACAAATGATGCTGAATATGTATAATTGCTGCCTAAAAGAAGGAGTATTCAGCAAAAGGTGGAAAGAAGCAAGACTGGTTTTAATTGACAAAGCTAAAGGAGTAAGAGGAGCAGCATCGTCATACAGGCCACTATGTATGTTAGATACGGCCGGGAAACTCTTCGAAAGGTTAATAAAAACAAGACTGCAAGCAGCAATTCATACAGCTGGTGGATTAGCGAACACACAGTTCGGGTTCAGAAAGGGAAGGTCGACCGTTGACGCTATCAAGGTGGTAACAGAAACTGCGGAAGCCACACGAATGGAAACACATCACTCGAGGAAAATAGTTCTACTTGTTACCTTGGATGTCAAAAATGCCTTTAATTCGGCAAGATGGACTGACATCATAGACGCATTACAAAATAAGTTTACTATACCTACGTACCTTCTGAAAGTTCTAATAGATTACTTAAGCGAGCGAAGATTGATATACAACACGGTAGATGGAAAGAGGATAAAGGATCTTACGGCAGGAGTAGCACAAGGATCAATACTAGGACCAGAACTATGGAATGTTCTGTACAACAGTCTATTATGTATGGAAATGCCTGAAAATATACAGCTAGTAGGTTATGCTGATGATATAGCTGCTATTATAACGGCACGGGATATAGCAGAATCACAGATTAGGCTGAATCAAGTTATGAGAAGAGTGTATAGTTGGATGAGGGAACATAGATTAGAATTAGCAACGGCAAAAACAGAAATCGTTATGTTAACTAAGAAAAGAATACCAACTATAATTCCAATGCAAGTAGGTCCAGAAACAATAATGACCAAAGAATCAGAAAATTACTTAGGAGTTACTATTGATACAAGGCTAACATTGTGGCAACAAATCCAAAAAGTAGCAGATAAAGCAGCAGAAGCTACAATCAAGCTAAGCAAACTTATGGCAAACATTGGAGGACCCAAACCAGAAAAAAGACGAATCATTATGAAAACCGCAGAATCAATCCTTCTATACGGAGCTGAAATCTGGGCACATGCGATGGACAAGAGGTATTGTAAAAAACGCATAGCAGCGGTGCAACGAAGAGGGGCTCTCCGAGTCGCGTGCTCCTATCGAACAGTTTCACATTCGGCGGTCATGGTAATCGCGGGCGTGATTCCGATTGATTTGCTAGCGCAAGAACGAAGAAATATATATATAAGGGATCAAGCAACGAGCCGAGATGTCATTGTAGCAGAGGAAAGAAGGTACACGATGACAAGATGGCAAGAACACTGGAGTAATGATCAGCACGGGCGATGGACGGCTAGATTAATCCCACAAGTAGAAGTCTGGTTTAACCGACACCATGGAGAAGTAAATTTTTACATCACTCAGTTCCTATCAGGCCACGGATATTTTCGATCCTACGTCTACAAGATGGGCAAAGTAAACAATCCAGGATGCAGTCACTGCAGCGCAACACATGACACAGCGCATCACACTTTTTTCGAATGTGATTTAGCAGAAACAGAAAGAGAATCTTTAATAGTAGCAGTAGGAGAATTAACATCAGAAAATATAATTTCTGTAATGCTTGAAAACCAAGAAAAATGGAATGCAATAGCTAAATACATAGAATTAATACTACGCAGGAAGAAAGAGCTCAGATATTTAGAGGACCTAGAAGAAGAATCATAAAAGAAAATTAAAAAAAAGGAACAAGCACGGCCCAACTTGAAGTAATGCGAAAGCGGTTCCGGGTTGGTTTCACCGTGGGAAAAGGAGGTGGTGCATTTGGTGAGTAGACCGAACGAGATCATGGGAGTCTCACATACCCTTGAAGTGCGGACCCTTCAAGATACCTATAAAAGGTTTTCACCACCGACCTACGACAAAAAAAAAAAAAAAAAAAAAAAAAAAAATTATTATTATTATTATTATTGTTATTATTATTATTATTATTATTATTATTATTATTATTATTATTATTATTATTATTATTATTATTATTATTATTATTATTATTATTATTATTATTATTATTATTATTATTATTATTATTATTATTATTATTATTATTATTATTATTATTATTATTATTATTATTATTATTATTATTATTATTATTATTATTATTATTATTATTATTATTATTATTATTATTATTATTATTATTATTATTATTATTATTATTATTATTATTATTATTATTATTATTATTATTATTATTATTATTATTATTATTATTATTATTATTATTATTATTATTATTATTATTATTATTATTATTATTATTATTATTATTATTATTATTATTATTATTATTATTATTATTATTATTATTATTATTATTATTATTATTATTATTATTATTATTATTATTATTATTATTATTATTATTATTATTATTATTATTATTATTATTATTATTATTATTATTATTATTATTATTATTATTATTATTATTATTATTATTATTATTATTATTATTATTATTATTATTATTATTATTATTATTATTATTATTATTATTATTATTATTATTATTATTATTATTATTATTATTATTATTATTATTATTATTATTATTATTATTATTATTATTATTATTATTATTATTATTATTATTATTATTATTATTATTATTATTATTATTATTATTATTATTATTATTATTATTATTATTATTATTATTATTATTATTATTATTATTATTATTATTATTATTATTATTATTATTATTATTATTATTATTATTATTATTATTATTATTATTATTATTATTATTATTATTATTATTATTATTATTATTATTATTATTATTATTATTATTATTATTATTATTATTATTATTATTATTATTATTATTATTATTATTATTATTATTATTATTATTATTATTATTATTATTATTATTATTATTATTATTATTATTATTATTATTATTATTATTATTATTATTATTATTATTATTATTATTATTATTATTATTATTATTATTATTATTATTATTATTATTATTATTATTATTATTATTATTATTATTATTATTATTATTATTATTATTATTATTATTATTATTATTATTATTATTATTATTATTATTATTATTATTATTATTATTATTATTATTATTATTATTATTATTATTATTATTATTATTATTATTATTATTATTATTATTATTATTATTATTATTATTATTATTATTATTATTATTATTATTATTATTATTATTATTATTATTATTATTATTATTATTATTATTATTATTATTATTATTATTATTATTATTATTATTATTATTATTATTATTATTATTATTATTATTATTATTATTATTATTATTATTATTATTATTATTATTATTATTATTATTATTATTATTATTATTATTATTATTATTATTATTATTATTATTATTATTATTATTATTATTATTATTATTATTATTATTATTATTATTATTATTATTATTATTATTATTATTATTATTATTATTATTATTATTATTATTATTATTATTATTATTATTATTATTATTATTATTATTATTATTATTATTATTATTATTATTATTATTATTATTATTATTATTATTATTATTATTATTATTATTATTATTATTATTATTATTATTATTATTATTATTATTATTATTATTATTATTATTATTATTATTATTATTATTATTATTATTATTATTATTATTATTATTATTATTATTATTATTATTATTATTATTATTATTATTATTATTATTATTATTATTATTATTATTATTATTATTATTATTATTATTATTATTATTATTATTATTATTATTATTATTATTATTATTATTATTATTATTATTATTATTATTATTATTATTATTATTATTATTATTATTATTATTATTATTATTATTATTATTATTATTATTATTATTATTATTATTATTATTATTATTATTATTATTATTATTATTATTATTATTATTATTATTATTATTATTATTATTATTATTATTATTATTATTATTATTATTATTATTATTATTATTATTATTATTATTATTATTATTATTATTATTATTATTATTATTATTATTATTATTATTATTATTATTATTATTATTATTATTATTATTATTATTATTATTATTATTATTATTATTATTATTATTATTATTATTATTATTATTATTATTATTATTATTATTATTATTATTATTATTATTATTATTATTATTATTATTGTTATTATTCCCCCACATGGTAGTGACCTTGACGTGGTGTGGGGGCTTAGCTCGCAATGATTCATCATGCTACGCTGCCGGGAGCATATGGTCCTGGCAGGGTTACTTATGCCAGATTGGATGATGCTTGAGCGGCGTACAAACTACTACCAGCCCCCCTAATCCAGTGGTGTGATGCGACCCGTGCCCAGTGGACTAGTTGGTAGCAAGGGGGTAATACTTAGCTATCGCAAACGGAGCCTCTCTGATACCAGGTCACCTCAGAGAGTTTTTTCCTGACCTTACCGCTGTATCGGGCCTCTGCTGTGGTGGACATTTTATTGCCGCGATACTCGTGGGAACCAAATGGAAAAAAAAAGAAACAAAAAAAATGAAAGAGAGATGGAGTGTGAAGATAGAGCGGAGAGTGGAATGGATGCGGCTCCTTTTACCAGGAGCGGGAAGACGCCCAGGTCTCCCCTGGCGGCGCTTGTGTCAACAGAGACACCAAAAAGAATGAAGGGACAGAGTGACCAAATACAGGCACCGGAGATGGGCCGTGAAGCGGTGGAGGCAGCACCGATGATCGTGCAGGTTGAGGAGCAAGAAAATCAGATTCTAACGAACTCGCCTCGAAGAGCCTTCATGCAAAAGATGAGGGAGGACGAGGAAACCGCCATGCGGCGATGCGTGGATCTGATACGGGAAATGAAGGTTGTTCCAGAAATACAAAAAAATATTTCAAACAAAATTAAGCACGGACTGGCCGAACTTGAGGAGCTGATGGACGTCATCGTCAGTTGCCGGGCAAGTTGGAAAAAAACAGAAGCCGAAGTTGATTGTAGAAAAAAGGAGACAAGGGTTGAGAAAACAGCCAGTACAAAGCGGCCTGCCTCAAGCTCTGCTGAACAGGCTGACGATCGGCGTAAAAAGAAGAAAAAAAAAGCAGCCGGGCAAAACCAGCGAGAGACACTGGAGTGGATAAAGGTCCAACCAAAGAAGAAGCGTCTGTTGAAGGCGGCAGTTGAAAATCCTCCAGAGAAAATGGTGGCTAAGACTGTCGCGGAAATGCCTCAGAGAAGTTCGAAAAAAACGAAACCTGACGCAGTGCTTATACGATCAATCGACGGACGCTCCTACGCTCAGGTGCTGGCTGATATCAAAGGAGGAGTTAAGCCAGAAGAGTCGGGGACTGAAATTAAAGGAGTCCGGCAGACCAGGTCTGGAGGTCTCCTAATAGAACTAGGTCCTGGAACCAAAAATCGAGAAGCCTTCAGGGAAGCGATTAAAGGAGTATTGGGGTACAAGGCTACAGTAAATGGCCTTGAACCAAAATGCACTATTGTGATTCGGGATTTGGAATGCGTTGCTACAAAAGTGGAAGTGGAGGACGCAATACGGCGAGATATCCCGGAAATAGGGGTTTTCAGGGTTGGGCTGACGACGGAAAATAATTGGGGGCAGAGAGCTGCAATCGTTGACCTGGCCGAACAAGCTGCCATAAAGCTGCTGAAGCAGGGAAGGCTCAAGGTAGGATGGGTTTACTGCAGGGTTAAGCCAAGGACTGATGTCACACATTGCTACAGGTGTCTGAGTTTCGGTCACATGGCTGGCTCTTGCAGGGGACCTGACCGAGGCAAAGCCTGCTACCGCTGCGGAAAGAAGGGACATATCGCTAAGGCCTGTAAAGAGAAAGCCCACTGCATACTCTGTGCCGATGCGGGCGAGCATCATGGAAATCTAGAACACGCTCTAGGCACAGGGTTATGCACGGTGTTCAGAGATGCTCTGAGAAAGGCCAAAGAGACAGGGAAATGATCAGCGTCCTCCAGGCAAACCTAAACCGAAGCCGAGTGGCAGATGACCTTCTGCATCAGCTTGTCCGGGAGAAGAGTTCCGACATACTGCTCATTAGTGAGCAGTATAAGGACAGAACCACTTCTTGGTTCTCGGACGAGCTGGGTACGGCTGCCATCTGGATACCTGACCCAGCGAAAATTTCGGTACGAGATCATGGGCGCGGGCGTGGGTTCGTATGGGTGAAACATGCGGATATCACTTTTATAAGTGTTTACCTGACACCCAACGAGGCCATAGCGGATTTCCGAGCGAAATTGGCGGACCTAGAGGATACGGTTCTGAACACGACGGGTCGCATAGTGATTGGTGGCGATTTCAACGCTAAGGCAACGGAGTGGGGAATGCCTTACCCTGACTGGAGGGGAAGCGACGTGCTAGGGTTTGCATCCAGAACGGGCTTACTTGTTCTGAATGCTGGCTCGGCATCTACTTTCCGCCGACCGGGGTACTCAGAAACCATTCCCGATGTTTCCTTTGCCTGTGAGCGCTTGGCCGCTTTGGTCGAAGGCTGGCATGTGATCGAGGACTACACGGGCAGTGACCATCAGTACATTGTATTCGTGGTCCGTGAGAGAAGGCAACTCCAAAGAACAATTACTAACAGACCACAGCGCTGGAACATGGGGAGAATTGACGAAGCAGTATTTGCAGCGGTCATCCTGGGAGGTTTCCAAATGCAGGTTGAGGGGGAGCCTGCAAGCCCTCACGAGGCAGGGCCATTGGTTGACGCCACTCTGCGTCAAATCACTCTAGCCTGCGACCGCTCAATGCCTCGGAGGCGAGTTCCTCATGGAAAACATCTTATGTACTGGTGGACAGCCGAGATAGCTGACCTCCGGAGAGATTGTCTCCAGCTGAGGAGAAAGGCTCAGAGAGCTAGAACGGAAGAGGAGGTTAGGCTCAGGTCCTCGGATCACAAGGAGAAAAAGCGCCAGTTGCGACGTGCAATCAATCACAGCAAGGCGAGATGCTGGGAAGCGCTGAGAGAGGATATAAACTCAGATCCATGGGGTTTAGGTTACAAAATTGTAACCCAGAAAATTGGGGCACTGAAAACCCCTCCGCCCATGGATATGCGCACCACAACGCATCTAGTTAATGCCCTCTTTCCAGTGCATTCCCAGCGAGCTGCTAGAGTATACAACCGGGATGGCGCTTCTCCGTTTACAATGTAGGAGCTGGAAGTGGCCATCCAATCCCTCAAGGTCAAGAAGGCCCCAGGTCCAGACGGTATCCAAGGAGAGATATTAAAGCTGGTTTTTCGGTATAATCCGAATATTCTGTTGAGTATGTACAACGCCTGTCTTTCAGCGGGAATTTTCCCCAAGTGTTGGAAGACAGCTAGGCTGGTACTTATCAGCAAGGAGAAAGGAGACCCGGAGCTACCTTCCTCATACCGTCCGCTGTGCATGCTGGACACTGCTGGAAAGGTTCTAGAGAAGTTACTCAAGCCAAGGCTGTTGTCTGCCATCGAGGCAGCCGGAGGTTTGTCACCGCATCAGTACGGTTTCAGAGCTGGTCGTTCCACAGCAGATGCCATTGTGGAAGTTACATCTGCGATGAGCAGAGCCGAGGACCACAACCATTTTTCACGTCGTATAGTCCTCCTTGTGACTTTAGACGTGAAAAATGCGTTTAATTCAAGCTCTAGAGCAGGAATTTCGTGTTCCAGAATATCTGCTAGGAATGATCAGCGACTACCTTGACGACCGTACTGTACTCTTCGATACGGCTGAAGGACAAGGGAGTATCACGGTCTCTGGAGGTGCAGCGCAAGGTTCAATCCTCGGTCCCGACCTTTGGAATGCCGCATACGATAGTCTGTTGCGCTTAAACATGCCGGATGAGTCAATGCTCGTCGGATATGCGGACGATGTTGCCGTGCTGATAGCAGCGCGAAACGTGGAGCTCGCCCAACTGAAGCTCAAGCAAACCATGCGGTCCATCCTTTCTTGGATGGACAGCCGCGGACTGTCGTTGGCATTGAGCAAGACGGAGGTCGTAGTGCTGACAAAAAGGAGGATGAACCTTGAGCTCCAGATGCGCATCGGCGAAGAAGAGGTGCAGACAAAACGGGCGGTAAAATATCTCGGCATCATGATTGACAGCAGGCTAAATTACTTTGAGCAGATCAAGAAGACTGCTGACAGGGCCGCAAATGGTGTCATGGCGCTGGCTCGATTGATGGCCAACATAGGTGGACCAAGATCGAGTCGGAGGCGGCTACTGATGTCTGCGGTCCAGTCAGTCTTGCTGTATGGTGCCGAGATATGGGGTCATGCTCTCGCAAAGGAGTGCTATCGGATAAGGCTGGGTCGGGTCCAAAGGCTGGCGGCGTTGCGAGTGGCGTCTGCTTACAGAACAGTCTCGGAGCCAGCTGTCCTGGTTATCGCTGGCGTCATCCCAATTGCACTACTTGCAAGGGAGCGTCAAGCGATATACCGGAGAAAGGCCGAAGAAAATATAGAGTCAGTGCAGCAGGAAGAGCGGAATAGCACGCTTCGTCAATGGCAGGAGAACTGGGAACTGGAGGAACGAGGGATATGGACGAGGCGGCTCATCGGGGAGGTTACCCCATGGGTAGAACGTCGACATGAAGAGGTAGATTACTACTTCACTCAGCTGCTGACTGGACATGGATACTTTCGGGCCTATCTGCACAAGATGGGGAAGGCACGTTCAGCGGAGTACATATATTGCCACATGCACGATGATGCTGAGCACACTTTTTTCATCTGTGAAAGGTGGGCTCGAGAGCGTATGCAGCTAAGGGAAGTGGTACCGCGGTTCTCTCCGGACACAGTTGTGGACCACATTTTACAGGATAGGGGAGCGTGGGACAGTTTGTCACTCTTTTCGCAGAAAATACTGCGGAAAAAGAAGGTGGACCTAGACACCACAGAGGTCCAACCTACAGACTTTGGCTAGGCAGCAGCCTTCAAGGCGAAGGCATTGGACCTAGCCCGAAGTAATGTGACAAACGGTTCCAGGCTAGTGTCCGTGGAGAGCGGGAGGTTTTTTTTAGTCGGTATGCCCAATATGGGAGACTCCGACATTGTTGGACGCACGTGCGCCCTTCATCCATAAAGGATTTTCCCTTCTAAAAAAAAAAAAAAAAAAAAAAAAAAATAAAAAAATTATTATTATTATTATTATTATTATTATTATTATTATTATTATTATTATTATTATTATTATTATTATTATTATTATTATTATTATTATTATTATTATTATTATTATTATTATTATTATTATTATTATTATTATTATTATTATTATTATTATTATTATTATTATTATTATTATTATTATTATTATTATTATTATTATTATTATTATTATTATTATTATTATTATTATTATTATTATTATTATTATATTATTATTATTATTATTATTATTCTTTTTCTTATTATTATTAATATTAATATTATTATTATTATTATTATTATTATTACACATAAACACTTAGCTACCGATAACGGAGCCTCCCTGATACCAGGTCACCTCAGGGAGTATTATTGACCTTACCACAGTAACGGGCCTCTGCTGTGGTGGACCTTACATTGCCGCGATACTCGTGGGAACAAAATGGAGATAAATAAAAACAAAAACATGAAGAAAGTAATGGATAGAAGAGTGGAAGAAAGAGCAGGGATGGGCATGACCCCATTCATGAGGAGTGGGAAGACGCCTAGATCTCACCCGGCACCCCTGGGGTTGCACGGTCCTGAACAGGCACAGGAAAAACTAGGAACACCGGCGAATACAGAGGAGATCCAAACCACCGATCTCATGCTGGAAACTCCAATGAGCAGCTTGCATAAACAAGTAGAGGAAAAAGCATGCAGCCACAAAAAAGACCCTGAAAGAGAGGAAGAAACACAGCTCCTACTGATTCAGGAGCTTACAAAAACGATGATGGCGGCAGTCACAAAACAAAAGAACGTTAGCATGGAGGTTAAGAACGGACTGCTAAAGCTCCAAGAGGCGGTAGAAGTGATATTTCACTGCAAGAGTGAAAAGAGTAAAAAGCTCACCCTTGAAGCTAGAAAGCAGGCCCAAAGCCCCAGACAAATACCGCCAACGGACAAGAAGAGAGGAAGGGAGATAGAGGGGTCTCCTATAAGCTGTACAGAAACCCCACCACCCAGAAAAAGGAAAACTGTTGAAAACCGAGGCGAAGGCGAATGGATAGTCGTCCAAAACAACAAAATTAAAACCTTTAACCGACCGCACGGTGAAGGAGATACTTCTAGACAGCGACGCCTCCCAAGGGAAAAAGGGGCAACGAACAGCCAAAGTGCTGGGAAAAAAGAAAACGGCGAAGGAAAGAGAAGGAGAAGGAGAAGAAGAAGGAGTAGGCAGTTTAAAAGGCCGCGACCAGAGGCCATTATAATTAAGCCCGCCGAAGGCAAAACATATGCTGAGATTCTGAGGGAAATACGAGAGCGAGTAAACCCAGACGCTTCCAAAGCCGACATAAAGGGAATCCGGAAGACACAAAACGGAGCGTTTCTGCTGGAATTAAAGAATAAGGCAGAAGGAAAGGAGGAAATCAAGGAGGAACTCCGAAAGAGTCTAGGGAAAATGGCAGACGTTAAAGAACTAACGGCCAAAACAACATTGGAGATACGGGACTTGGATAGTCTCACTACAAGCGAAGAGGTGCAAGCAGCACTTAATAGAGACTTGGGAAAGGAAGTCCAATGTAGGTTCAGCCTAACTAAACCGAACAAGAAAGAGCAAATGCTGGCCATTATAGAAATGGAGGAAAAAGACGCCAGGGAACTCCTGAAGACAGCAAAGATCAGAATAGGGCTAATCAGATGTAGAATACGGGAAAGAACACCAGTAGTGCGCTGTTATAGGTGCATGAACTTTGGACACTTCTCATGAACTTTGAAGAGACTGCAAAGCGCCTAACCGAGAGGATACGTGCTATAAATGTGGACAGAAAGGTCACAAGATTAAAAGCTGCACGCAAGCTGCGAAATGTATCCTGTGTACGGAAATTAAGGCAAAGGCAACGAGCCATGTGTCAGGTACGAAAGACTGCAGTGCATTTCGGAGAGCTCTTGAGGAAGTCAGAAAAAATAGAAAAAATAGAAGATGAGAAAAGTTCTTCAAGGAAATATGCATAGAAGTCGAGTAGCAGATGATCACTTAACACAGATCACGCTTGAAAAAGAAATTGATGCTCTAATAATTAGCGAGCAGTACGTCCACCGGAGCAGAAACAACTGGTTCTCAGATGTCACCGACACGGCGGCAATCTGGATCCCAAACCCTGGAAAAATACACGCATTGGAACATGGGGCCGGAATGGCTTCGTTTGGGTTAAGAGTAGCCAGTTCACCATCATAAGCTGCTATTTAACACCAAACCAAACGGCGCAGGAATACCAGGAGATGATCGAGAATCTAGAGGACGCAGTATCGGAACAAGAGGGGCAGAAAATTATCGGTGGCGATTTTAATGCAAAAGCAGTGGAGTGGGGAATGCCCACCACGAACAGCAGAGGATCGCAGATTTTAGACATGGCAGCCAGACAAGGGCGGATAATCATAAACTCCGGAAGCACAACAACGTTTCGGCGACCAGGGTACGCAGAAACAATACCGGACATCTCCCTGGCTACACAGAATATAGCGGGATTTATTACTGATTGGGTAGTTATGGAGGACTACACAGGGAGCGATCATCAGTACATTACATTCAATATAAATATTAGAGAAGAAATGATATCCGAGAGCACAACGGAAAGTTCTAGATATAACGTGAATAAACTCGATACTAGAAGATTGAGTGAATCACTTAGATATAGCCTAGGTGACACAATGCAGGTGTAGAGCTAGAAGGTAGGATAAAAGCTGAGGCAGTAGTAGAGCAGACAATGAGTGCACTCATACTAGCCTGCGAGGAATCAATGCCGCGAAAGAGGAAATTTACAAAAAGAAAACCGGTATACTGGTGGAATGAAGAAATAGCGGAGCTACGAAGAAGGTGTCAGCATCTTCGTAGAATTGCACAGCGATCACGGAACAGAGCGGATGCAACGGGAAAAATGGCAGCATATAAAATAAGTCGCAAAACACTCAGGAAAACCATAAAATTGAGCAAAAAGGTTGAATGGAAAAAGCTTTGCGAAGATGTAAACAGTGACCCGTGGGGGCTTGGATACAAGATAGTCATGAAGAAGTTGAAAATAGCTACAGCAACAAATTCAATCGAAGAGAGCACGATGGAAAATATAGTAGATATTTTATTCCCAGCGCACCCGATAAGAAACTGGAGTGATGTGATGGTTCCACCAGAGGAAGTACCAGCTTTCACGCAGGAAGAACTTGTGGAAGCAACAAAAGCTATGAAGAATAAGAAAGCTCCAGGCCCTGACGGGATTCCAGCGGAAGTCATCAAAGCCGTGGTGGAAACTTGCCCGCAAATGATGCTGAATATGTACAACACATGTCTAAAAGAAGGCGTTTTCAGCAAAAGATGGAAGGTAGCTCGACTTGTCTTAATCGACAAAGGGAAGGCGGCAGAGTCTCACCGTCCTCGTTCAGACCACTGTGTATGCTGGACACGGCTGGAAAGCTCCTCGAAAGGCTATTGAAACCCAGAATAGAAGAGGCGATACGAACGACCGGCGGTCTGTCAGATATGCAATTCGGATTCAGACAAGGAAGATCAACAATAGATGCAATACGAATAGTAATGGAAAAGATAGAAGCGGCGGAAGCAAGGAACCATTTCTCAAGAAGAATAGTTGTCTTTGTTACCTTGGACGTGAAAAACGCCTTCAACTCGGCAAGATGGGAAGACATGATTGATGCCCTGGAAAAAAATTTCAGCATTCCAGCATATCTGCTCAGGATGGTAAAAGACTACCTGAGAGAACGCAGCCTTCAGTATGAAACCAAGATCGGCAGTGTAACCGGCGCAACACAAGGATCGATCCTAGGACCGGACCTGTGGAATATATTATACAATAGCTTGCTGGAGGCAGAAATGCCAGATGATATAACTCTAGTAGGCTTTGCAGACGACCTAGGTGCAATAATATCAGCTCGGACCATGGAAGATGCGCAAATCAGGTTGAATCAAGTCATGAGAAGAGTGAGTAGCTGGATGAACAGACACGGCTTAGAGCTTGCGGAAGCAAAAACCGAAATTGTGTTACTCACAAAAAAGAGGATGAGAACCAATGTGCCAATGGAAGTGGGGCCTGTGGTCATTCAAACTAAGGAAGCTTCGAGGTATCTTGGTGTCATGTTGGATACCAAACTAAATTTTTGGAGGCATATCAAAAAAGCTACAGACAAGGCGGCCGTGATAACCAAGAATTTGAGCAGATTAATGGCGAACATCGGTGGACCCTCACCGTGCAAAAGGAGGCTGTTAATGTCCACGACACATTCAGTGCTCCTGTACGGTACGGAGATTTGGGCAGATGCCCTAAATAGAGAGTATTGCCGGAAGCCCATGGAAGCGGTACAACGAAGAGGGGCTCTGCGGGTAGCGTAGTCCTACCGGACGGTCTCATACTCAGCGGTAAATGTTATTGCAGGCATGATACCGATAACATTGTTAGCCCGAGAGAGGAAGCAGATATATAATAGGGCTGCGGGAAGAGACAGAAAAGAAGTGTCCGGAGATGCGAGGAGACAAAGCCTAGAAAAATGGCAAGAACAATGGAATGGGGAACACAGAGGACGCTGGACCGCAAGATTGATACCACAACTAGCGGTTTGGGTTAACCGGAGGCACGGCGAAATGAACTTCTATACCACGCAAATGCTCTCGGGTAATGGATACTTTCGAGCTTATTTATTCAGAATGAATAAAGTAAACAGTCCGCGATGTCGCCACTGCGACACAGCGGAAGATACGGTCGAGCACACTTTTTTCGAGTGCGACGTCGCAGCGGAGGAAAGGAGCGTTCTAACTCGAATGGTAGGGGATATTACGCCGGATAATATAGCCACCATAATGATAGACACGGAAGAAAATTGGAACGCCGTGTCAGTCTACGTCGAGTCGGTATTACGAAAGAAGAAGAGACTGGGCTACTTAGAAGATTCGGAATAGATCTTCTAAGTTAGGAAATAGACCTCAGTGTAGTCGGGTTTCTGCTTTTGAGTCTGGCGTGGTCTACTTGGCGCCGGTGGCATACAGGTTTACTGGTGCCGCAGTTTTGTTTTTGTTAAATTAACAACAAATTTAACTCTGCGACACTAGTTACTGCTGATGCTGTCGGCGTGTGGTAGATCTCGGTAGACTTATGAGCGAAATTAGATAAAACGTATCGCTCTTTTGTTATGTAGCACAGTAGTACTGTTTTTTTGTTATTTTTGTTACATATGGAAGTAGATAGTAACTCGCCAAATAGTCGGGCCTACGCAAAGCGATTTTGGGAGTCAAGTAGCTATTTGAAGAATAGATGTAGAACAGAAATAACCTAGTCCAGCATCTTGAGGCAGCTTGATATGCTGGAAGCTGCTTCAAGACAGAACCTCTAGGGACTATGTAGCTCTGTATAGAATAGTTTTTAGTTTTCTAGTTATTTGTAGAATAGATGTAAACAGAAATAACCTAGTCCAGCGTTTTGAGGCAGCTTGACATGTTGGAAGCTACTTCAAGACAGCACCTCTAGGGATTATATAGCTCTGTTTTGAATAGTTTTTGTTTGTAAATGGGAAATAACCTAGCCATAATAGAAAAGGCTTAGAAAATTAATATTGTTTTTAGTAATAATAATAGAAGAGGGACAGTAGAATTTATTTTTCAGTATGCCGCTGTCGATAGATATATGCAGAGAAGAGCGAACGGGATAATTCACACGGAAACACCGAAGCCAGCACTTTTTCGCCAGTTTGAAGAAATGCTAACGCGGTTCCAAACTGGGATATACATCGTGGGTCAAGGGAACAGATGGTGGGGGTTTTTAGCCGGTCGGTTGGTTCCTTTTTTGCAGTGCGTCTTAGTGTAATGCAAAAAGAAACCGACCAACCCGGCACTCGGTAGTCTGTTAAGCAGATTTTCCCAGCGACACCATCTATAACCGTAAAAAAGCAAAAAAAAAAAAATTATTATTATTATTATTATAATTATTATTATTGGGAGGTAAAGGCTGGTATATGGTCTCAGACAAACGTTCTACCAACGGACGTCTTGAAAAAAACTGGGAAACGCCTACTGTAATTTTCAGCTCTGCCAGCAAATCCTAATCTCACCTCCTCGAAGGTAGGTAACATAGTTATCTGCCGGGCACCTCCTGGTAACATACTTAGTGTGGCTAACGAGATAGGGTAAAAGCGAATATTTGGCGCTCTAACCAAATAAAACAAGTTGGTGCAGGACGGGCGGGTATTACTCGTACAAGCGCGAAATGCTCGAAAATCCAAGCGCGTCTGTATTCGTAGCGAGCGGCGACTTGGTCGGCGTCTGTACTCCATGTTAGGAGCGGCCGGAATTAAAAACGGAGATGAGTAACTCCATAAATACTCAGTTTATAAATATGCAATGGATAAAACAATAAATATAAATACCCCAGGTGGTAATCTAGCTATGCTAGAGAATCCATCCTCCAAGGAGGCCGATCCCACGGATTCTGGAGGGGATCGCTTATTGCTAAAAAATAAATCTGTGCCAAATGACCCGGCTAGCAACCGGCGCTTAGAGGTATGCGGGCCTCTAAGTGTTAAATATGTTACCGAAGAACAGAAGAAACAAAAGCAGCAACCAAAAATGGGAAGTTACCCATTTCAAAGAAGCAACAAAATAGTTCGTTCTCCAGTTAAAGGAGCATCAGCCGAACTCACTAAATGCAGTAAGAAACTGATCATCATACCAGAAAAGACGGTAAATGGAGGAACGCCAAAAGAAAGAATACACCAATTACCAGTTTCCCAAGGAAAATTCCTGAAGATAAGGAGGAACAGCAACTTCAGAAAATACAACAGCTGACAGAAATCATAAAATAAAGGCCTAATAAAGTTACAGGAAGCGATAGAAGTAATTTTCGAATGCAGAACCCAAAGGAAGGAACAACCGAAAAATACCAGCGAAATCCCCAGCAGAGGAGAGCAAAATGCAGCATTAACCTACGCAAATGGAAAGAAACGAGGCAGAGAGATCTATGCAGATGAGCATGGTCAAACCGACACCCCTCCTGCATACAAGAAAGGAAGAGAAGCAGAAGAAAATGGTTGGACACTTGTGCAAAATAGAATTTCAGCGCAGCGACAACCCAGATTGAACGAAGGTAAAGTACTGCCAGGACAAAAAGAAGCATCGAGTAGCCAAAGAACACGGAAGAGAAGAAGTAAGATGCCCCGATCAAGGCCCCGATCAGAAGCAATACTGATAAAACCCACCACAGGGAAGACTTACGCTGAAATCCTAAAGGAAATAAAAGGAAGGGTAAACCCTGAAAAAACAGAGATCGAAATCAGAGGAATCCGCAGAACTCAAAATGGGGATGTGCTGCTGGAAATGGGGAAAGGCCCGAAAGAAAAAGGTAAATTCACCAAGGAGTTACAGGAAGCTCTAGGAACTTCGGCTAGTGTAAGGAATGTCACATCAAAGACTGCGATAGAGATTAAAGACTTGGATTGTGTAAAAACCATTGAGGAAGTTCAAAAGGCTATAAATAAGGAGTTAACGGAAGTTGTCGAATGCAAAATACATTTGACAGCACCAAATGGCAGGGAACAGATAACTGCGGTTGTAGTTATGGAAGAAAGCGATGCCAAAAAATTACTGGTAACATCGAAAATAAAAATTGGATGGATCAGATGCAGAATTAGGGAGAGAACAGAAGTTAAGCGATGCTACAAATGCCTTAACTTCGGCGACTTAAGGAGGCAATGCAAATATGAAGATCGTAGAGACTACTGCTACAAGTGCGGACAAAAAGGACACACAGTCAAAAACTGTAAACAAAAGGCAAGGTGCTTTTTGTGTGCAGAAATAAAAGCAGAAAGTCTGGAGCACGTGTCAGGATCCGGTTTGTGTAGAGTGTTTCGAGCTGCACTTGAGGAGAGTAAAAGGCATAAAAATAATTAAGCTCTTACAAGGTAATTTGCACAGGAGCAAAACGGCCGATGATCTACTTTTACAGTTCGTCCGAGAAAAGAATATCGATGTAGTAATTATCAGCGAGCAGTACGTCCACCGGAGCAGAAACAACTGGTTCTCAGATGTCACCGACACGGCGGCAATCTGGATCCCAAACCCTGGAAAAATACACGCATTGGAACATGGGGCCGGAATGGCTTCGTTTGGGTTAAGAGTAGCCAGTTCACCATCATAAGCTGCTATTTAACACCAAACCAAACGGCGCAGGAATACCAGGAGATGATCGAGAATCTAGAGGACGCAGTATCGGAACAAGAGGGGCAGAAAATTATCGGTGGCGATTTTAATGCAAAAGCAGTGGAGTGGGGAATGCCCACCACGAACAGCAGAGGATCGCAGATTTTAGACATGGCAGCCAGACAAGGGCGGATAATCATAAACTCCGGAAGCACAACAACGTTTCGGCGACCAGGGTACGCAGAAACAATACCGGACATCTCCCTGGCTACACAGAATATAGCGGGATTTATTACTGATTGGGTAGTTATGGAGGACTACACAGGGAGCGATCATCAGTACATTACATTCAATATAAATATTAGAGAAGAAATGATATCCGAGAGCACAACGGAAAGTTCTAGATATAACGTGAATAAACTCGATACTAGAAGATTGAGTGAATCACTTAGATATAGCCTAGGTGACACAATGCAGGTGTAGAGCTAGAAGGTAGGATAAAAGCTGAGGCAGTGGTAGAGCAGACAATGAGTGCACTCATACTAGCCTGCGAGGAATCAATGCCGCGAAAGAGGAAATTTACAAAAAGAAAACCGGTATACTGGTGGAATGAAGAAATAGCGGAGCTACGAAGAAGGTGTCAGCATCTTCGTAGAATTGCACAGCGATCACGGAACAGAGCGGATGCAACGGGAAAAATGGCAGCATATAAAATAAGTCGCAAAACACTCAGGAAAACCATAAAATTGAGCAAAAAGGTTGAATGGAAAAAGCTTTGCGAAGATGTAAACAGTGACCCGTGGGGGCTTGGATACAAGATAGTCATGAAGAAGTTGAAAATAGCTACAGCAACAAATTCAATCGAAGAGAGCACGATGGAAAATATAGTAGATATTTTATTCCCAGCGCACCCGATAAGAAACTGGAGTGATGTGATGGTTCCACCAGAGGAAGTACCAGCTTTCACGCAGGAAGAACTTGTGGAAGCAACAAAAGCTATGAAGAATAAGAAAGCTCCAGGCCCTGACGGGATTCCAGCGGAAGTCATCAAAGCCGTGGTGGAAACTTGCCCGCAAATGATGCTGAATATGTACAACACATGTCTAAAAGAAGGCGTTTTCAGCAAAAGATGGAAGGTAGTTCGACTTGTCTTAATCGACAAAGGGAAGGCGGCAGAGTCTCACCGTCCTCGTTCAGACCACTGTGTATGCTGGACACGGCTGGAAAGCTCCTCGAAAGGCTATTGAAACCCAGAATAGAAGAGGCGATACGAACGACCGGCGGTCTGTCAGATATGCAATTCGGATTCAGACAAGGAAGATCAACAATAGATGCAATACGAATAGTAATGGAAAAGATAGAAGCGGCGGAAGCAAGGAACCATTTCTCAAGAAGAATAGTTGTCTTTGTTACCTTGGACGTGAAAAACGCCTTCAACTCGGCAAGATGGGAAGACATGATTGATGCCCTGGAAAAAAATTTCAGCATTCCAGCATATCTGCTCAGGATGGTAAAAGACTACCTGAGAGAACGCAGCCTTCAGTATGAAACCAAGATCGGCAGTGTAACCAAAAGCGTAACATCCGGCGCAACACAAGGATCGATCCTAGGACCGGACCTGTGGAATATATTATACAATAGCTTGCTGGAGGCAGAAATGCCAGATGATATAACTCTAGTAGGCTTTGCAGACGACCTAGGTGCAATAATATCAGCTCGGACCATGGAAGATGCGCAAATCGGGTTGAATTAAGTCATGAGAAGAGTGAGTAGCTGGATGAACAGACACGGCTTAGAGCTTGCGGAAGCAAAAACCGAAATTGTGTTACTCACAAAAAAGAGGATGAGAACCAATGTGCCAATGGAAGTGGGGCCTGTGGTCATTCAAACTAAGGAAGCTTCGAGGTATCTTGGTGTCATGTTGGATACCAAACTAAATTTTTGGAGGCATATCAAAAAAGCTACAGACAAGGCGGCCGTGATAACCAAGAATTTGAGCAGATTAATGGCGAACATCGGTGGACCCTCACCGTGCAAAAGGAGGCTGTTAATGTCCACGACACATTCAGTGCTCCTGTATGGTGCGGAGATTTGGGCAGATGCCCTAAATAGAGAGTATTGCCGGAAGCCCATGGAAGCGGTACAACGAAGAGGGGCTCTGCGGGTAGCGTAGTCCTACCGGACGGTCTCATACTCAGCGGTAAATGTTATTGCAGGCATGATACCGATAACATTGTTAGCCCGAGAGAGGAAGCAGATATATAATAGGGCTGCGGGAAGAGACAGAAAAGAAGTGTCCGGAGATGCGAGGAGACAAAGCCTAGAAAAATGGCAAGAACAATGGAATAAGGAACACAGAGGACGCTGGACCGCAAGATTGATACCACAACTAGCGGTTTGGGTTAACCGGAGGCACGGCGAAATGAACTTCTATACCACGCAAATGCTCTCGGGTAATGGATACTTTCGAGCTTATTTATTCAGAATGAATAAAGTAAACAGTCCGCGATGTCGCCACTGCGACACAGCGGAAGATACGGTCGAGCACACTTTTTTCGAGTGCGACGTCGCAGCGGAGGAAAGGAGCGTTCTAACTCGAATGGTAGGGGATATTACGCCGGATAATATAGCCACCATAATGATAGACACGGAAGAAAATTGGAACGCCGTGTCAGTCTACGTCGAGGCGGTATTACGAAAGAAGAAGAGACTGGGCTACTTAGAAGATTCGGAATAGATCTTCTAAGTTAGGAAATAGACCTCAGTGTAGTCGGGTTTCTGCTTTTGAGTCTGGCGTGGTCTACTTGGCGCCGGTGGCATACAGGTTTACTGGTGCCGCAGTTTTGTTTTTGTTAAATTAACAACAAATTTAACTCTGCGACACTAGTTACTGCTGATGCTGTCGGCGTGTGGTAGATCTCGGTAGACTTATGAGCGAAATTAGATAAAACGTATCGCTGTTTTGTTATGTAGCACAGTAGTACTGTTTTTTTGTTATTTTTGTTACATATGGAAGTAGATAGTAACTCGCCAAATAGTCGGGCCTACGCAAAGCGATTTTGGGAGTCAAGTAGCTATTTGTAGAATAGATGTAGAACAGAAATAACCTAGTCCAGCATCTTGAGGCAGCTTGATATGCTGGAAGCTGCTTCAAGACAGAACCTCTAGGGACTATGTAGCTCTGTATAGAATAGTTTTTAGTTTTCTAGTTATTTGTAGAATAGATGTAAACAGAAATAACCTAGTCCAGCGTTTTGAGGCAGCTTGACATGTTGGAAGCTACTTCAAGACAGCACCTCTAGGGATTATATAGCTCTGTTTTGAATAGTTTTTGTTTGTAAATGGGAAATAACCTAGCCATAATAGAAAAGGCTTAGAAAATTAATATTGTTTTTAGTAATAATAATAGAAGAGGGACAGTAGAATTTATTTTTCAGTATGCCGCTGTCGATAGATATATGCAGAGAAGAGCGAACGGGATAATTCACACGGAAACACCGAAGCCAGCACTTTTTCGCCAGTTTGAAGAAATGCTAACGCGGTTCCAAACTGGGATATACATCGTGGGTCAAGGGAACAGATGGTGGGGGTTTTTAGCCGGTCGGTTGGTTCCTTTTTTGCAGTGCGTCTTAGTGTAATGCAAAAAGAAACCGACCAACCCGGCACTCGGTAGTCTGTTAAGCAGATTTTCCCAGCGACACCATCTATAACCGTAAAAAAGCAAAAAAAAAAAAATTATTATTATTATTATTATAATTATTATTATTGGGAGGTAAAGGCTGGTATATGGTCTCAGACAAACGTTCTACCAACGGACGTCTTGAAAAAAACTGGGAAACGCCTACTGTAATTTTCAGCTCTGCCACCAAATCCTAATCTCACCTCCTCGAAGGTAGGTAACATAGTTATCTGCCGGGCACCTCCTGGTAACATACTTAGTGTGGCTAACGAGATAGGGTAAAAGCGAATATTTGGCGCTCTAACCAAATAAAACAAGTTGGTGCAGGACGGGCGGGTATTACTCGTACAAGCGCGAAATGCTCGAAAATCCAAGCGCGTCTGTATTCGTAGCGAGCGGCGACTTGGTCGGCGTCTGTACTCCATGTTAGGAGCGGCCGGAATTAAAAACGGAGATGAGTAACTCCATAAATACTCAGTTTATAAATATGCAATGAATAAAACAATAAATATAAATACCCCAGGTGGTAATCTAGCTATGCTAGAGAATCCATCCTCCAAGGAGGCCGATCCCACGGATTCTGGAGGGGATCGCTTATTGCTAAAAAATAAATCTGTGCCAAATGACCCGGCTAGCAACCGGCGCTTAGAGGTATGCGGGCCTCTAAGTGTTAAATATGTTACCGAAGAACAGAAGAAACAAAAGCAGCAACCAAAAATGGGAAGTTACCCATTTCAAAGAAGCAACAAAATAGTTCGTTCTCCAGTTAAAGGAGCATCAGCCGAACTCACTAAATGCAGTAAGAAACTGATCATCATACCAGAAAAGACGGTAAATGGAGGAACGCCAAAAGAAGGAATACACCAATTACCAGTTTCCCAAAGTGAAACATCAAGGAAAATTCCTGAAGATAAGGAGGAACAGCAACTTCAGAAAATACAACAGCTGACAGAAATCATAAAATAAAGGCCTAATAAAGTTACAGGAAGCGATAGAAGTAATTTTCGAATGCAGAACCCAAAGGAAGGAACAACCGAAAAATACCAGCGAAATCCCCAGCAGAGGAGAGCAGAATGCAGCATTAACCTACGCAAATGGAAAGAAACGAGGCAGAGAGATCTATGCAGATGAGCATGGTCAAACCGACACCCCTCCTGCATACAAGAAAGGAAGAGAAGCAGAAGAAAATGGTTGGACACTTGTGCAAAATAGAATTTCAGCGCAGCGACAACCCAGATTGAACGAAGGTAAAGTACTGCCAGGACAAAAAGAAGCAGCGAGTAGCCAAAGAACACGGAAGAGAAGAAGTAAGATGCCCCGATCAAGGCCCCGATCAGAAGCAATACTGATAAAACCCACCACAGGGAAGACTTACGCTGAAATCCTAAAGGAAATAAAAGGAAGGGTAAACCCTGAAAAAACAGAGATCGAAATCAGAGGAATCCGCAGAACTCAAAATGGGGATGTGCTGCTGGAAATGGGGAAAGGCCCGAAAGAAAAAGGTAAATTCACCAAGGAGTTACAGGAAGCTCTAGGAACTTCGGCTAGTGTAAGGAATGTCACATCAAAGACTGCGATAGAGATTAAAGACTTGGATTGTGTAAAAACCATTGAGGAAGTTCAAAAGGCTATAAATAAGGAGTTAACGGAAGTTGTCGAATGCAAAATACATTTGACAGCACCAAATGGCAGGGAACAGATAACTGCGGTTGTAGTTATGGAAGAAAGCGATGCCAAAAAATTACTGGTAACATCGAAAATAAAAATTGGATGGATCAGATGCAGAATTAGGGAGAGAACAGAAGTTAAGCGATGCTACAAATGCCTTAACTTCGGCCACTTAAGGAGGCAATGCAAATATGAAGATCGTAGAGACTACTGCTACAAGTGCGGACAAAAAGGACACACAGTCAAAAACTGTAAACAAAAGGCAAGGTGCTTTTTGTGTGCAGAAATAAAAGCAGAAAGTCTGGAGCACGTGTCAGGATCCGGTTTGTGTAGAGTGTTTCGAGCTGCACTTGAGGAGAGTAAAAGGGATAAAAATAATTAAGCTCTTACAAGGTAATTTGCACAGGAGCAAAACGGCCGATGATCTACTTTTACAGTTCGTCCGAGAAAAGAATATCGATGTAGTAATTATCAGCGAGCAGTACAAAAATAAGGATTATCCGAATTGGTTCTCGGATGTCACAAGTACAGCAGCCATCTGGGTAGTAAATCAAGGGAAAATACAAATTAACAGCCATGGAGCCGGAAATGGGTTTGTATGGATCACAAACGGCAAAGAAACAATAATAAGCTGTTACCTAACTCCAAATCAAACGGCACAGGAATATCGAGAGAAAATGGAGCAATTAGAAGATAAGATAATAGAACTAGGAGGAAATGTAGTCGCCGGTGACTTCAATGCTAAAGCAGTGGAGTGGGGATTGCCAGTTACAGATAACAGGGGAAGGCAAATTTTGGAAATGGTAGCAAGACAAAATTTAATTGTGTTAAACTCAGGAAATACCAGCACATTCAGGAGACCCGAGTACACCGAAACTATACCCGATATATCCCTAGCAACAGAAGAACTTGCTAACAATATAGAAAACTGGATGGTTCTAGAGGATTATACTGGCAGCGATCATCAGTATATACAATTCGAAATATGCACGAGAAGGAGAGAAAGAAATCGCAACAACCAGCGAGAAGGTACATGGAACGTCAATAAGCTGGATAAAGAAAAAATGGCCGGTGTAATAAGGAGAAATATAGAAAGAGTAATGCAAGTGCCACAGAACGAAACAGGCAGAGAACGAGCAGAAGCAGTGGTGAAAGTTACTATGGACACCATCGCAAGAGCTTGTGAACAATCAATGCCCAAGAAGTTAGGAAAAAGAAACAGATGCCCTGTATATTGGGGGACAGAAGAAACAACGGAATTGAGAAGAAAATGTTTGCGTCTCCGCCGCATAGCACAGCGACAGAGAAATGGAGCAGCAGAAACAAGCAAACTAGAGGAATATAGAATAGCGAGAAAAACGCTCCGAAGGAATATAGAATAGCGAGAAAAACGAATTATAATAAAGAAGAGTAAAATGAAAAACTGGAAAAGTTTGTGCGAAGAAATAAACAATGATCCCTGGGGACTTGGATACAAAATTGTAATGAAAAGAATCAGAGCACCAGCATCAGCAAATCAGCTAGAAGCGGACATTATGGAAAATATTGTAAACACACTTTTTCCTACACACCCTAGAAGAAATGTATTGCAGAGGCACGAAGAACAAGGAGAAGCCCAAATTTTTACACAAATAGAACTAGAAGATGCAGTAAAATCTATGAAAAACCAGAAAGCCCCCGGACCTGATAGAATACCAGCAGAGGTCATCAAATTAGTAGCTTCGAATAATCCACAAATGATGCTGAATATGTATAATTGCTGCCTAAAAGAAGGAGTATTCAGCAAAAGGTGGAAAGAAGCAAGACTGGTTTTAATTGACAAAGCTAAAGGAGTAAGAGGAGCAGCATCGTCATACAGGCCACTATGTATGTTAGATACGACCGGAAAACTCTTCGAAAGGTTAATAAAAACAAGACTGCAAGCAGCAATTCATACAGCTGGTGGATTAGCGAACACGCAGTTCGGGTTCAGAAAGGGAAGGTCGACCGTTGACGCTATCAAGGTGGTAACAGAAACTGCGGAAGCCACACGAATGGAAACACATCACTCGAGGAAAATAGTTCTACTTGTTACCTTGGATGTCAAAAATGCCTTTAATTCGGCAAGATGGACTGACATCATAGACGCATTACAAAATAAGTTTACTATACCTACGTACCTTCTGAAAATTCTAATAGATTACTTAAGCGAGCGAAGATTGATATACAACACGGTAGATGGAAAGAGGATAAAGGATCTTACGGCAGGAGTAGCACAAGGATCAATACTAGGACCAGAACTATGGAATGTTCTGTACAACAGTCTATTATGTATGGAAATGCCTGAAAATATACAGCTAGTAGGTTATGCTGATGATATAGCAGCTATTATAACGGCACGGGATATAGCAGAATCACAGATTAGGCTGAATCAAGTTATGAGAAGAGTGTATAGTTGGATGAGGGAACATAGATTAGAATTAGCAACGGCAAAAACAGAAATCGTTATGTTAACTAAGAAAAGAATACCAACTATAATTCCAATGCAAGTAGGTCCAGAAACAATAATGACCAAAGAATCAGCAAATTACTTAGGAGTTACTATTGATACAAGGCTAACATTTTGGCAACAAATCCAAAAAGTAGCAGATAAAGCAGCAGAAGGTACAATCAAGCTAAGCAAACTTATGGCAAACATTGGAGGACCCAAACCAGAAAAAAGACGAATCATTATGAAAACCGCAGAATCAATCCTTCTATACGGAGCTGAAATCTGGGCACATGCGATGGACAAGAGGTATTGTAAAAAACGCATAGCAGCGGTGCAACGAAGAGGGGCTCTCCGAGTCGCGTGCTCCTATCGAACAGTTTCGCATTCGGCGGTCATGGTAATTGGCGTGATTCCGATTGATTTGCTAGCGCAAGAACGAAGAAATATATATATAAGGGCTCAAGCAACGAGCCGAGATGTCATTGTAGCAGAGGAAAGAAGGTACACGATGACAAGATGGCAAGAACACTGGAGTAATGATCAGCACGGGCGATAGACGGCTAGATTAATCCCACAAGTAGAAGTCTGGTTTAACCGACACCATGGAGAAGTAAATTTTTACATCACTCAGTTCCTATCAGGCCACGGATATTTTCGATCCTACCTCTACAAGATGGGCAAAGTAAACAATCCAGGATGCAATCACTGCAGCGCAACACATGACACAGCGCATCACACTTTTTTCGAATGTGATTTAGCAGAAGCAAAAAGAGAATCTTTAATAGTAGCAGTAGGAGAATTAACATCAGAAAATATAATTTCTGTAATGCTTGAAAACCAAGAAAAATGGAATGCAATAGCTAAATACATAGAATTAATACTACGCAGGAAGAAACAGCTCAGATATTTAGAGGACCTAGAAGAAGAATCATAAAAGAAAATTAAAAAAAAGGAACAAGCGCGGCCCAACTTGAAGTAATGCGAAAGCGGTTCCGGGTTGGTTTCACCGTGGGAAAAGGAGGTGGTGTATTTGGTGAGTAGACCGAACAAGATCATGGGAGTCTCACATACCCTTGAAGTGCGGACCCTTCAAGATACCTATAAAAGGTTTTCACCACCGACCTACGAAAAAAAAAAAAAAAAAAAAAAATCATTATTATTATTATTATTATTATTATTATTATTATTATTATTATTATTATTATTATTATTATTATTATTATTATTATTATTATTATTATTATTATTATTATTATTATTATTATTATTATTATTATTATTATTTTCTCTTTTTTCGAGTGCGACGTCGCAGCGGAGGAAAGAAGCGTTCTAACTCGAATCGTAGGGGATGTTACGCCGGATAATATAACCACCATAATGATAGACACGGAAGAAAATTGGAACGCCGTGTCAGTCTACGTCGAGGCGGTATTACGAAAGAAGAAGAGACTGGGCTATTTAGAAGACTCGGAATAGATCTTCTAAGTTAGGAAATAGACCTCAGTGTAGTCTGGTTTCTGCTTTTGAGTCTGGCGTGGTCTGCTTGGCACCAATGGCATACAGGCTTACTGGTGCCGCAGTTTTGTTTGTGTTAAATTAACAACAAATTTAACTCTGCGACACTAGTTACTGCTGATGCTGTCGGCGTGTGGTAGATCTCGGTAGACTTATGAGTGAAATTAGATAAAACGTGTCGCTGTTTTGTTATGTAGCACAGTAGTACTGTTTTTTTGTTATTTTTGTTACATATGGAAGTAGATAGTAACTCGCCAAATAGTTGGGCCTACGCAAAACGACTTTGGGAGCCAAGTAGCTATTTGTAGAATAGATGTAGAACAGAAATAACCTAGTCCAGCATCTTGAGGCAGCTTGACATGCTGGAAGCTGCTTCAAGACAGCACTTCTAGGAACTATGTAGCTCTGTATAGAATAGTTTTTAGTTTTCTAGTTATTTGTAGAATAGATGTAAACAGAAAGAACCTAGTCCAGCGTTTTGAGGCAGCTTGACATGTTGGAAGCTACTTCAAGACAGCACCTCTAGGGATTATATAGCTCTGTTTAGAATAGTTTTGTTTTGTAAATGGGAAATAACCTAGCCATAATAGAAAAGGCTTAGAAAATTAATATTGTCTTAGTAATAATATTAGAAGAGGGACAGTAGATTTTATTTTTCTGTCTGCCGCTGTCGATAGATATATGCAGAGAAGAGCGAACGGGATAATTCACACGGAAACACCGAAGTCAGCACTTTTTCGCCAGTTTGAAGAAATGCTAACGCGGTTCCAAACTGGGATATACATCGTGGGTCAAGGGAACAGATGGTGGGGGTTTTTAGCCGGTCGGTTGGTTCCTTTTTTGCAGTGCGTCTTAGTGTAATGCAAAAAGAAACCGACCAACCCGGCACTCGGTAGTCTGTTAAGCAGATTTTCCCCGCGACACCATCTATAACCGTAAAAAAGCAAAAAAAAAAAAAAAAAAAAAAATTATTATTATTATTATTATTATTATTATTATTATTATTATTATTATTATTATTATTATTATTATTATTATTATTATTATTATTATTATTATTATTATTATTATTATTATTATTATTATTATTATTATTATTATTATTATTATTATTATTATTATTATTATTATTATTATTATTATTATTATTATTATTATTATTATTATTATTATTATTATTATTATTATTATTATTATTATTATTATTATTATTATTATTATTATTATTATTATTATTATTATTATTATTATTATTATTATTATTATTATTATTATTATTATTATTATTATTATTATTATTATTATTATTATTATTATTATTATTATTATTATTATTATTATTATTATTATTATTATTATTATTATTATTATTATTATTATTATTATTATTATTATTATTATTATTATTATTATTATTATTATTATTATTATTATTATTATTATTATTATTATTATTATTATTATTATTATTATTATTATTATTATTATTATTATTATTATTATTATTATTATTATTATTATTATTATTATTATTATTATTATTATTATTATTATTATTATTATTATTATTATTATTATTATTATTATTATTATTATTATTATTATTATTATTATTATTATTATTATTATTATTATTATTATTATTATTATTATTATTATTATTATTATTATTATTATTATTATTATTATTATTATTATTATTATTATTATTATTATTATTATTATTATTATTATTATTATTATTATTATTATTATTATTATTATTATTATTATTATTATTATTATTATTATTATTATTATTATTATTATTATTATTATTATTATTATTATTATTATTATTATTATTATTATTATTATTATTATTATTATTATTATTATTATTATTATTATTATTATTATTATTATTATTATTATTATTATTATTATTATTATTATTATTATTATTATTATTATTATTATTATTATTATTATTATTATTATTATTATTATTATTATTATTATTATTATTATTATTATTATTATTATTATTATTATTATTATTATTATTATTATTATTATTATTATTATTATTATTATTATTATTATTATTATTATTATTATTATTATTATTATTATTATTATTATTATTATTATTATTATTATTATTATTATTATTATTATTATTATTATTATTATTATTATTATTATTATTATTATTATTATTATTATTATTATTATTATTATTATTATTATTATTATTATTATTATTATTATTATTATTATTATTATTATTATTATTATTATTATTATTATTATTATTATT
The DNA here is from genome assembly GCA_963942445.1 of Argyra leucocephala. Classification (NCBI taxonomy): domain Eukaryota; kingdom Metazoa; phylum Arthropoda; class Insecta; order Diptera; family Dolichopodidae; genus Argyra; species Argyra leucocephala. Next base: position 10,986,648 of record OZ012682.1, on the reverse strand, counting down.
ATTATTATTATTATTATTATTATTATTATTATTATTATTATTATTATTATTATTATTATTATTATTATTATTATTATTATTATTATTATTATTATTATTATTATTATTATTATTATTATTATTATTATTATTATTATTATTATTATTATTATTATTATTATTATTATTATTATTATTATTATTATTATTATTATTATTATTATTATTATTATTATTATTATTATTATTATTATTATTATTATTATTATTATTATTATTATTATTATTATTATTATTATTATTATTATTATTATTATTATTATTATTATTATTATTATTATTATTATTATTATTATTATTATTATTATTATTATTATTATTATTATTATTATTATTATTATTATTATTATTATTATTATTATTATTATTATTATTATTATTATTATTATTATTATTATTATTATTATTATTATTATTATTATTATTATTATTATTATTATTATTATTATTATTATTATTATTATTATTATTATTATTATTATTATTATTATTATTATTATTATTATTATTATTATTATTATTATTATTATTATTATTATTATTATTATTATTATTATTATTATTATTATTATTATTATTATTATTATTATTATTATTATTATTATTATTATTATTATTATTATTATTATTATTATTATTATTATTATTATTATTATTATTATTATTATTATTATTATTATTATTATTATTATTATTATTATTATTATTATTATTATTATTATTATTATTATTATTATTATTATTATTATTATTATTATTATTATTATTATTATTATTATTATTATTATTCCCGGAGCTACCTTCCTCATACCGTCCGCTGTGCATGCTGGACACTGCTGGAAAGGTTCTAGAGAAGTTACTCAAGCCAAGGCTGTTGTCTGCCATCGAGGCAGCCGGAGGTTTGTCACCGCATCAGTACGGTTTCAGAGCTGGTCGTTCCACAGCAGATGCCATTGTGGAAGTTACATCTGCGATGAGCAGAGCCGAGGACCACAACCATTTTTCACGTCGTATAGTCCTCCTTGTGACTTTAGACGTGAAAAATGCGTTTAATTCGGCCAGATGGAGCGACATGCTTCAAGCTCTAGAGCAGGAATTTCGTGTTCCAGAATATCTGCTGGGAATGATCAGCGACTACCTTGACGACCGTACTGTACTCTTCGATACGGCTGAAGGACAAGGGAGTATCACGGTCTTTGGAGGTGCAGCGCAAGGTTCAATCCTCGGTCCCGACCTTTGAAATGCCGCATACGATAGTCTGTTGCACTTAAACATGCCGGATGAGTCAATGCTCGTCGGATATGCGGACGACGTTGCCGTGCTGATAGCAGCGCGAAACGTGGAGCTCGCCCAACTGAAGCTCAATCAAACCATGCGGTCCATCCTTTCTTGGATGGACAGCCGCGGACTGTCGTTGGCATTGAGCAAGACGGAGGTCGTAGTGCTGACAAAAAGGAGGATGGACTTTGAGCTCCAGATGCGCATCGGCGAAGAAGAGGTGCAGACAAAACGGGCGGTAAAATATCTCGGCATCATGATTGACAGCAGGCTAAATTACTTTGAGCAGAACAAGAAGACTGCTGACAGGGCCGCAAATGGTGTCATGGCGCTGGCTCGATTGATGGCCAACATAGGTGGACCAAGATCGAGTCGGAGGCGGCTACTGATGTCTGCGGTCCAGTCAGTCTTGCTGTATGGTGCCGAGATATGGGGTCATGCTCTCGCAAAGGAGTGCTATCGGATAAGGCTGGGTCGGGTCCAAAGGCTGGCGGCGTTGCGAGTGGCGTCTGCTTACAGAACTGTCTCGGAGCCAGCTGTCCTGGTTATCGCTGGCGTCATCCCAATTGCACTACTTGCAAGGGAGCGTCAAGCGATATACCGGAGAAAGGCCGAAGAAAATATAGAGTCAGTGCAGCAGGAAGAGCGGAATCGCACGCTTCGGCAATGGCAGGAGAACTGGGAACTGGAGGAACGAGGGATATGGACGAGGCGGCTCATCGGGGAGGTTACCCCATGGGTAGAACGTCGACATGGAGAGGTAGATTACTACTTCACTCAGCTGCTGAGTGGACATGGATACTTTCGGGCCTATCTGCACAAGATGGGGAAGGCACGTTCAGCGGAGTGCATATATTGCCACATGCACGATGATGCTGAGCACACTTTTTTCATCTGTGAAAGGTGGGCTCGAGAGCGTATGCAGCTAAGGGAAGTTGTACCGCGGTTCTCTCCGGACACAGTTGTGGACCACATTTTACAGGGTAGGGGAGCGTGGGACAGTTTGTCACTCTTTTCGCAGAAAATACTGCGGAAAAAGAAGGTGGACCTAGACACCACAGAGGTCCAACCTACAGACTTTGGCTAGGCAGCAGCCTTCAAGGCGAAGGCATTGGACCTAGCCCGAAGTAATGTGACAAACGGTTCCAGGCTAGTGTCCGTGGAGAGCGGGAGGTTTTTTTAGTCGGTATGCCCAATATGGGAGACTCCGCCATTGTTGGACACACGTGCGCCCTTCATCCATAAAGGATTTTCCCTTCTAAAAAAAAAAAAAAAAAAAAAAAAAAAAAAAAATTATTATTATTATTATTATTATTATTATTATTATTATTATTATTATTATTATTATATTTATTATTATTATTATTATTATTATACCTCTTACAAGGTAATTTGCACAGGAGCAAAACGGTTGATGATCTACTTTTACAGCTCGTCCGAGAAAAGAATATCGACGTAGTAATTATCAGCGAGCAGTACAAAAATAAAGATTATCAGAATTGGTTCTCGGATGTCACAAGTACAGCAGCCATCTGGGTAGTAAATCAAGGGAAAATACAAATTAACAGCCATGGAGCCGGAAATGGGTTTGTATGGATCACAAACGGCAAAGAAACAATAATAAGCTGTTACCTAACTCCAAATCAAACGGCACAGGAATATCGACAGAAAATGGAGCAATTAGAAGATAAGATAATAGAACTAGGAGGAAATGTAGTAGTCGCCGGTGACTTCAATGCTAAAGCAGTGGAGTGGGGATTGCCAGTTACAGATAACAGGGGAAGGCAAATTTTGGAAATGGTAGCAAGACAAAATTTAATTGTGTTAAACTCAGGAAATACCAGCACATTCAGGAGACCCGGGTACACCGAAACTATACCCGATATATCCCTAGCAACAGAAGAACTTGCTAACAACATAGAAAACTGGATGGTTCTAGAGGATTATACTGGCAGCGATCATCAGTATATACAATTCGAAATATGCACGAGAAGGAGAGAAAGAAATCGCAACAACCAGCGAGAAGGTACATGGAACGTCAATAAGCTGGATAAAGAAAAAATGGCCGGTGTAATAAGGACAAATCTAGAAAGAGTAATGCAAGTGCCACAGAACGAAACAGGCAGAGAACGAGCAGAAGCAGTGGTGAAAGTTACTATGGACACCATCGCAAGAGCTTGTGAAGAATCAATGCCCAAGAAGTTTGGAAATAGAAACAGATGCCCTGTATACTGGTGGACAGAAGAAATAGCGGAATTGAGAAGAAAATGTTTGCGTCTCCGCCGCATAGCACAGCGACAGAGAAATGGAGCAGCAGAAACAAGCAAACTAGAGGAATATAGAATAGCGAGAAAAACGCTCCGAATTATAATAAAGAAGAGTAAAATGAAAAACTGGAAAAGTTTGTGTGAAGAAGTAAACAATGATCCCTGGGGACTTGGATACAAAATTGTAATGAAAAGAATCAGAGCACCAGCATCAGAAAATCAGCTAGAATCGGACGTTATGGAAAATATTGTAAACACACTTTTCCCTACACACCCTAGAAGAAATGTATTGCAGAGGCACGAAGAACCAGGAGAAGCTCCAATTTTTACACAAATAGAACTAGAAGATGCAGTAAAATGTATGAAAAACAAGAAAGCCCCCGGACCTGATAGAATACCAGCAGAGGTCATCAAATTAGTAGCTTCGAATAATCCACAAATGATGCTGAATATGTATAATTGCTGCCTAAAAGAAGGAGTATTCAGCAAAAGGTGGAAAGAAGCAAGACTGGTTTTAATTGACAAAGCTAAAGGAGTACGAGGAGCAGCATCGTCATACAGGCCACTATGTATGTTAGATACGGCCGGGAAACTCTTCGAAAGGTTAATAAAAACATGACTGCAAGCAGCAATTCATACAGCTGGTGGATTAGCGAACACACAGTTCGGGTTCAGAAAGGGAAGGTCGACCGTTGACGCTATCAAGGTGGTAACAGAAACTGCGGAAGCCACACGAATGGAAACACATCACTCGAGGAAAATAGTTCTACTTGTTACCTTGGATGTCAAAAATGCCTTTAATTCGGCAAGATGGACTGACATCATAGACGCATTACAAAATAAGTTTACTATACCTACGTACCTTCTGAAAGTTCTAATAGATTACTTAAGCGAGCGAAGATTGATATACAACACGGTAGATGGAAAGAGGATAAAGGATCTTACGGCAGGAGTAGCACAAGGATCAATACTAGGACCAGAACTATGGAATGTTCTGTACAACAGTCTATTATGTATGGAAATGCCTGAAAATATACAGCTAGTAGGTTATGCTGATGATATAGCAGCTATTATAACGGCACGGGATATAGCAGAATCACAGATTAGGCTGAATCAAGTTATGAGAAGAGTGTATAGTTGGATGAGGGAACATAGATTAGAATTAGCAACGGCAAAAACAGAAATCGTTATGTTAACTAAGAAAAGAATACCAACTATAATTCCAATGCAAGTAGGTCCAGAAACAATAATGACCAAAGAATCAGCAAATTACTTAGGAGTTACTATTGATACAAGGCTAACATTTTGGCAACAAATCCAAAAAGTAGCAGATAAAGCAGCAGAAGCTACAATCAAGCTAAGCAAACTTATGGCAAACATTGGAGGACCCAAACCAGAAAAAAGACGAATCATTATGAAAACCGCAGAATCAATCCTTCTATACGGAGCTGAAATCTGGGCACATGCGATGGACAAGAGGTATTGTAAAAAACGCATAGCAGCGGTGCAACGAAGAGGGGCTCTCCGAGTCGCGTGCTCCTATCGAACAGTTTCACATTCGGCGGTCATGGTAATCGCGGGCGTGATTCCGATTGATTTGCTAGCGCAAGAACGAAGAAATATATATATAAGGGATCAAGCAACGAGCCGAGATGTCATTGTAGCAGAGGAAAGAAGGTACACGATGACAAGATGGCAAGAACACTGGAGTAATGATCAGCACGGGCGATGGACGGCTAGATTAATCCCACAAGTAGAAGTCTGGTTTAACCGACACCATGGAGAAGTAAATTTTTACATCACTCAGTTCCTATCAGGCCACGGATATTTTCGATCCTACCTCTACAAGATGGGCAAAGTAAACAATCCAGGATGCAGTCACTGCAGCGCAACACATGACACAGCGCATCACACTTTTTTCGAATGTGATTTAGCAGAAACAGAAAGAGAATCTTTAATAGTAGCAGTAGGGGAATTAACATCAGAAAATATAATTTCTGTAATGCTTGAAAACCAAGAAAAATGGAATGCAATAGCTAAATACATAGAATTAATACTACGCAGGAAGAAAGAGCTCAGATATTTAGAGGACCTAGAACAAGAATCATAAAAGAAAATTAAAAAAAAGGAACAAGCACGGCCCAACTTGAAGTAATGCGAAAGCGGTTCCGGGTTGGTTTCACCGTGGGAAAAGGAGGTGGTGTATTTGGTGAGTAGACCGAACAAGATCATGGGAGTCTCACATACCCTTGAAGTGCGGACCCTTCAAGATACCTAAAAAAGGTTTTCACCACCGACCTACGAAAAAAAAAAAAAAAAAAAAAAAAAAAAAAAATTATTATTATTATTATTATTATTATTATTATTATTATTATTATTATTATTATTATTATTATTATTATTATTATTATTATTATTATTATTATTATTATTATTATTATTATTATTATTATTATTATTATTATTATTATTATTATTATTATTATTATTATTATTATTATTATTATTATTATTATTATTATTATTATTATTATTATTATTATTATTATTATTATTATTATTATTATTATTATTATTATTATTATTATTATTATTATTATTATTATTATTATTATTATTATTATTATTATTATTATTATTATTATTATTATTATTATTATTATTATTATTATTATTATTATTATTATTATTATTATTATTATTATTATTATTATTATTATTATTATTATTTTTATTATTATTATTATTATTATTATTATTATTATTATTATTATTATTATTATTATTATTATTATTATTATTATTATTATTATTATTATTATTGTTATTATTATTATTATTATTATTATTATTATTATTATTGTTATTATTATTATTATTATCATTATTATTATTATTGGGTAGAACGTCGACATGGTTTACTACGTCGACATGGATTACTACTTCACTCAGCTGCTGAGTGGACATGGATACTTTCGGGCCTATCTGCACAAGATGGGGAAGGCACGTTCAGCGGAGTGCATATATTGTCCACATGCACGATGATGCTGAGCACAGTTTTTTCATCTGTGAAAGGTGGGCTCGAGAGCGTATGCAGCTAAGGGAAATTGTACCGCGTTTATCTCCGGACACAGTGGTGGGCCACATTTTACAGGGTAGGGGAGCGTGGGACAGTTTGTCACTCTTTGCGCAGAAAATACTGCGGAAAAAGAAGGTGGACTTAGACACCACAGAGGTCCAACCTACAGACTTTGGCTAGACATGCAGCCTTCAAGGCGATGGTATTGGACCTAGCCCGAAGTAATGTGACAAACGGTTCCAGGCTAGTGTCCGTGGGAGGTTTTTTAATTGGTATGCCCAATATGGGAGACTCCGACATTGTTGGACGCACGTGCGCCCTTCATCCATAAAGGATTTTCCCTTCTAAAAAAAAAAAAAAAAAAAAAAAAAATTATTATTATTATTATTATTATTATTATTATTATTATTATTATTATTATTATAATTATAATTATAATTATTATTATTACTATTCCCCAACATGGTACTGACCTTGACGTGGTGTGGGGGCTTAGCTCGCAATGATTCATCATGCTACGCTGGCGGGAGCATATGCTCCTTGCATGGTTGCCTATTCCAGATTCGATGATGCTTGAGCGGCGTACAAACTACTACCAGCCCCCCTAATCCAGTGGTGTGATGCGACCTGTGCCCAGTGGACTAGTTTGTAGCAAGGGGGTAATACTTAGCTATCGCAAACGGAGCCTCTCTGATACCAGGTCACCTCAGAGAGTTTTTTTCCTGACCTTACTGCAGTATCGGGCCTCTGCTGTGGTGGACATTTTATTGCCGCGATACTCGTGGGAACCAAAAGCAGAAAAAAAAATCAAAAAAAATGAAAGAGAGATGGAGTGTGGAGATAGACAAAAAGAATGAAGAGACACCAAAAAGAATGAAGGGGCAGAGTGACCAAATACAGGCACCAGAGATGGGCCGTGAAGCGGTGGATGCAGCACCGATGATCGTGCAGGTTGAGGAGCAAGAAAATCAGGTTCAAACGAACTCGCCTCGAAGAGCCTTCATGCAAAAGATGAGGGAGCACGAGGAAACCGCCATGCGGCGATGCGTGGATCTGATATGGGAAATGAAGGTTGTTCCAGAAATACAAAAAAATATTTCAAACAAAATTAAGCACGGACTGGCCGAACTTGAGGAGCTGATGGACGTCATCGTGAGTTGCCGGGCAAGTTGGAAAAAAACAGAAGCCGAAGTTGATTGTAGAAAAAAGGAGACAAGCGTTGAGATAACAGCCAGTACAAAGCGGCCTGCCTCAAGCCCTGCTGAACAGGCTGACGATCGGCGTAAAAAGAAGAAAAAAAAAGCAGCCGGGCAAAGCTAGCGAGAGACACTGGAGTGGATAAAGGTCCAACCAAAGAAGAAGCGCCTGTTGAAGGCTATGATGGTGGCTAAGACTGTCGCGGCAATGCCTCAGAGAAGTGAAAAAAAACGAAACCTGACGCAGTGCTTATACGACCAAACGCAGGACGCTCCTACGCTCAGGTGCTGGCTGATATCAAAGGAGGAGTTAAACCAGAAGAGTTGGGGACTGAAATTAAAAGAGTCCGGCAGACCAGGTCTGTTGGTCTCCTAATAGAACTAGATCCTGGGACAAAAAATCGAGAAGCCTTCAGGGAAGCGATTAAAGGAGTATTGGGGGACAAGGCTACAGTAAATGGCCTTGAACCAAAATGCACTATTGTGATTCGGGATTTGGAATGCGTTGCCACAAAAGTGGAAGTGGAGGACGCAATACGGCGAGATATCATGGAAATAGGGGTTTTCAGGGTTGGGCTGACGACGGAAAATAATTGGGGGCATTGAGGTGCAATCGTTGACCTAGCCGAACAAGCTGCCATAAAGCTGCTGAAGCAGGGAAGACCCAACGTAGGATGGGTTAACTGTAGGGTTAAGCCACGGACTGATGTCACACATTGCTATAGGTGTCTGAGTTTCGGTCACATGGCTGGCTCTTGCAGGGGACCTGACGGAGGCAAAGCCTGCTACCGCTGCGGAAAGGAGGGCCATATCGCTAAGGCCTGCAAAGAGAAAGCCCACTACATACTCTGTGCCGAAGCGAACGAGCAACACGGAAATCTAGAACATGCTCTAGGTACAGGGTTATGCAAGGTGTTCAGAGATGCTCTGAGAAAAGCCAAAGAGACAGGGAAATGATCAGCGTCCTCCAAGCAAACCTAAACCGAAGCCGAGTGGCAGATGACCTTCTGCGTCAGCTTGTTCGGGAGAAGAGTTCCGACATACTGCTCATTAGTGAGCAGTATACGGACAGAACCACTTCTTGGCTGTCGGACGAGCAGGGTACGGCTGCCATCTGAATACCTGACCCAGCGAAAATTTCTGTACGAGAGCATGGGCGCGGGCGTGGGTTCGTATGGGTGAAACACGCGTGAATATCACTTTTATAAGTGTATATCTGACACCCAACGAGGCCATAGCGGATTTCCGAGCGAAATTGGCGGACCTTGAGGATACGGTTTTGAACACGACGGGTCGCATAGGGATTGATGGCGATTTCAACGCTAAGGCAACGGAGTGGGGAATGCCTTACCCTGACTCGAGGGGAAGCGAGGTGCTAGGGTTTGCATCCAGAATGGGTTTACTTGTTCTGAATGTTGGCTCGGCATCTACTTTTCGTCGACCGGGGTACTCAGAAGCCATTCCCGACGTAGCCTTTGCCTGTGAGCGCTTGGCCGCTCTGGTCGAAGGCTGTCATGGCAGTACATTGTATTCGTGGTCCGTGAGAGAAGGCAACTCCGAAGAACAATTACTAGCAGACCACAGCGCTGGAACATGGGGAGAATTGACGAAGCGGTATTTGCACCAGTCATCCGGGGGGTGTCCAAATGCAGGCCGGGGGCAGTTTGCAAGCCCTCACCAGACAGGGCCGTTGGTGGACGTCACTCTGTGTCAAATCACCCTAGCCTGCGACCGCTCAATGCCTCGGAGGCGAATTCCTCATGAAAAACAGCCTATGTACCGGTGGACAGCCGAGATAGCTGACCTCCGGAGAGATTGTCTCCGACTGCGGAGAAAGGCTCAGAGAGCTAGAACGGAGGAGGAGGTTAGTCATTATTATTATTAGTTGTAAAATATTTGAAAATAATTTTGAAAAATTGTAATTAACAAAATTTAAGGAATGTATAGTTTTTAATTTATATAAGTATTTAAAAAATAACTAAATATTAAAATTATTAACGAAAAGATATAAATATTATGTTTAAAACAGAGATAAAAATATTAGTTATTAATTTAATATAAAAAAAAAAATTTTAGAAAAAAATTGTTATTTTAATTAATATAACAAATTTTTTGAAAAGTGTTTATTAGTAAAAAATAATTCAATAAAAATCCATTGTAGATAATTTTTTTTTTGTAGATTTGGTAACAAAAACGGTGATGAACATACCCAAATGTTGGACTACTACTAGATACAGATGATGATAATGCAGCAGCTGCTGTTGATCGCTGTGGTCTTCTTTTATAAAATTCAACTTCATCAACTGTCCATACAGCACCCTTAACATTTTCCACTCTCATAAAACATTTGTGTAGCGATAAATTGTGTCGGACAGCATTCTAATAATTTTTGTTTCAATATTTTTGTTGATTGTTGAAGTTTTTTTTGTTAATTTTTTTTTTTAAGTTTAATTATTTACTTATATTTTGTTTAAATTATAAATAATACATTTTATATATATACAATTATTTAATTATCATATGTATATATAAACATTCTATTTATAGAAATAGCTAAATTAAAATATTTTAAAATATATATATAGATATACATATAGGGTGTTTTAATTCATACAATATTCAATTTTTTGTACAGCGTATAGGAAGGAGAGAGAAAAAATGAAATAGTGAATATGTAACAGAGATGATAATGAATTTGTCACAAATTTTAATCGATGTAGATATGGCTTACATATTAAAACAATCACGAATAAAATCAAAAAATGAGCAGTTAGACACAAGGACTAAATACAAACTTACGTCACGTTGGAAGTGGTCGTAGTGGTTCTTGATATTGGCAATAATATTCGATGATTTAAATTGAGCGAAATACTAACAGTTTCACCATGTTTAGTATAGAATATTGATTGAAAAAACCCCTAAGGAACTTTTAGCTAATAGTAGTAATATTTTATAAGTTTCTATGGTATTTATGAGTCATGGACTCAAAATCAGAGTATTCACTTTTTCCAAAATATAATCTCGATTTTGTAACCAATTAAATACGTACAAAATTAGTCTCTAATTATGAAAATAATTAAAATGCGAAGAATGAATGAACAAACTTTAATTATTATGAAAAGTGAATAAATCACCCCACGTGCATTTTTCTAATCCAAAATTTAGCATATTCAGTATTAGGAAGCCAACAATATCAACAAGGTGTTGTCAATTTTTTCGGAAAAACTATTAATTTAAAACGGCAATCGAGTGTTGGCCTTTATTTAAAAATTTTCAAAACTTCTCTTTTTGAAGGAAATTTATATAGGAAAAATTAAGAAATTGATTTTGGTTTATAAAATGAAGATTAGGACGATAACGAATATATTGACAGGTCATGGTTTTCTTAAAAAATACGTAATGCGAATTGAATTTGTCAATACTGATAACTGTTGAATGTGCGACAGCCTTTATATCATACTGCGCAGGACTGACATAAAACTAAGCTAATACCTGCGGTCCGGTCTTAGAATAGGTAAAGGTTCAATTCGTATTTAAGATATGGTGAATGAAATCGTTATGAATTCACATTTGGCTGATTGTCATGGCAGTGCCTGAAAATTATGACTGTCAATTAGCATAATATTGTATGATTTAAATACCCTGTTTTAATTTTTAAAAATTAATCATAAATATATGTATATATTAACAGGGTAAATGTTAACGCTTATTGTTGCAAAAACAAATGTTAACAGCAAAAACATCTGTTGTTAATGTATATTATTTAATTATTTATTAAGTGGGCCAACACACTGATAAATTTGTAAGCCAACAAATTATTCATTTATATTTTATTTATTATGAATGTTTAATGTATTAAGGACTTTTTGCATACGGCGCAAGCGTACGTACTGTAGAAATACCAAAACGTAACAATTTAACGGCATACATTAATGAAAAAGGACTACGTATGGTCAGAGCTAGGCTGGTTTCCTATAGTGACATTGAAGCAGGGTACAATACAAGATCCTGACCCAGATTATTTTTCATTTCAACATTTTGTAGAAGAGTTTATGAAAATATAATTGGTCCGACTATTTTATGTTTTAGCGTTATAGTAATAGGCTGAATTTGACGAATTACAGAAAGAATAGATATAAATATTGTTTTTAAACTCGAAAAGCAGTATACATATATATATATATAAATGACATCGAAAAGATAATTGAATTCTTCAAGATATTATTATTTGCCGATGATACGTTATTGTATATAGAAGGAGATTCTATAGATGAATGCATTAATAAGATTAATTGCGATTTAAGCAAAATTACCGAATGGTTGAAGCAAAATAATCGAATGGTTGAAGCAAAATAAATTAAAACTAAACGTTCAAAAAACCAAAGCCATGGTGATTAATGGAAATTTAAATTGAAATATTTTAATTAATGATGAAGTAATTAAATATATAATATTTATAATTTCAATTTCAGACTTTTTAAGAACAGAAAATTCAAAGTAAACCATAATGTATAATGGTTTAAAATTACTTAACGATTTACCACATGATTTAAAATTTGAAGAGAATATTTATAAATTTAAGAAAAAATTGTTTTATTATGTTAAAGAAAAATTTGAATCTAAATAAATAATAATTTCTATAAATTTTTGTGTAATATTGTATTATTGTGATAAATATTTTTGAATTTTGTATTTAGAATTTTGTAGTTAAACTTAGTTTATATTATAATATTATATTGTTATAATTTAATGTAAATAGTTTAATTAAATTATGTAAAGTTCTATTATTATTAATTTCCGTTTTGTAAACAATAAAAAAAAAATATAATTTTTTGTCTGCATAAATGTAGATTCCCAAGAGATTGAAAAAAATGCAAATCTTATTTCTAAAGTTGGAGATCAAGTCCTGCCTCAGTTTTGTATTGGAACCCTTCTTCTTCATAAGAAGAAGCAAACAGCAAAAATTGTAAGCCGCTGCTACTCTGCCATTCTAAAAGACCTCCGGTATTATTCATATCGCTACTAATCATACTATTTCTATTTATTCTTCATCTGCTTGTAAAACTGTCCTACCTCTCAATTTGACAATTACCTTAAATTTGAAATGTTATAAACGCCAGTACAAAATAATGAAATTTATATACGAAAAGGCAACTTGGTTAAGGCAGAAGCTGCTAAATAGAAACATTTTCAAACTGCAACAGAATTGGAGGATTTTCAAAATCTTTTCGATATTCCAAAAGAAAACAGCTTTTATTTTTTTTATAGACGGATAGAACTCTTCTAATTTCCCATCTCATTGAAACTTAAAAGGAATTACATAACATTCATTTTGGTACGAAGGTATTAGTGGGAGAAATGGTAATAACATTTCCAGCACAATTAGTGAATTTATTGCAAAAGATGATTGAAGATATTTTAGTTATTATTAAGATGACTTTGTTGGATTGTTTAAATTCACAAAATAATGTTCAAATAATTAAACAAAAATACTCAGAATCGCACCAAATTTCAGAGTAGAAAAATTTGATGTAGTCCAAAGCGCTATAGATAACTATTAGAAAGATATTGAATTTTGTTTTTTTTTTTTTTTTTTTGATTAAAATAAGTGTGAAAAAAAATGACCAGCCCCCACAAATGACTTCTAAAATTTAGTTGATATTTTATCTTATTACGATTACATATGTTTTATGTTATGTAATTTTCAGAAGACAAAAATCTATAAATAACGTAAACGTTTCTACTTGGAAAGAAATGTACATTGGCTCTATGAAAAAACTTACAAATACGCCCATGTAAGTACGTTGGCTGCAAAAAGTCCATATAATAGCACAATTCTTAATGAATCCATTATATTATGATATATTAAAATAAGCTATCTAGCTAGACTATAAATAAAAATCTTAACTAATATAAGTATTTTCAATAAATTTATTAAATTTAAAATAACATTTTTTTTTCTTAACTTTATTTTCTTTTTGTAATAACATTGTTTTATCACCCTGTATTAAATATATGCACACATATTTAAGAAAATATCTATATCTTCTATCACTGAAATAAATGTGTATATTTATATTTTCATATTTTATTTAGTAACATAATATCTGAAATATAAGTTAGTTTTGATTTTATATATCCATTAACATATATTATATACATATATATATATAAATATACATACTAAAACTATAATAAATATAATATATAATATGCCAAAATGATAAGTATGTCAAAAATAAAATGAAAATATTATATTTAAAATTACACCTAATTTAATCATAGTATTATCTAAGAGTATATAACATAATAATTATATATAGGACTGATAGTATATAGGATAATAAGTGATTGCAAATTTCATGTACATATTATCTAAATCTTATTTTTTCTAAATAATTTATTTTTTATTATACAAATAGCATTGTAGCATCGGCTATCGTATCAACCCCTAATTTAAAACAATAATGAAAAAAAAAATATTTTAGTGAGTATTAGGTTGTATACAATTCAAATTACCAAAATTTTTAATGCTCATATTTTCAGAATGAGCTATTTTCAATATTAATAAAAGACTAGATTAGTTTACATTAAATATCGACGCTTTGAGTTGTTGGTCTCCATACAAATAGGCTTATTTGGATAATGTGATTATCTGCAGTAATGCAGCTATGGTACACAAAGGTACATGGAAACTGCCTGGAAATAATATTATCAATCTAATAGATCATGTATTAATATTAACTAGAAAATCGTCGACAATAACAAATGTGAAAACTTGCAGAGAAACTTGGATAGTGATCATGATCACTTTCTAATAACAGTTAATATTCAAACGCTTGAAAGTTAAGAGGTTTCCGTAGACAAAAATGCGATACAAAACAAACTCAACAATGAATCAAATTCAATATACAAAGAAAATTTGAATCAGTGTAAGAGGACAATGAAGAACAGCTACATAATGTTAAATAGTGAACGGCAAAAAATTCAAGCTATAAGTTCAGCGGCTAGAAAAACTGTAGGTATTATACCTCAACAACAGAACATAGAATGTTTTGACAGAGAATGTGAAATAGTAAATAATAAAAACAATATTATCCTATACTAAAAATACTGCAAAGAGATACAGAGAAAAAAGAGAAAATTATAGAGAAAGGAAATGTGCAAATAAATATGTAGGACTAAGAAAAAACAAATACTAAAAAGAAAAATAGAACAAATACAAAACGAACATCACCAAGGTGACATGAATTTTTTTTAAATTATAGTAAATGCATGCCAAGATAGACAAGATAATACGCTTGAGGAGAATAACAATACGGATTCCGAAGCCAATGATCAACGATCTAAAGGTTGTCAAAAAAAAAAACAAAAAAAAAAATTAATAAATTAAGCAAAATATGATATAATTATGATTTACGGATATATGGCAGATGTATTTGTACAAAAATAAATTGGGAAAAAAATTTAAGATATCTGGACCGGAATGTTGGGTACCGTATAATAATGCATAAAAAAGTGTTTAATTAGTGTTTGATATTATTTCATAATATTTGACCACGTTGTAGTGATTTGGAAGATAAGCTTAAGAATCTGTTAATTAACGCCAAATTTTACAATTTTAATATTTAAACTACTCTTGAATATAAAAAGACAAGTAGGATCCCTTATTATTTGACTGAAATTAATCGGTTGGAATATTTTTACTGCAAATTTTTATGTTTAGGTTTTGTTATAGTAGTAGTAACTTTATTAGTATTAATATACATTGAATATACTATAAATCAATATGTAAATCAAAAATCAATATATTATAAATTCATCCCAAATTCAAGGAATGATCGATGAATGTTGCACTGGAACTTCCATGTTATTCTCAACGCATTAAACAATTATTGACTAAAAAACGTCAAAACGTCAAAATGGTAAACTGAACAATCTGCAATAGGTGGAACAAAAATATTAATATAAAAAAGGAAAAAAATATTCAGTGCGATGGGGAATGTAACAAATTTTTCCACTATACATGCTTAGGCATATCAATTGAAGAGCAAGCCTATCTTGTGGAGGATCCAGATAAACTTTGGTTCTGTGTTCTCTGCAAGCAAAAAAAGTAAACTAAAGTCTGTTGGGATTAATCCAGTAGCAAACCACTTGGTGTACGTTCCCAAAGTGGGAAGCAATCAAGATTCATCATAGCAGATAATGATTAAATTTGATGAAATTATAAGATGTGGCAATTGATTCCCTTATAGAACAAACCATCAATATAAGAAATTGAGAATGATATTTTAAAAGAACAAATAAAGATAAACCAATTGGATATTGAATCTATGAAACAAGAAAAACTGGAGAAAATTTTAAGATATCTGGACGGGAAGATTGGGTAGAAATGGTTCCAATGGACGTGTTGAATGAAGTTATAAAATAATCACATTTGAACCAGAAGATGTAAAGCAGACATACTTCGCAGCACCAAAATAAAAAAATTCAGGTGAGCAAAAAATGTTGTTGATCAAATTTAAAAATAATATAATGTCAGCAAAAGAAAATGAACCATAAAAACTCATTGAAATATTTCCACAAAACACCAATAGTACATCTAACTATATGTTTTTTAATGAATGTTTAACGCCCTACTTTGGTTTTTTATTTAAAAAGACAAGAGATCTTAAGAGACAAAAAACTATTAAATTTGTCTGGGTAAAAAATGGTACAGTTTTGATAAAGGAAAATGAAAATTTTAAAATAATTCACATAAAATTTGTAAACCAGCTACAAGAGTTAAATAATATTGTATAATAATATATATTAATAATGAAATAAATCCCTTTAATTTACGAATAAGTTCACAAATTTATCATGTCTCAAATGTACAAAACATAAAATTTTAAAAAGAACAATTCTATACCTGAATATTCCCGTGTGCGGTTTTCTGTAATTTCCTCCATCGGGTGCCTCCCCAGGTGCGGATAGGGGGACATTTGTCAGATATGGCAAATACCGGATTTCCGAGGCAGACCAAAAAAATCACAAAAACATGCAATGAATAAAACAAGTAGTTATACCCCAGGGGGTAAAGGGACCATCAAAGGCTAGAGAGACGAAAACGTCCTCTCGACAGGCTGTCAGCTACGCGCAGGCGGCTAGAAGAGAGTTCGATACAACCGTTCAGGTAGTCGATGGGAGCATTACTAACGAGCAAGGTGAATTGATTCAGCAAAAGTTGTTCCAACTCATGCTCACTTGTAATAAGATACCTCCCAGCTTTGCAGGGGTCTCGTTGAAGGCGGGAAAATTATATTTTTCCTGTCAGGATGAGGCTTCGTCAAACTGGTTGAAATCTGTGGCGTCTAACTGCAGTCCATGAGAGAGAGCAAGGCTCTCAGCAATGAGGGTCAGCGAACTTCCAAAGACGAAGTTAGTTAAAATCTAGATCCCAGGCCGTACCGAATCTGAGAAGGACGTCATGAAGGCGCTCAGTATTCAAAATGGTATGGATACTACGAAGTGGAAAATTCAGGCGTATAGAAGAGCAACTGGGGCCACTAATATTAGTGGCTTAGGTTCTCTTTTATACGTGTATATCGATCTCGATAGCGCTAAACCTATAAAAGATCGAAACGCCAAACTAAGTTTCAAATTTGGTTAGATAAACGTAAAGTTTATCAAGGCTAAAGGAGAAAACTAAACTGGCCAAAAGATTCATATCCCGAGTTATAGCCAGTCTAGCAGTTAAGCAAATTAATTTGCAACATAGCGGGTCATACACTCTTATGGCCTCACTAACTAAAAAGTTGCAAACAAAAGCAGTACTTATTCAAGAACCGTACATTATCAAAAACAGGGTGGCCGGTCTTTCACTGGAAGGCTGGAATACTCTGTACAATGCGGATCTTGGAAAAGTTCGAGCATGCATAGTCGCGCATTCAAGCGTTGACGCGCAGCTCCTAATACAACTGTCATCAGAAGATCTGACGGCGGTTGCCATAAAACGCAAGAGTCAGGGAGAAATGCAAAAATTTATTATAGTTTCTTGCTACCTCCCTTAAGACTCTACAGAACCCCCTCCAACAAATAAGCTCGCGCAAGTGGTCAACTATGCCAAAAACAACAATTTTGACATAATAATTGGCTGCGATGCAAATGCTCATCATGAAAACTGGGTAAGTACCAATTCAAATACTAGAGGAGAGGCGCTCCTAGAGTACCTTGCTACTACTGACTTGGAAATCCTAAGCACTGGAGGGATACATACATTTGTAAACTCCAGGCAACAAGAAACCATAGACATAACTCTATGCTCTAGATCTCTTCTTTCAGAGATCAAAGACTGGAAAGTGTCTATGGAACCCTCTATGAGCAATCATAGATACATTAATTTCTCCTTAAAGGCTGATCCTGATAAGATCTTGGTCTTTAGAGATATTAAAAGAACCAACTGGCAAGAATTTCAAGATCTGATGGCTACGGATGCGGATTCGATCAGGATCCCGAAGGTCTCTGCAATAGACAAATCAGTTGAAAAACTGACAAATCTGTTAACGGAGGCTTTCGAAGCATCTTGTCCGGTCACCAGAAAACCGAAAGACACAAAAACTGCTTAGTGGTACAAAGATCTGGAGCAGCTAAAAAGGAAGACCAAAAAACTTCTGAATAGAGCCTTAAAAACTCATGAAGAAGAGAATCTAGAAGAGAATACAAAGGACTGATTCGGAAATCAAAGAAACAGTCCTTTCAAAAGTTCTGTGAAGGAATCGAATATATTGCAGATGGAGCGGCTTTGCTTAAGGCCCTGAAAAGGGATCCAGTAGCAAAGTTACACAATCTGCAAACATCAGAAGGATCCTACACAGCATCGAAAGAAGAAACATATAGAGTCCTCTTTCGAACACACTTTCCGGGGAGTAGACACGAAGATTCGCCTCTAGAAGATACTATCCAGGAAGTTACCATACCAAACCGTTCGGATTGATCTATGGCAAAAAAGATAGTATGGCCTGAGGTCTTAGACTGGGCTATCAACTCTTTCGAACCATACAAAGCTCCTGGGCCTATGGAATTTGGCCTATTATGCTTCAAAAATGCAGGAACAGCATAAGCGAATGGCTCTCAAGAATCTTCACAGCCTGCATAGCCTTTGGATATATTCCAAAAGTATGGAGATCATTGAGGGTCGCTTTCATCCCTAAACCAGGGAAAACAAACTATGCACTCCCTACTAGCTTCAGACCTATCAGTCTCTCTTCGTGTTTGTTAAAATGCCTAGAGAAACTGGTGGAAAGGTATATTAAGGATGTATGTTTGATCAGGGTACCCCTGAACCGTAAACAACATGCCTATCAGGCAGGTAAGTCTACTGACTCAGTTCTTCAAGAAGTGGTCTCCCATATAGAGGAGGCTATCGTGAAGAAAGAGATAACACTCGGTTCATTCTTGGACATTGAAGGGGCCTTTGACAAGGCAACTTTTAAGTCACTTCTAGATGGAGCAAGAAAGCACGGAGTAAACAACACAATACTGAGATGGATAGAAAAGATGTTGGAACAACGTCATCTGTTCATTCAGGTAGATGAAACTACTAAAGTTCAAGCTAAGGCGGTTAGAGGATGCCCACAAGGAAGTGTTCTATCGCCTTTACTATGGAACATGTTGGTAGACGAACTCCTAAGTATACTGAACGAGGAAGGATTCAACACACACGGCTTTGCCGATGATGTTAGTATTCTTCTAAGAGGAGGTCATATGAGGCGTCTATGCATACAAATGCAAAATGCCATTGACTTAACCACCGAATGGTGTCAGGCGAATGGATTAACCATAAATCCTAGCAAGACACATTTAGTGGCCTTTACCAATAAAAGGCGACTGTACAACTATGTTCTTCCCTCCATTGGAGGAAATAACCTAGAACTTCGAGATGAAGTAAAATATCTAGGGATCATACTTGATAAGAAGCTCAATTGGGCAAAACATATCGAGATGAAATGTGCTAATGCCGTGAAAGTCCTATGGCAGTGCAGAAGGGTCTTTGGCAACAATTGGGGCCTAACATCGAAAATACCCTTAAGACTATACAAAGTGTGTATCAGGCCCATTGTTAGCTATGGGTCCATTGCATGGGTTCCGAGAACATTCACAGCAAACGTCATAAAAAAACTAGGGGCAGTACAAAGACTTGCGTGTCCCTGTGCAACAAATGCTTTTAGAGCCACACCTACAGCGCCTATGCAAATACTTCTTGGGCTTCCACCCTTGCATCTTTATGTAAGAATGGAGGCCATCAAAGTTGCAAGAAGGTTGAAAGCTCTAGGGAATACTAGAGGATGTAGGAACAAACATCAGAGGCTATGGAAGAACTTAGAAGAGGAGCAAAAAAAGTTCTTCATGCCAACAGATGACATCACTACATACGTATCTTTGAAGAATAAATATGAAGTAGAAATCCCGACAAGAGAGACCTGGCGTGGTTCAGAAGAGCAGGCTAGGTCCTTAAACACCTCGGACATTTTCACTGACGGATCCCTTACGGCTCTAGGCGCGAGAGCTGGAGTGTTCTTTGAAAGAGCAACTTGAACTCCAGTTTCCTCTTGGCAAACACTGCACAGTCTTCCAGGCTGAAGTCTTTGCCATAAACGCAGATGTGAATATAATAAAAGAGCAAAGATGGTCTAACAAAGTCATTAGAATCTTTAGTGACAGTCAGGCTGCCTCAAAAGTTCTTGAAAGTAACCTCATCAAATCTAGATTGGTGGGAGAATGTTCGGAAGCCCTAAACCTCATAGGGCTCCGAAACAAGGTACAACTGATCTGGATACCGGGTCATAGTGGCTTGACTGGAAATGAGAAGGCTGACGAACTAGCCAGATCATCGGCGGGAAACATTTATGGCCCGGAACCAGCAGTTGGTATATCTATTGGTAATATTAAACTATCAATAGAAAACACCCTGAAAAGGGAAGCAAATATTCTTTGGGAGCGTATGGAAGGCCACAGGGTCTCCAAAATATATGCACCAAGAATAAACACCAAAATAACCAACTTCCTGCTAACTCTCAATAGCGGAGACTGTAGGAAGATGGTGGGCATACTTACTGGTCATAACCACATGAATAACACATGTGTAGGCTAGCACTAAGTGACGACCCAACCTGTAGACACTGTCTGGAAGAGGAACAAACTTCCACACACGTTGTAGGAGAGTGCTTAGCTCTTTCAAGGCTGAGACTCAGGCTGCTGGAAACGCACTACATAACCTCAGAAAACTTCTGCAGGATAAGTCCCCCAAACCTATTGGCCTTTTATCAAGAGGGTCGACTAAGTTGAGGGGTGGAGGATGGCATAAAGGGCTAAAAAGCTTGCATGCCGGCTCTGACATATTAGGGCCATCTCCGTAGGGGAAAAAAAAAATACCTGAATATTCGAAGTTTTGCTATATAAAATAGATTAAATTACTTACTTACTTGATAAAATTAATTTTTTCATTCATTGTCGTTTTTGAGACGCGTGAATTTTCTTTACTGAGACGTGGATTAATGAAAATGAAATTGATCTTATAAATTAAGCTCATTGCAATAAAAAAAATTCGTGTCGGTAGAATACAAAAGGAGGTGGATGAGGTATCCACAAAACCATATGGAACCAATAAACAGTTTTTTTTTATTATTTGAAGCACACTTAAATGATCTAAATAATAACAACAATAATATGTTGTTAACTAATGATTTAATTAACACTAATGACAAAACAATAAAAGGTTATAAATCAATAGTTGAGTCCATTGAATTTCATTTCTGTTTTAACAATTATGTGCGTCCAATGTCCAGCACTTGCTTGAACCACGTTGTAAAAAATAAAATTAATAATAAAATTTATATTACATATATGGATGTTGATTTTACTGACCATCATCTACTATGTCTCTAATCATGTCAAACTAGTTTTCTAAATAAATGACAGCAAACAGCTGATTCAAAATTTTTTTTTTTAAATAACAATGTATTTAAAATATTTATAGAAAACTGCTTAATCGACACAAATGGTAAAGCCGTTGAACTAACAAAAAATAAGATGACTCACTGAAGAAAGGAGTTGAATTAGCAACATCAAACAAAAATAAAAAAAGAAGTCAAAACAAATACTAAACTTATCACCAATTCTGATATTTATAGATTCAATACAAGGACAGCCAGTTATTGAAGAACTTTTGTGACACATAATATTGGCGGCCTACATCGATTACATTACGGGTGGCTTACAGCTACATTATTATATAACCAGCTTCCATCAAGGTATAAAGGTTGACAAACTTATAAATTTAAAAAAAACTATTACAGATGAATATCTAAATCAATATACTTAATTGATTATTGATTGTATAAAAAATATATATGCATGCATACAATTATATATTATAGTATTACAAATTATTTTTATTTTAATATTTAGATCTAGCAAACTTCATATTTATTTATTGTTTGTTAAGTTCTTTTTTTTTTTTGTTTTCTTAAAATCAAATTATTTCTACAATATTTACTTAATATACAAATTCAATCATGTTTTCTTACTGTTTTATTTTTAACTTTAAATTTTTAAATTTTTTTTTCTTTTTGTTACACTTAAATTATAAAATATTACATTATAAAAATAATTATACTTTATTTACCAACTATACACTCTGTAAGAAATTATAAGCGCACTTGAGAGGAACTAATAAATAAATAAAAAATAAAAATGCAGTGGTTATCTGGTCGTTGGATAATTGCAGACATTTTTTTTATCTATCAAATTCTTTTGGGATCAATTAGGATATACATAATCTGTTGGCCACCTAACTAAGTAAGTAAAATACTTTTGGGTAAAAAAATGTTCAATCAAATTGAAATAGTCTCAGGACGGCCGTTAAGATGTTCAACATATCATTTTACCCTACAAAATATGGCACAATTGAGTCTATTAATATAATATTTTGTAAAACCAAGTCTACTGTAATGTATTTTGTTGCTGTGATTTGTGACCAGGTCTGTATCCGTTTATATAAATTTAATATAATCGAATCTATACTTCTCCTATCAATACCTATTCTATTGACATTATATTTTATTTTTTAAAGATTTCGGATTCTACTAACCCCACGGAATGATGATATATTGCACAATAATGTAGCAAGTGTAATGTCATTCAATGAGTGTAAAAAGAAAAGTTTAAGAACTGAAAATTACATTTAATTGATTTTATTATTTAATACCGATTTTTTTTTTATTTTAATACTGATTATTGAATAAAAAACAATAGATATGTATTTTAACTAATAAATTTAACTTTTTAATTTATTATTTTTTGTCTTTGCATTTTGAGTCCTGAATCTTATTTAGCATCGAAATTCATGGTTTAACAAAAAATAAAAACAATTTTTTCGATACTTAATATGCCATTAAAATTTTGCAATCACTATATTTTTGGGATTTAAGGTTTTCAATTATATTATGTATGTATTAATATATAAATTTTTATAAAATATTTAAAATTTATTTTAAAAATAATAAAAAAATGTTTTTTGTTTTATCCTATTAATTGTTATTAATCAATTCAGAACTTACTTTCCATGTGGCGGCATTTCGTCGAAAATAACAAAATGTATTTTGAAACCAATTATAAATTTCATTTAATGTTAATTGTTTGTCCGGTGATTCTATTATCGACTATAATAAAAAGAAAACAAAAAAAAATTAAAATATGTTTTAATTAATTTTTTAAAATTTTTTAATTCCTTCACTATACCAAATTAATAATGCAACAATAATATAATAACAATTTGTTACGTTCAGAACACAAGTGCAGGTGGCCGTTGCATGCATTAGTAACAATAATTCAATTTCTTATATTATTTTAATGTGCTTTGGCATAAATATTGACATTCCATTTGTCACATTAAACTGTACATGTTGCACTTATAGAAGAACCTGCCCTGCTAATTACATTAAACCTTTATTCACCTGGATTTTCAAATATGTACTTTATTCCTACTGAAAAAAAGCACTTGAGTTATGTATTTAATAGAAAGACAAATTTATTTTTGAATTTAGTTTCAAGACTGGTTTTATTATTATATTTTTAATTTCAATTTATTTTCAAAATTACAAAATTACTTAAATGAAAAGACTTAATAAAAAAAAACAGCTATAATATTTAATACTAATTGTGAAAAGTTTATCAATACATTTATTTTTACACTAATGGTTAGAAAATGTAGTTACACTAATCATATTACATCATGTAACTATGTGTTTTATTAATGGTAAACTGTTTCTTATATGGTTGCAAAAAAAAATTTTATAGTCATACAACAGTATTATTATATTCACAAGTATTAATTACGTTTGCAATCATATTATCGAGATAACAAAAATAATTATTTTTACAATTACTTTCTACAGGATGATATTTTGCTCTAAACTATAATATTGTTTTTTAATTTATCAAGCGAATATTTATTTTTAGTAATTATTTAAATTAAATAATTTAAGTTTTGACTTTTAGAAATTGTTAAGTTTTACAAAGGTACAAGAGGAACTGCGATGTGTAAACAACTGCCGCGGTACGTTAATGATATATAACGTTGAGATATGATATATATCGTTGATGATATCTAATTTGGATGCGATACGTAGGTAATATCATCGCAGTAACAAAGGAAAAATAAACATCATATTAGATCAATTGAACAAAATACATGGAAACATAACATTCATAACATTTTCGACATAAAAATAATACATAAAATATGGAAACTTGAAAATAATAAAATTTTAGATCTGCAGAAGAGACACCACTACCTAACAAACCATCTCCATTGAGTCAAATCACCCACGTGGGCAAAAAATGGCAGCATACTATACGATGATCTGGTAGATCTGGTGATTGGCAGACTGTGGTTCACAATACGGATACTTCATTTGTTGTGCTGGTCATGTTTTGGTCAACAGGTGAAGTAGAAGTAATCACTGGGTAGCCATTCCGTGGTTTTCCAAGGTGGTTTCGAAAGTGTATGTACTACCTCCTGCGGTGGTCACTGGTAACTAGATTCTTCTAGGCTAAAGTACGGCGCTAAAGCAGTAAACCTGGAAAAAGATCCCCAAATTACACGGTGGAACAGCATGCGCCAAACGCCAAAACGTTATTTGGAAAGAGAGGTACAACAAGGCCAATTTCATTTTAGGCAAGATTGCTAAAAATGAGGTAGTCGGTACTTCTACCGAACGTGACCGATCGGACGTCTTGAAGCTCAAGCTAATAAACGCCAAGAATATTCCTAGAGGACCAAAGGCTCGCATATGGTTACCCAGCAATGAATATAGGCAGAAGAGAGGTTCTCTAATGTCTAAAACTTCAAAACCCTCAGATACCGATGGATGACTGGTCAGTTATAAAAACTGAGGAACCAGCTAAAAGCAGTATGACCTGTCTAGTGTCCATCAATGAAGAAAGCATTGAGGCAATAGAAAAGGCAGACTGTAAAGTTTGGTTTGGTGTAAGGCATGCGAAGGTAAAAATTTTCAAAGATAACCGTACAGACAATATGGTTGTCGAGGAAAATAATGATGCCAAGGAAGATGCCTCACCAAATTAACCAGCAACAACAAATAAAAACACAGAAGAAATAGCACAAATTCAAGCTGATGTTAAAGGTAAATCAAATTAACTTGAGGCACTCTAGGTGATAATTTGATGATTTTCCTCCGTGAGGAAAATATTGAGACCAGCTTGATTCAAGAACCTTGGACTAAGGACTCGGCCGTGCTGGGTCTAAACGACAATGGGCCATAAGTAGGTATAAGGTCCGTATAAGTCACCTGGCCTTGACGACATACTGCCCATTATGCTCCAAAAGTTGCAAGATAAAGTAGGTCGATGGTTGGTGACAATTTTCAAAAGTTGTATTGCACGTAATCATCTACCCAAAGCATGGAGACATGTTCATGTAGTATTTATTCCACGTCGTATTTATTGTCGTGTAGACTTTGCAATTTATCTGCAAACAGCGAAAATTCTTCTATAAAATGTACGGATTGTGAACTCAAATTTCATTTAAATTGTGCTGATGTTTCAGAAAATTTTTATAAGGAATACTACATTCTGCGCCATCAACCTTGGTACTGCCATTTCTGTTTTGCCAAATATTGCGACAATTACAAAAATTTCAATTCAATTGTTGATGACGTAAAAAATGATCTAATAAAAACAGTTGATTCCATGAAAAAAAATTTAGATACTAAAATAGATCAAATTAGAGTCTTAATTAGTTCAACACGTCAAGAATTAAACACAAAAATTGACTGCGAGAGCAAAGATCGAAAAACAGAAATAACAAAATTACGTTCTGACCTAGAGGAAATTATTAATTCGAAATGCCAGCAATTAGAAAAAGACATTAAGCAATTATCTTCAAAACCATCCGTACCTAGGCAACAGCTAAAAGATTCACATCCAACTTTAGATGAAAAATGGAAGAAACTAAATCTTAAAATTATTGGCTTATCAGCCCAAGAAAATTAAAATCTGAATTCAACCATGAATAAAATTGCAGATTACCTTAATGTAAAGTTTAACTACGACTTTATAGATAAAGTTTAGCGAATCAAATCAAAGTCTTCAACTGACCATCGCACATCGGAAGGCAAAAATAAAAAAATTTTACTTGATTCAAGTGAGTATTTAACAAGCATATATATGCCTGATAAGCAAAACTATCCTATCCTGTTTGAAACTCTAGAAAACTTAATACAACAAACCGATTCGAAACCGAATATAGTAGTTGGTGACATGAATATTGACGTTGGTATCGAAAATTCCTTCTCTCGGAAGTATTCTCACTTACTAAAATCCTACAACTATAGAATAACTAACTCAAATATCACACGTCATCAAAGTGGAACGACGATGTTATTTATAATCAAGAAAATGTGTTAATCTTTACTATTGCAAATCAAATTAGTGATCATAAAAGCTAGTGAACATAAAAAGAAACTACTGACGAAACTAAAAAAAAATCAAAACAATCTAGACCTAAAACAAAAAATAGCATCAATGAATAAGACAATTCTAAATATGAAAAGATCTGCGAAAAGGAAGTATTTCGAGAGGCGATTCAAAGTCAGTTCTAGTGCCAAGGACACATGGTCTGAGCTAAACAAAATTCTAGGCCGAAACAAATCTGATGTGGTTTTAAATAGGTTTTAATTAAATAGGTTTTAATAGGTGTGGATTAAATAGTATTGGGTTTCTGCGTCAACCTATGCCTCGAAAGTGGTTTATATCGTGAACAGCTAAAAACAGCCGAAGTACTACTGATCCATAAAGGAGGGAGTAAAGAGTTATGTAATATTTATCGACCAATTTCAATACTTCCCGTCCTGAACAAAATTTTTGAAAAGATAATTTACTCACGACTCTTCACCTTTCTTAAGAAACACAATTTCTTATCTGTTTGTCAGTATGGTTTTCGCAGTGCCTCGAATACTACTGTAGCTGTCACCGAATTGTTAGATTTCATTTACAGAAAACTTGATAATCAATCTAGTAATATTGTTTCGGGCCTCTTTCTGAATCTATCTAAAGCTTTTGACTGTGTAAATCATTCAATTCTACTAAACAAACTTGATAAGGCTGGTATAAGAGGAGTAGCCTTAAAACTTCTTGCTAACTATCTTAATGGTAGAAATCAATATGTCTATGTTAATAAAACCCAAAGCTTGTTGGAGACTATTAGTATTGGGGTTCCGCAGGGTAGCGTTTTAGGCCCCTTGCTTTTTTTGGTCTATATAAATGACATCGATGAAATTGATCTCGCAGGGATCTGTTCTTATATGCTGATGATAGCACTCTTTTATAATTCTGCCGACTCCCAACTTAACGCAATTAACATGAACCATGATCTGGAAAAATTACATAATTGTTTTTCATGTAACAAACTAACTCTAAATGCGACCAAGACATAATATATACATTTTCATTCACCTAAAAAAATTTTCAATGATAATATACCTATAGTAATACAAAACATAGAGATAGAAAGGACTTATAATATAAAAGATCTAGGAGTTTTTCTTGACGCTAACTTGAGTTGGCATAATCATGTCGACAATGTATGTTCCAAAATTTCATCGGCTATCGGAATTCTTTTCCGAACGCTAACTTTTTTGCCAATTAATGTTCGATTATTAATTTAGTATAGCTTAATATAGCTAGTCATATGACTTATTTAATTTCTGCTTGGGGATCAACCTGACTCCATTCTAAAACCGATTCAGGTTTTGCAAAACCACGCATCAAAACTGGTCTTTAATCTTCCAATGAGATATGTAACCAACTATATTTACCAACTCTCGATCGCTTGTTATGTACATCAAGTAATCACAAACCAGATACTCTTGACTTTAATTACCCATCTCATCACCATGTTTTGAAATTTACTGCCGAAAATCAAAAGTTATGATAATTTGAATGCGGTGGTATAAATTTCGTACCATCGCACTTTAAGGTGGTATAAATTATATACCGTTGCACACATTAGAAATATTGACCTTTATTTATTAGATCAAAAGTAAAAGGTAAGTAATTTTTTTTTCATAATAAAAGTCACCTTATAGTGATTAGATAAATAAATTTTCGTATCATAATGAATAAAAAATATTTATCGTAGAAAGAAATATAGAAGTGTCTATTGGTGGATGATGAAGAGGTCGCAGAAATACCATCTGATATTGAATCTATTTGTTCTGTTTCCAATGAAAGATAAGTTGTAACCACTATCGAAACGTATTTGATTTTGGAAAACTACTTGCTATTGACGAATCGAGGATTAAGTCCAAAGGTCGTAGCTCACTCTAACAATATATCACTTTGAGACCCACTTTAACCGATTGTGAGATGTAGTGAATACTTCTATAATTATTATTTCGTTTGAATTGAAAGGTCCCAGGTTCGATTCCCGATGAAACAAACAAAATGCTTTATGGGTTTTTCAACCTGGTCCAGTACACTTTGTCATTGTAATATAATAAATGACAAAAAATAATTGAGAATATTATTCTGCTAACAAATTAAATAAAATTGAGCTACTCTATTTAAGAAGGCTCAGTTCCTGACAATATCCGTAGTTTTCCACATTTAATGAGTAAGCCAGTAATTTTATAAATAAATGCTCGAAATATTCAAGATATTGTAGTATAAAGTTGCAGCACCATAACTAATTAAGCACAAAACGGTGATTCTACCTAAGTTACTGTCAAGAGCATAAAAAAAAATAAAACAAATTGAAGGGAAATACTTTTCTTGCGTCGTAAAGATATTTGTTTAAAAGTCAATAAAATAAATATGTAATTATGATATATATTATATATACAGAAAAGAAAGATACTGAAATTCAGAAAAATCTGGGAGAAAATGTTGTTTTTGACTTGCGTTCACCATTTGATGGCAAAAATCATGAACTTTATTTCAATAACTATTTTACAACTCATAATCTTATGGTAAAGCTGAAAGAGAAAAATATGTGCTTTGAAGGCTTATAATATATTATCTGCCGGAGAACATGACTTGCACACAAGTTAATCTAAGCTGCTATTTCTGAAGTGGATAGACAAAAGAGCAGTCTCTATATTTCTTAATTTCTATGATCCATCTACACTAATGACAGTTCTGAGATGAAGAATTTATGGAACTAAGGAAATGGTTAAATTTCCACAGATAAAAGCTGATTATTATCAGTATATACATAGATAATATTGTTAAATTCGATCAACTAAAAAATATTGAAAAAAGGTCATCAAAGACGAACGAATCGGATGTAATAAAATTCCTTTGTACTTGAGCAAGACTAAAAGTTTATTTGATGGTTTTCATCAGTAAATGCGTCTTTATTTAGGCGGGTGGTATGATTTTTTTACCAAGTCCTTACACAGGACTTTCCACGGATATGTGTACATATTTTCATTTTTAGTTTCTTAGTTAAATGGACGTTAAATGTAACAAAAAAGGTTTGCTATTCACTTTATTTCAACCCTTGCTCCTGACATAGTTAAATATAGTTGTAACAACCATAATCTATTACAACATATGTATATATTTCGGGTATTATAAAGGTATTATAATTTATACCTTTAACACAAATATAATATTTTTCTATCAACTATAATAATATATTCCTCATCAACATATCCCTTTCTGGTTATCATTGTAGTTCGCGTTAGCTAGTTTAATTTTGTGGTGTTTTTTAATAACGAAATTGTACGTTAAAAATGATATGGCAATATCTACAAGGATCTTATCTCTGGAGATGAAATGTTCTCTGACACATATCAAAAGAAGCTAATTGATTATTTTGACTTTATGGAGTACTCAAGGGGTACGGACGATATTGTTTTAGCTGGTGCTAACTCTTCAGAAGAATTACAGAAACCATTCATTACATCTTGCAATTGATTAAGGTCGGTCTAGTAAAGGAATATTATATTTCTTCCAACCTAGTTTTTTTATACCATGTTACAAGATCTCCGAAGCAATAGGAATTTTTCATTCAAAAATTAGTGTCTCATCGCAGCTGATTGAGTAGCAGTGAGAGAGCTTTGAAATTTTCTCTTCTTCAAATTAATTAAATTTTTACACACAATTATACATATTTCCAAAATTTTGATAGTGAATAAAATAATAAAGAAAAAAAAATAATTTCATGTTATTGTACAATTTTATCCTTGCAGACTTTGGTTTTTACTTTTAAGTTGTATCTCTTGACTACTGTTTATTTCAGTTTTTGTTTTTCTTTTTGCACTGCATCAGAATTTACTCCTCTAACACACGCAATTATTTCATTTTTATGATGAAATGAGAGAAATTTTGGTAAATTAAAATAATAGATAATAAAAATAAGAGGAAAAAAATCTGTTTTTTTTCTTGTTTTTATGAAAATAAAAAAAAAATCCTGTATTTTTTGCAATATTTTTTGTAAGGTGAGCATTGTTTTTGAAAAATTTTTGAAAAGAAAATAATTAAATTATTTACTTTCTAAATTATTTAAAAATAATTTGATACAGTTTATTGTTCTATTATAAATAGAAGGAAATCTGAAATTAGAAAATAATGTATGTGCTCAATCTAAATAAAGGCTTAATAATTTCTTATATACGCCAGTATTTCGATACGATAAATAAATTGATACTTAGAAAAAAATAATAATTATTGTATAATGGAATCAGTTTGATTATGATTTTGCACTGTTTCGTTAAAAATATATTTACTCAATATGTTTTTTAAACCAATGTATTACAAGTATGTACATTGGCACCCTATATTTCTATTGCTATTTCTTCAAAACTTACTATTCCTATATTTATCAATAGTTTTCTTCCACAAATAGTCACTACTTGAAACTAATTCCATCCATTTGTCATTTTACTTGACAAACATTTACAATTAACTTAATTCAGTAATTTGTTCAAAGTTGGCATTTTAAATGTTAAGCTTAAATTACGTGTACTCGCGTATTTCGGAATATTCAAAATATTTTGACAAAAGTAGGCTCAGAAAATAAACTCTTTTATTTAATTTGAGTACTACATTTCAAAACTATTTTCGTTTTTTATTCATTTAAATTAAAATAACGAAACAAAATTTGTTTTTTTAGAACATCTTTTACCATTCCCATTATTAATCGCGTAAACTAAATTGTAAACTAAAATTTTTACATATTATTTTACGTATCGCTACTGCAGTATAAATAAAAATAATATCTTA
Organism: Argyra leucocephala; assembly: GCA_963942445.1. Classification (NCBI taxonomy): domain Eukaryota; kingdom Metazoa; phylum Arthropoda; class Insecta; order Diptera; family Dolichopodidae; genus Argyra; species Argyra leucocephala. The sequence continues at coordinate 10,954,999 of OZ012682.1, read as the reverse complement.
TACAATTTTTACATAAAAACAAACAAACGAAAAAAGAATTTACCTTACCAAAACAAAACCAAAAAGTAAATGTAAAGGGCCGAATACTTAAGTTTAATTTAGCTCAAGTGAAAAAAACAAATAAAGAAATAAAACCAAAACAGAAATTTTTTTATAAATCTACAACTGCAAATAAACTATTTCATGCCCAATATGATGATGCCCTTTTGCATTAAACGCTCTTTGGCAGTTTACCCTATTATATTTTAATAAAAATAAAATAACAGCAACAAAAACATACATCCTCATCGTCGTAACTCAGCTCAATGAGATTGAGATTTGAGAATGAGTATGAGACATAAGTACCTACCTATTGAGCCTAAGTCTACATATATTCTAAGTCATGACACTGCAGAGAGGATTCTCATTTTGACTCCTATTTATACAGGCCAGCATAGAAAAATAAGGACCAGATTTTTTAAGTTTATTAACTGAAAAAATATAATTTTTTTCGAATTTTGTTCTAAAAAGAAATTAAAATTTTGTATTTTTAAGATCGAATATTAAAAAAAAAATATTATATACTTTAATGTCTTATTATAGAAAAATTGATTTAAAAAAGACCTTGCCATTTGAAAAAAAAATATTTACACCTTTCAAAAGAGAGTAAAACACATAACAAATTACTTTTAATCATCACAATTTTTTTTCACCATTTTTCTTTAACCAACAATTTTTTAAATTTTAAGATATATTTTATGTAATATTTTTTTATATAATTAAAGTATAAATTCTAAACTTTATTTTGATATTAAATTTATATTTTTTTATTTATATGTAACGCTCTAAAACTTTGTTTAAACATAAAAATATCTGCCAAATTTATAAAATTACTAAAAAAAAGTAACAAAATTGAATAACTTAGGCAAATACATAGGCAAATGTAATTTTTCATTCTCATTTATTTGGAAGGATTGTTATATACTAACGAATATTATCTTATTTTTGTCTCTTTTTTCACGCATACAGTCTCTGTAAGCGAATGTCATGACTTTGAATAAATGTAGTCTTAGATTGAACTCATCTAAATGTTTGTTGTCATTAATGGTCAACTAAAAAAAACAAAAAGTAATAGAGAAAAGAAAACGAAAACGAAACAAAAACACAAAAATTATTTTAAGAAGTAGTTTCCTTTAAAGTAAAATAAAAGTTTGTAGAGATGTTGTTGTTGTTTTTCTTTTGTTAATAAATAAATTTAGCCTTTTAGTTTCCAGTGGGCATAATCTTGAAATTCTTTATTTATTTACATAATTATTTCTTCAATAACTATCTAATATTTTATACATTATCTATTCATTGTTTTTTTGTTAATTTTCTTTCGGATATGGAAGAAAGATTTTTTTTTGTCTTTTTTTTGTTATTTTGTTTTACGAGGGAATGATGGAAATCTCGAAGACCCCCAAGACACAAAATTTTGTACACTATGTGGGTAGTGAGGAACTTTAACGCACTAAAACCAATCACCCTGTACCATGACCATTCTACGTAGTTAATGGGTACATGGTTAATGGGTTTTTCACATAAGATATTGGGCGCGTGTTTTGTAAGTTTATTAAATGAAAAAATTTAACTATGCAAATCATACAACAATTTTAGAAAAGTTTACAAAATTATAAAATTGACGAAATGGGAAGAGTTCTTGGAGGGAAATGGATTGAGAATAAGTTGAAGAAAAAGAGAATATCTATATCCTCCATTTGAGCCGAATCGTTATGAACCAAATAGCACTATTTGTATAGATGAGTACCCTCTTTCTATGGATGAAGGACATTTTAATGCAAGTGCACGAATGATGTGTGATTTCTTATGCAAAGTACGAATGATGTGTTCTTTAACTTTATTAAAATAAATTTATGTATGCTAAACCAACTTTTTTCAAAATAACTGTTTTAACGTTTGCTAATTTTCTCTTGTACCCGTATATCACAATTAAAAAAAAAACTATGTAAATATTGTAAATGAAAAAAAAACAACAATTTTTACTAGATCCTTTTCATATAATATTTATTTTACCATTAGAATTTGGTAACTGCCATTGGTTGGAAACTGCTTATAGACATCTTAAAGATTTTTCTTATTCTCTCATTTTAACCAATACCGACTAATCCATACAAATTTTTATTTTTTTTCTGTTAAAAAAAAAATATATTCGGATTGATATTGAGTTGGCATTGATCGTAAATCTGTAATAGTACGACCTACGAGAAAAGTTTATTTTAACTAGAAAAATAAATTAGTTTAATAATAAGTATCCCGATAATAATATGGGTGAAATTTGTTTGTAAAAATGTTTGCTTATAATTCTTTGCCACATATGTTTATTTGTATGAAAAATTTGGCAAATTTCTTATTAAAATATTTGATTTGGATCTACTTGCAACCAACTTGAAAAGAAAATGATTTTCGCATGTTCGACATTAAGGACAACAACTTACAATCTTGATATAAAACAATTATCATATAATAAGTAGCAAGAAATTTCACACAAATACTGTCTGATTATAAGATTGAATTTAGATTTTGGGTTATTTTTGCTTTATGTATTTATAACACCCCGCGTTAAATGACAAGAGTATCAATACCTAAAAAATTTAATATTAAAATTTATAAAAAAATATTCAAATAATTCAGATCCAACAACCCACCATTTTAACTTCAAACAATTTTAATTTAATAATGACCCACCACAAAAAGAAAGGTTTGCACCCGCTGGAGTAGAGTATGAAAAAATAAATAAAAAGCATAATAAAAAATAATGAAAATATACATTTCTCAATTAAAAATTTCCAGAGAAAATGAAAGCTATTGAGAAAATAGCTTTAAAATAGTTTTTAAATTTCTGGTTTTTATTTCATTAGGCGATCGGACATCTGCATGTGCAAAACAGTAATGGTAAAATTAAATAAATGTAAGATCATTCTGATATTCCTGAGAATATGTGATGAATGAAATTACAAGAGTAATAATAAAAATAAAATAATAAAATTATTTAATAAAACAATATTAGGTTGAAATTTCAAAGCTACTAGTAATACAATTACAAGAATACCAAAATTAAAATAAAAAAATCAATCTTATAGTATATAATATATGTGGTGAGGAAAACAGCAAAAATAATTGAATAGTAAATTATTTATGCCACCAAAATATGAAAATTTTAGCAAGTTCTTGGTGCTGAATACTTAAAACATTTCAAATATTTACATGAAATAAATGACGATTACTTCCAAGTTGAGCGGCATCTATACTCTAAAAGAAATTTCAATCACGGATTAAAAGGACTTCATAAAATTTCTGTCATTTTAAAAAAAACACAAACTTATAGAAAAAAGTACAAAAATAAAAACACAAACAAAAATTGAAAACAAAACAGAAAAACAAAAATCAGATCAGATCATACTCTTCAAAAATTATATAACAAACTAGAAGAAAACCCGGGTACATACCCGGCCGAGCAAAACAAAGGAATTTTTCTGTGAAACGGATTTTTAATACAATTATACATTTGACAATTTGAAAGTATATGACAACAATATGTAGAATAGTAATATTAATAGCAAACCACAAAACAATAACAAAATTTCAAAATTTTAAGTTAATATTCATTTTAAAATGAAATTAAAAAAATTTCAGATAGCATTAAACTTTTTTTGTAAGATTTGTTTTTATTATTTTTTTATTTCTCGAGTAAAGGTAAAAGACTCGACAAATACTTAGCAGACCGCGCACGTAGGTACTTAGCTATGTGAAACTCTAACTCACTAAAATAACCGAGACCCTTTACCATAACTAATATTATTAACCGATTAATTGATTGTTCGCGTTAATTGGGAAAACGTGTGTTGGAATGTTATTAAAAAATAGTTTCCGATAATTTTATGAAACCATTAATCATATCTATGGGTTATTACCGTTTCCCAATTATTATGAGTGAGTTTTAAGATTCATCATATAGGAAACAATTGGATAAAATGAAGTATTCTAGACCTGGTATGCAACATTGTCATATTGTTAAGCTCCTGGTATGCAACGTTGTCAGTTCCAGTGTCGTTGTCAGTAGTTTTCCCCTGTCTTGATCCTGCTGGGCTTTTAATTTTTAGAGCAGTGGATTGTGTAGAGCTGACCATGAGTGAAGGTTGAGGGAGATAAATTCCGACTCTTTGAAATGTTTGACCTTGTGATTTATTGATTGATATTGCATATGCAAGACTTATTGGAAATTGATGTCTAATAACTTCTTATAAAATAATTTTCATTCTATATCTGATATTTTTTTTTTATTTTATAAATAAAAGAGTTAATTTTATAAAGAATTTTGAGCAATTTTTATTTTTTTGTGGTTTGATATTAATATTATTATTCTATACATTGATTTCAGATACTTTAAACATGTCAAATGTTCAAAATTTTCTTGACTTGACTATTCAGATGCTCAAATTAAAAAAGATATACCTAAAAAATTTTGCATAAAAACATTCGGAACAAAACAGATCAATTTAGAACTATTTTAAACAATCTGGTCAACAACGATCAGAGCCCTTTTGGGCAAAAAAGTTAAATTAATGGAAACTACTGAACACAACAAATTTTTTTACTCTAGATCGTTCTAGATCGTTCTTGAACAGTTTATTGAATAAACCTAATATTTTACTGAAAAATTAACAATTTAGCGAATGAATATATTTTATTTATTTATTGAGGTACTTTAAATTTTAGTTGTCTATTTGTCGACAGATGGATTTTTATGTAGATTTTAATAAATATTATATTTTTGTTCTTATAAAAAAAATAATTGTCACAAAATAATTGTTTTAAAAAAATTCAATCATTCTATTTTCGAAGTACTTCAAATTACTTTGAAATAATTTTAAATTGAAAAAGGAATACAACTAATGAAATCATAAAGATATACCTCAGATTTGCTATACGGTTTAATGGAAAATCAGCTTCATTACGAATTGTATCCATCATTTCAATTTATCCTTGGTAGGTAAATACCTTATTTTATTTTTGAATTGATTTCAGAAAACAACCGTATACGTAAATAATAATTTTTTGTAGGTATGTTAAAATGTCTTACATGTGGTGAAATTTTAAATTGAAATTTCTAATTAAAAATTTAAAAAATTTAAAAATAAAGAACCGTACTTTTTCAATCTATAAATTAAACATAAATGATGTATTTTGAAATGACTATATTATTAAAGAAATTATTCAACGGATGACGTTTCATATTCATATAGAACTATCTGGAACAGTATACTGAATAAACCGAATATTTTACTACTTTTCTTGTATGTACTTTAAATTTTAGTTTGATTATTGGCCGTCAGATGGTTTTTTATGTAGCTTTTAACAAATTTATAATTTTGCTCCTAGTTGTTTTTTTTAAATAAATTGTCAGTTTTATCATAAAGTTAAAATAATATACATATACAATGTATGTATGTAAGATACTTTAAAAAATAAAAATTTTAGTCATAAATTAAGATATGTTTCTTTTTTATTAAAATTAAATATTATAAAATCTGTAAAATAAATTTGAACAATAAAATTTTAACACAGGTGCGATAAATAACATTTCACAAAAAAACTAATAAGACTTCCTAACCAAAATACAATACAAATTATATTATTATATAGTACCTTCATTTTAAATGTTTGAGTATACAATAGGTAGGATAAATGCTAATTTTGGGATAATATGTTATCAAAGCCGTTAATATATAAAGATACACAAAAGTAGTTTGATCGTACAAAGATTAGAGTTGAGATGGGACATTACGATCTTACTATTTCATATTAAAACATAAACAAACACACACCATTAAAGAAACAGAATTAAAAAAAAAAAAACACATTATAATATATAATGCGAAACCCGCAATGTTATTACCAAAATATAGTGTACTCTATATATTATGCTGTGCAAATTATAAATATATATGTATTGGCTGTACACAGTATACACACTGGTATAGATCCATATAAAAGTTATATAAATCTAATTACAATTTTATTTTTCTGTTTTTCAATTCTCAAAAAGTTTCCTTTTTATATTTTGTTTGAATTGAAAAAAAGTGTGAATTGTTGAATGTAGGTACATATAAAATAAATGTGCTAATTTCACAAAATATATTGTCTTGATATCTCGCCAACATTTTCATTAGAATATAAATTTTTTATAATGGTTATTATCTTATTGTTTTTGATAAATCTGACATTTTGATATAGTATCTTGATTCGTGGGTATATTATTTAATTTACTATACAAAATTTATTGGTACACTACAGATCAAATTTTGTAATTTGTATTACATATTTCTATTATTAATTATTATAAATTACTATTTATTTCATAAAAGCAGATAGCAACTAATAAAATAATATTAATAAATAGTACCTACTACAATTATACATTAACATTACTATTATTAAAATCATTCAGTCAAAATAACCTTAAATTTACTTATTCATTTATTCAATTTATGCAACTCTGATTAACGTCAACACAATTCTTTTGCATTATATGATTTATTTTTTGTGATTTGGAGTTATTCTGAGGATATGCACATTTTTGTTTTTTATTTTGTTTTTACATTGTTGTTGATTGTTGGTAAATCCTCTTCATAATTATGTAACATTTAGAAAGATGTTTTGTTGTTGTTATCTTTACTAATTGTTATCAATTTATTATAAAGAGTTCAAAATTAATAAGGTGGTTATTGGAAGGGTTTCATTTCAGTTATTGCAAGTGATTATTCCTTTTTGATATGCAGATTTGAAAAATTGTGAATTTATCTATTGTACTTGAAAAACTTAAATAATGAACAATTTTAGTTTTAATAAAATTAATTTAAAAATATTAATAATATATATTAGTAATAAATATAATAAAAATAATATTAATAATAATAATAAATAATAATAATAATAATAGTAGTAATAATAATAATATTAATAATAATAAATAATAATTATAATAATAATAATAAATAAATAGCTATTCCCGGCGTAACATTCGCCGGTCTAGCATTAGCATTATAAATTAAACAATTTATTTTATTTATTTATTTTCTTTATTTTCTTAAAAACAATCAACGTTTTACAATTTTTTTTATTACATAATAAATAAGTTAAATTGAAAAACGTAAAACTAATTCACTTTATTTAATATCTTAAAAATAGTTTAACATTTTAATTAAAATTAAAATGAAAAAGAGATAAACAAAAACAATTCAAATAGTGCTTTGAATAAACAAGAAAAAAAAGAAAAAAAAAATTATTAATATTTAATCTAAATTCAGTGTCAATAACAATATAACTATTAAAACAGAAAATTAAATTATAATAATTGCATTAATCAAAATATTTATCTAAAATTAACAATAGCCAAAACTTAAATTTTATTCCATTCTCTCCTATTATTCTAGTATTTTATAAATGTTGTTAACTCTTGGTCTTAGCTGACAATAGTAAATCATGACGCGCACGTACATAACATACTCGTTCTTGTTCAAATTCAAACCGTATCCAATACACTATCTTAAGCCCCAAATTTTTTTTTTTTTTTTTTTCTTTTCTAAATTTTTTTTTCTTTTGTAAATCTCTCATTAATTCATTATAATTTTTATTTTTGTTTTATTTTTTTTTTTTGTTGTTATTACCGTCATTTTCTCAGTGTTCTAACCTGCAGTGAATGTCTCTGAGAATATTTCTACACTCAATAAGGTATTAAAAACTGTTGTGTGTAGATATTGGTCTCAGTTGCATTCATTACAGGGGTGGTACAAGTAAGTGGTAATGTGGGCCAAAAAGAAAAAAAAATTTTTAAATTTAAAGGGAAAAAAGATTTTAAAAATTTAAATTATAAATTACTTATTTATTATTTTTTTTAGGTTCTTTTTTTTTTTGTATATACGAAATGATGTAGCTTATAAGACACTTCAAAATGTTGAGTGTTCCAACCCAATTTATCAATATAATTGGATGAAAATACACGTCGATAAGCGCATCATTCACTTCTGTTTTATTTACAGATCGCCTAAAGCGAACCAGCTAGAAACTGATATGCTTATAGAAAGTCTATCCAATCAGATAAACTTAATTCTGGAAACCACTCCCGAATCTGAGATTGTTTTGGCGAGAGACTTTAATATTCATAACAGGGACTGGCTTCACTTTTCTAGTCACAACAGTTCCGAAGGCAAACAAGTTGAACTTTTTTCCAACTTTTTCAACCTTTCTCAACTTGTCAAAAGCCCTACGAGGATACCAGACCGACGCGACCAGAACGGACATCCCCTGGATTTATTCCTAACTACCCATCCAGAGAAATATTCAATCTCTGTTAACTCTCCGCTAGGTGGTTCCGACCACTGTCTTGTAAGCACAAGCTTCGAAGTAGGCACAACAAGCAGTTCTTCTAATTCTCCCAAAAGACTAGTTTGGCATTATCACCAAGCTGACTGGGAAGGCTTCAACAACTTTTTAAATGCATCGAACTGGACGTTGTGTTTCCAATATAAAAATGTCGACTTTGCTGCAGAGGTGATTACCAAAAGGATTCTATTAGGAATGAAAACCTTCATTCCAAATAGCCTTAAAAGTATAAAACGAAATCCCTCAGGCTGGTTTAATGACCTCTGCAGCAAAGCTCTGAAATCCAAAGAAGAAGCTTATAAAAAATACAAGAATAATAAAACTGTCAACACATGAGAGTTATAAAGTAGTTAGGAATAAATATAAAAAAATTATCAATCAGCAAAAATTCCTGCACAACCAAAGGTTGAGACGAGAAATCTTTAATCTCCCTAACAACAGCAGGTCCTTGTGGACGTTTGCTAAAAGCGTTGGGCAAAATTTTTGCAAATCTTCATTTCCACCTATGATTGATAATAGTACAACTATATCAGATTCTGTTGGAAAAGCTAACCTTTTTGCAAAATTATTTGCAGCCAATTCCACACTCCCTAATACAGCCCAAAATCCGCCAACAATCCCTGTTGTTAATTCTTCGCTTGGAAGGATATACTTCAGAACAAGAGCTGTAGTAAAAGTCTTGAAGAATCTTGATATAAAAAAATCTACCGGTCCCGATGGTATACCTGCGATTGTGCTGCGACACATTGCCTTCACCATTTCTAAACCTCTGCGCAACTTATTCTATTTGTCCTTTTCTTCAGGAACTTACCCGTTCTATTGGAAAGTTGCCCAAGTTTATCCTATTCCTAAAAAAGGTGACAAAATCAATCCTTCGAACTATAGGCCCACAGCTATTACTTCCATTATTTCAAAAACGATGGAAATCTTAATTAATCATAAGCTGAAGAAATATCTTGACAGTAGAGGTATAATTCATGATAGCCAATACGGCTTTCTAGCCCAACGTTTCACCGGTGATCTCATGACATGCCTCTGCGAGAAGCTGAACACCAGCCTGCATCAATCTGGTGAAGCTACTGTTGTAGCTCTGGATATATCTAAGGCTTTTGATCGAGTTTGGCACTCTGCTCTTATAGCAAAATGCAATGCTATAGGCCTTGGTTCAACCTTTTCTAAACGGATTGAAAGTTTTCTTTTAAATCGATATATCATAGTTTCAGATGATGGTTCTTTTTCCGACCATCTTCAAATCAATGCTGGTGTTCCACAAGGCTCTGTCCTTTCACCCACCCTTTTTCTCATTTTCATTAATGACCTTCTCAAATTAACTTTCAATCCAATCCATAGTTTTGCTGATGACAGCACTCTAGTAGCATCATATGATTTTCTAAAACAAACTAATGCTACAGCTTCCGCAGTCACCTCCAAAAGAACAATGATGGCCGACCTTGCCAAAATTGTCGATTGGGGTAGAGCAAACAGAGTCGAGTTTAATACTTCAAAAACTCAAAGCTGTCTTGTTAGTAACAAGCTAACAACATTCGAACCAATTCTCCGGCTTCAAAATGAAGTTATTCACTCAAAGACTTGAACATTCTCGGGATGCGAGTGAATCAAAATATGCACTGAATGAGCGTATTTTCGATATTGCGAAAAGCACCGCCAAATGTTTGTCGCTGCAAAGCTTATTTTTCATCTCGAGACCTCTTAAAAATCTATAAAGCATATATACGACCCAAGCTCGAGTATAACTCACATTTATGGGCAGGTGCACCAAAAACTGCTTTAAATTTTTTGGACAAAGTTCAAAACCGCGCCATTCGTCTTATAGGCGACATAAACGTGACCTCATCCCTTATACCACTTGGTCATCGTCGTATTGTTGGAGCACTTTCTCTATTTTATAGATATCTACTTGGTGTTGGCACTTGTTCCGAGGAACTAAAGTTACTTCTTCCTCCTCTCAAGCAATTCTGTCGCACAACACGAGAGGCATCAAGTGCACACCCTTTCACAGTGGAAATTCCGAGATGGTTTAAGTCCGGCTATGGAAATTCTTTTATAGTAAGAACATCTCGATTGTGGAATCGCGTCCCAATCGAAGCATTCCCAATGAGAGAAGGATTTTTTATTTATGATTTACAGAGATTTAAGACGAATATTAACAACATTGTTCGCTCTTTCCCACAAAACTTTTCTTCTTCCTTTTTCTTTCCTTTCCTTTAACTATCCTTTCCTTTTTCAAATGGTCAACGGTGTGCAAGTGCTAAAAGGTTCAAAACCTAAGTTTTGGCTATAATATAAAAAAAAAAAAAAAAAAATACTTATTCAAACATTTCATAATATTTTATACTACACTAACAGATCGTACTCTAGGCAGACAAAGCAACATACAACTGTGAAATAGAGAATTGTGTTTTTAGGGAAATAAAGGTATTTATAAATTTCTAATTGTGTTATGCCAATATATTGAAAGATATACATTAAAAAATATGAAAAATGTGTATTAAATATTATTATTATTTATCAATACAAATACTTAGAGCAATTGATTTACTATTTAAATATTTATATTTTATAAATGTTCTGAAATTACACTAAATATTTATATTTGTTTATAAGTATTTATTATTAGTACTCGTCATGTATATTCGTATCTTCGTATTTTGCAAGTTTAGAAAGTGGATTTAGCATGAAGAAATATAGTATACTTTACAACTATATTTGTTTATCTTTGAGATATGTAATTAAAATGTTTGAAATAAAATTTGATGTAATTGCGATCAAATTTGTAAATGTAATAAAAATAAGTAAAACAAAACTTTCATGAAACAAAATCTTGTGTCTAAACGATCACTAACAAATACTATTAATAGAGACGTACATTTCAACAAAATGTGGCGAACAGAGATGGCGCTGGCAGTATAGATATGAAATTAAATGCATTTAAACCATAGATATATAAAATATAGATTGGCAGTTAGAATAAAAATTTTTTAGCCACTTTTGCTCAGCTCCTTTTGAAAAATCCGAGTTCAAATAATTTAGTTTCTACTGCAAATAATTCCCTTGAAAATGGAAACTTCGCGCCAATGTAATTTGAAAAGTTTTAGAGTAAAAAAAATATAAAATTACAATAATTTTAATAATTGGATTATTTTTAACGTAAAATCTCAATTAATTTAAAATAATTCTTTTTAAATTTTTTTTTAAAAACATATGTATGTGCATATTCATACAAAATTCACCATAGTATATAATTAAAAAATCAAAAAGTAAAGTTAAAAAAAGATGTTTGGATACGTATATATTTATGTTCTCGATAAGAATTATATAAGCAAAGTTAATTAAATTGGTACATGGGCTGATACAGTTTGATGTTAAACTAAATAAAATGACCAAGAGTGGGAAAAAATTCTTTTACTTTATCGTATACATTATATATTATTTTATAAAACTCAATTCACATAGATTCTATTATTTATACATTCTCGTGAAATTTTATGTCTACATATATATTGATAATATAAAAACATATTAGATGATATGTATACAAATTTATATTATTTATAAGTATTATTATTATTATTTAATAATCAATGTATATCTAATCACTTGTATTATATGCATATATACTCGTATAATATTTATCATTCACGTCAAATTTAAAGTTTTCCCCTCCATTTTTCTTGGAAAACGTTTTTCAAGGCTCTAAAATTGCAATAAAATAAAATAAAATGAGTTTTAAATTATCATATTAGCGTAGATAATATATTTAAAACAGAAAAACTATAAAAAATAAATAGTTAGCAAATATGTGTAGATAAAAATGTTAAAAAACACAACTAATTTTAAATTCAATAAGAACAAATTGAAAAGATTCTATTCTACAAAACCATCAAAATATTAAGAAATGGCTGTTAAATTTATAAAATCAAATCACCTGAGTTGAAATATTGAAAAACATATGCTCATTTTTGGCTGAATCTGACATTTAATAATTAATATGATAATGTATTAGAGAGAAAGAGAAAGCAATACCAAGCTGCCAATCTATATTAAATATATCTATGATTTAAATGCATTTAATTTCATATCTATACTGTCAGTGCCATCTCTGTTCGCCACATTTTGTTGAAATGTACGTCTCTATTAATAGTATTTGTTAGTGATCGTTTAGACACAAGATTTTGTTTCATGAAAGTTTTGTTTTACTTATTTTTATTACATTTACAAATTTGATTGCCATTACATCAAATTTTATTTCAAACATTTTAATTACATATCTCAAAGATAAACAAATATAGTTGTAAAGTATACTATATTTCTTCATGCTAAATCCACTTTCTAAACTTGCAAAATACGAAGATACGAATATACATGACGAGTACTAACAATAAATACTTATAAACAAATAGCCATAGATACATTAAAATAGCCATAGATACATTTTTTGTGTTTTTTCTTATTATCATAATAGCCCTAACTATTTCCAAACTCAAAATAAAAGGCAAGAGCATTTGTTTATAGAATTTATATTTTTATTTCACTTCTTTATATTTCTTTTCTAAATTTTGGTTTTGACGTTTTGGTATGATTAGGTATGACCATTATAGTAAAGGTTATGATTGATTATGATTTTGTCAAATCATATCGAATCATATAGGCCATTTAACGACGTATCATATGACATCATATGACGCCTTATGACTATTATAGTTAGGGGTAAAGCCAATAATTATGCTTTTTTTCTTATTGTTCAGTTTTTATTGACGCCTTATGACTTTTATAGTTAGGGGTAAAGTAATAAATTATGCTTTTTTTCTTATTCTTCAGTTTTTATTGTTATATTGTTATCCCGCTAGGGTCTCTGATGTAGGTAAGAGTAGTCTGTGATTTTTCTTTTTAAAGTTTTTTTAATTTTTATGTGTACTAAATTTGCCGTGTATTGAATTGGAACTTAATAATGTCATAACATATTTTGTTTTTCTTGTTCTTAGCAGATCGTTAATTTCGGTTTATGATTCTCCATGTACAATATAATATTTACTCAATGCATTTGAATTTATACTTTTGAATTATTTGTTAATAAAATAAATAAATTTCAATTATTGAAATTTGTGAACATGGTGTGGGTGAATATATTTTCTAAATTTACTATTTGTTTTACCGGTAAGTTTTTTTGCTGTAATATCGTAATATCGTAATATCTTAACACACCTACTTTTATAATTATATTCTGATAATTCGGTTTTTGTCTTTGTTACTTTGTTTTTTTTTTTTAAATTAATTCATATAATCAGATAGTCAATGCTATTGCTTAATAGGTGAATTATTTTTAGGTTAATTTTAATTTGTTTTTGGTTTTATTTGGTTTTATTGTTTTGTGGTCTTTAAATCAAATTTTGCACACTATCGTAATTCGTAATAGTTTGGTTCTAATAAAGTTGTCTAATCTAGTTGAAAAAAAGCTTTGTGTTGTAAAAGCTTTGTGGAAAGTTTAACAGACGTTTAAGCGTATTAATATATAAGATAATAATAATAATAATAAAAGTTTTTCAAATACTCTAATAATCACTTGCAATAACTGAAATGAAACTCCTCCAATAATCACCTTAATAATTTTGAACTCTTTATAATAAATTAATAACAATTAGTAAAGATAACAACAACAAAACATCTTTCTAAATGTTACATAATTGTGAAGAGGATTTACCAACAATCAACAACAATGTAAAAACAAAATAAAAAACAAAAATGTGCATATCCTCAGAATAACTCCAAATCACAAAAAATAAATCATATAATGCAAAAGAATTGTGTTGATCAGAGTTGCATAAATTGAATAAATGAATAAGTAAATTTAAGGTTATTTTGACTGAATGATTTTAATAATAGTAATGTTTTAAATTGTAGTAGGTACTATTTATTAATATTATTTTATTAGTTGCTATCTGTTTTTATGAAATAAATAGTAATTTATAATAATTAATAATATAAATATGTAATACAAATTACAAAATTTGATCTGTAGTGTACCAATAAATTTTGTATAGTAAATTAAATATATACCCAAGAATCGAGATACTATATCAAAACGTCAGATTTATCAAAAACAATAAGATAATAACCATTATAAAAAATTGATATTCTAATGAAAATGTTGGCGAGATATCAAGACAATATATTTTGCGAAATTAGCACATTTATTTTATATGTACCTATACCCACATTCAACAATTCACACTTTTTTTCAATTCAAACAAAATATAAAAAGGAAACTTTTTGAGAATTGAAAAACAGAAAAATAAAATTGTAATTAGATATATAACTTATATAATGTTGTTAATATTCGTCTTAAACCTCTATAAGTCATAAATAAAAAATCCTTCTCTCATTGGGAATGCTTCGATTGGGACACGGTTCCACAATCGGGATGTTCTTACTAAAAAAGAATTTCCACTGTGAAAGGGTGGGCACTTGATGCCTCTCGTATTGTGCGATGGAATTGCTTAAGAGGAAGAAGAAGTGATTTTAATTCCTCGGAAAAAGTTTCAACACCAAGCAGATATCTATAAAATAGAGTAAGTAATACGACGATGACCAAGTGGTATAAGGGATGAGGTCGGATTTTGCAATATCGAAAATATGTTCATTCCAGTGCATATTTTTATTCACTCACATTCCGAGATTGTTCAGATCTTTGAGTCCCTGGATACCTTCATTTTGAAACCAGAGAGCAGGTTCGAATGCTATTAGCTTGTTACTAACAAGACATATTTGGGGTTGTGAACTGTTAACTCGACTCTGTTAGCTTTACCCCAGTCGACAATTTTGGCAAGGTCGTGATTGAGCGCGCCGGTCATCATTGTTCTTTTGGAGGTGACTGCGGAAGCTGTAGCATTAGTTTGTTTTAGAAAATCATATGATGCTACTAGAGTGCTGTCATCAGCAAAACTATGGATTGGATTGAAAGTTAATTTGAGAGGGTCATTAATGAAAATGAGAAAAAGGGTGGGTGAAAGGACAGAGCCTTGTGGAACACCAGCATTGATTTGAAAATGGTCGGAAAAAGAACCATCAACTGAAACTATGATAGATCGATTTAAAAGAAAACTTTCAATCCATTTAGAAAAGGTTGAACCAAGGCCTATAGCATTGCATTTTGCTATAAGAGCAGAGTGCCAAACTCGATCAAAAGCCTTAGATATATCCAGAGCTACAACAGTAGCTTCACCAGATTGATGCAGGCTGGTGTTCAGCTTCTCGCAGAGGCATGTCATGAGATCACCGGTGAAACGTTGGGCTCGAAAGCCGTATCATGAATTATACCTTTACTGTCAAGATATTTCTTCAGCTTATGATTAATTAAGATTTCCATCGTTTTTGAAATAATGGAAGTAATAGCTATGGACCTATAGTTTGAAGGATTGATTTTGTCACCTTTTTTAGGAATAGGATAACTTTCTTGGGCAACTTTCCAATAGGACGGGTAAGTTCCTGAAGAAAAGGACAAATGGGATAAGTTGCGCAGAGGTTTAGAAATAGTGAAGGCAATGTGTCGCAGCACAATTGCAGGTATACCATCAGGACCGGTAGATTTTCTTATATCGAGATTCTTCAAGACTTTTACTACAGCTCTTGTTCTAAAGTAGATCCTTCCGAAGGAATAATTTAGAACAGGGATTGATGAAGGATTTTGGGCTGTAGGAGGGAGTGTGAAATTAGCTGCAAATAATTTTGTGAAGAGATTAGCCTTTCCAACAAAACCTGATATAATAGTATTATTATTATCAATCATAGGTGGAAACGAAGACTTGCAAAAATTTTGACCAACATTTTTAGCAAATCTCCAGAAAGACCTGCTGTTGTTGGGGAGATCAAAGATTTCTCGTCTCAATCCTTAGTTATGCAGGAATTTTTGCTGATTGATAATTTTTTACATTTATTCCTAACCACTTTATAACTCTCATACGTATTGACTGTTTTATTGTTGTTGTATTTTTTGTAAGCTTCTTCTTTGGGTTTCAAAGCTTTGCTGCAGAGGTCGTTGAACCAATCTGAGGGATTTCGTTTTACACTTGTAAGGCTATTTGGAATGAAAGTTTTCATTCCTAATAGAATCCTCTTGGTAATCACCTCTGCAGCAAAGTCGACATTTTTATATTGGAAACACAACGACCAGTTCGATGCATTTAAAAAGTTGTTGAAGCCTTCCCAGTCAGCTTGGTGATAATGCCAACCTAGTCTTTTGGGAGAATTAGAAGAACTGGTTGTTGTGCCTACTTCGAAGCTTGTGCTTACAAAACTGTGGTCGGAACCATCTACCGGAGAGTTACAGGGATTGAATATTTCTCTGGATGGATAGTTAGGAATAAATCCAGGAGGTGTCCGTTCTGGTCGCGTCGGTCTGGTATCCTCGTAGGGCTTTTGACAAGTTGAGAAAGGTTGAAAAAATTGGAAAAAAGTTCAACTTGTTTGCCTTCGGGACTGTTGTGGCTATAGGCGCAATCATAAAAAAATTGCATCTTTATAAACAAAATCAAATTCAATAAAATATCTTTCGTATAATAATTTTAAACTTTATTTTATTCATAAATATCAATTTTGTTATGTGATCACAAAATATACATATTTGTAATAAATAACAGAAGAAAATATATATAAATCAGTTGTTTAATAAAATAATTCACTTTTGACTGTTTTATTGAAAAATTGCGGTTATATTTTAATGTGACTATAAACGACATCGATTGAATTAACGTATAAACTTTATTACTTTCTTTCAAACAAATTGTTGACTATTGCTATAACAGAATTGTGACAACAAACGTTGTTGGCTATAAACGAATTAAAATAGGTTGAGAGCAATAAGATTTTATTGTGTTATATTTTTTCCGATGAGTCTCACTTTCATCTGAAGGGTGCAGTAAATAAACAAAGATGTCCATTCTGGTGCTAAGAAAATCCACAAATTATTCATGAAAAACCATTACATTCACCTTAATTGACAGTTTGTGACTTTTTGTCTGGTGGAATCATCGGTCCGTATTACTTTCGAAATGAAGCTGGTAACACCGTTACTATCAATGGAGAGCGGCATAGATCGATGGTAACCAACTTTTTATGGCCGAAATCGACTTTTACATCAAAAACGGCGAGTCTGATATGAAAGTTGTGTGTGAAAAAGTTGTAGGGGATGACGTAGCGCATCAACATAATAAAAAAAAAAAAAATAGCGAATTTTTTCGAGATAATCAACGTTTTTTACAAAATTTTCAGTTTTTAAAAGCAAAATTTTAAGTTTATGCAGTTATTATTCAAAAAGGGTAAGTCAGATACTCATTCAACATATACCGTTAATTAGGTGTATTAATTCCAAAAAAAAGGTATCAAGAAGATGTTGCTCTGGTTTCAATTTCTTCTGAGCTGTAGTGGATATTCTTTAGACATAATTTTTCTAATCCGATTTTCTTTAACTCTCTGTAGCCCAGGTAAATTAAAAGATAGACCTCTCTTCTGGAACAATTTTTTTCCTAAAATACTCCAAGGAATCACCCCTTAAAAACTTTTTGCTCTAAACCGGACCACCCTGTATACATACATTCATATACATTCTAAATATAGGAACAAAAACAAAATTTTTGCTCTCTTTCTTTTGGTTTTTAGATACCTACATGCTCATACAGACAATACACGTAGTAGAGAATAATGATAATAATAAGTAAAAAAAATGATCAGAATAAAATAAAACAAAAAAAAATTTTTGTTTCTCATTTAAATCCAAACAACAAAACAAAAAACAAAATTTGAAGTTCTCTTCTCACAGTTCTCATTGAAGAATATCAATCAGACCATCCCAATTAGTAGAATATGCAGTAATCAGTATGCCTATGCACTCATGTGTGTATTCATTTGAAGAAATAGACGACAACAAGAATTTAACGTGCAAGAAAAAAAACATATGGTAAACAAAAGAGAGTAACAGAAAAAGTTGGCTGAAATTAAAAAACAAAAGGTTTATAATTTTTAAAAAAATTTGTTGATTAATAATTTCGTTTTGGAAAAAAAATTTTTGTCAAAAATTTCGTTGGAATATTTAACAATATTATTTTCTTAATTATATTAACTATGCATAAGATTTTTAGGAGACCTAACTAAAGAGCGTTATCATATTCTTTAAATTTTGTGATTTGTAAATAGATGTTGTCCTCAGTATTATTTTATAATCGTATACCAAAATAATAAATATTTAGGTTTACTAATATAATTAATAAAAAATAATAATGTTTGTAACTCCAAATTATTACTAACAAAAATATTAATAATATTTTATATTATTGTAATGTAATTATAATTTAACATTTTTAATAGGTATATACGAAAATAATAATGTTTAAAACGAAAATATTAAAATAATAAAATATCAGAATTCATCATCGTATGAGGGAACAAACTAAATTTGAACAAAGATTTTTTGCTACCTTGCCTCATATAAATAATGAGAACGCAAAGGATTCCAAAGAAGAATAATGGGAACGCAAAATTTTTTCACAGTATAAAGCAAAAGGCAAACTTCTGTTTTGTACCTTTTATCTCTCATAATAAATTTGGTATACGATAAGTAAATGTAAATTTTACCTCTTTTATCTAATGTTATTTTGCTTGTTTTGGTTATTGAGCTAATAGTACGTTTTCAAGCTCATGTTTATGGCTAAACAACCAGCTCATAAACCAGTCAAATGTCAAGTGTTTACAAGATTTTTTTGGAAAACCACCAGCTGTTAATTTCACATATTTTATATTTATTATTTATATAAAAAAAATTATTTTGTATTATCTTTCAGTAGACGACTTGGAAAAAGGTAAATGTCTGTTTCTAAAATTAAATTAATTAAATTTAATTGAGTAAATTCAATTTTTAGACTAGAAAAAGTTTTTTTATTGAAAAAGATCAACGAGTTTATCGTAAACACCACGTTTATCCATAAACATGAACTTGAAAACGTAATATAAGTCATTTAAAAATTTATTGTTTTAATTTTAGTAATATAAAACAAAAATATTGGCACCTATCTAAGTCTCCATATTATATATAAAAAAAAAAATTATTGGTACCTACATAATATGTATGCATGCATACCTATTTAGCCAAATTTATAATTTTTGGAAATACAAAAGTGATTGATTATTAAAATTTTATTTTTTAAAATACGTTTAATTTTCTTTTTAGTGAATAATTAAAGCTTTAATTAAAAAATTAAATTAAAAATTACTTATTTTAAATTTATATATTGTATTGTTATATTACATATTTTAAATTTTTATATTGCATTGTTATATTACATGCATATTACATATTATACTTAAATATTTTCTATATTGTTTATAAAACAATGGTCGATGCGGTTTTTACACGATATTTACATAGATTCCAATCAAAAATTTTTGTTTTCTACTTCAGTTACCATAAGCCTATTGTATCTTTTTTAGAATAAATTGTCAAATTTAATCGACGCTCAGGCGTCAATCTCAATCTGAATCATCTGCATTTAAATGTTGTTACACTTACTACCGCCAGTCCCATGACTGGACTTTCTTTGTTTTTTTAAAGAAATCATATCACTCTTATTGAAAAACCCTATATATTTATCAACTTTTGCAGATTCGTATTATTTCTCTCAAAATCAAATCAGTTTTTTTTTATTTTTTTACAGCATACAAAATAAATAACAATTCAATTCATAACAAAAATAAACATTATTAAATTTTTCTTTTCTTGAGTTTTCTTAATAACAAATTTACGTAAAATAATTTTTTTTAAAATTTATTCATATTAATAATTATGGGAAACTTCATACTAATCCAAAATTTGCTAAACTTCGCTTATTTTTACTATAAAAATTTAATTTAACTAGTTTAGCATGTAAACAAAAACAGTATCTTTAATTATAATTGACAAGCATTTAAGGACCTGCGCAGTAGACACCGTTTCATTTTATTTCGATTCTCCTACTCCTTAATGAACTTCTAATATAATATATAAGTTGGATATAAAACAATAATGCGCATATAGTTGAAAATTTTTTACTGATATGATTTTATTATTCAGCAAATAAATCATGCATAAGTGAGATCTTATTAAAATAATAAACACAAGAAAACAAATCAGTTATTATAATTTACATTATGTACTTGCAAATGAATCTATGTACATATGCCAAATAAAAACAAAGAAACAAATTCATCTCAAATAAAAATATAAAAAACACAAAAACAAAAAATCTCAGTTGAATTATTCATATGACTAGCAAATTCGTTTTTATATAGTAGAGTTAGACTATCTATAATTATAATTGACAAACATTTAGGGACCTGCGCAGTAGACACCTTTTCATTTTATGTCGATTCTCCTACTCCTTAATGAGCTTCTAATATAATATATAAGTTGGATATAAAACAATAATGCGCATACAGTTGAAAATTTTTTACTGATATGATTTTATTATTCAGCAAATACATCATGCATAAGTGAGATCTTATTAAAATAATAAAAAAAAGCAAACAAATCAGTTATTATAATTTACGTTATGTACTTGCAAGTGAATCTATGTACATATGCCAAAAAAAAGCAAAAAAACAAATTCATCTAAAATAAAAAATATAAAAACAACAAAAAAACAAATCACTTGAATTCTTCATTTTTATCTTTTTAAGTAACTGTTTCTCAATTTTGGTTATTTGTAGTAATAATATAGTTTTTATTAGAATTATGTATTATGTAGGTCTATATATACATACCTCTTTAATGACAAAATTTTTTATGTTTAGTAATTTTATCCACTCAATGCCACTTACTATAGGGAATATATCGGAAGCGAAGCAGTATATGAGGGACGTGTATTTATGTGTCCTAAATAAAATTTACTAACCACAAAACTTTTTATTAAACACGAGTGATTTCTGCTATATCGTGCGAAGTCTATGTCAGTACGTAAATTACTGTTTTTTTAAAAACTTTAAATTTGACTTCAACTTGAAATATAATTTAACAGGGGCCCCTAGTAACACTATAACTACTTAATGGTGAGTATATTTAAAAATTGAAATATTGGTAGCGTTCAGTGAAATTACCCAATGGATCTGAAATCCACAGATCCATGGATTTGTTTACTGAACGGTGTGGTAAATGTACCGCTTAATGTATCGCGGTTAATGAAAATGGATCTGAAAAAATTCTAGATACCTTTCATGGATCTGACTTTTTATATGTATTATTTAAATTTTTAAGGAAGATTTATGTACATAAAACTTATATTAAGAGTTATAAAAAATAAATTATATGTATGATATAAATATTATTCCATTCAAATTTCATTTATTTTTAAAAGTATTATTATATTTGCCGGTGATGGCGCTAGTATTGCGGTAAATTTTTGTGGTGAATTGCGTTCAATGGCCAGATCTATGGTATATGGATCCAAAATGGATTCCAGATCTACCGGGTAATGCTACTGAACGAACAAATTGTGAATGGCGTGTTTTCTGAACTGTACTGTTGTAATATAATCTACGTTCCTAATAAACGTTCAAATTTTTTGTATCATAACAAAATTATATTAATAATAAAAAACGATAACTTTTCTTTTATAAAAAATCACCAAGTTACCAAACCAAATTACTAAACAAGAAAAAAATTAACAAATTTGGTAATAAATTACCAAAATTGCAACTCTGATTATAATATGCATAGGTTGGTTTCATAAAAATAATTTAATTACATACAATATATATATAAAAGTTAAGTATACATATATGTATATTGTTATTTTTATAGAGATAGATAGAGGTATGTATGTATATAAAATTATGAATGACTTTTTAGGGGGATTAGTTATATTCTGTTGTATAGGAATTATGATTCTATTATTTTTAATTTATTAGAAGTTACGGTTTTTTTCAAGCCTCTCTGATTTTTTTTCCTTTTTGAATTCTGCATTAAATAATTTCTCTTTTAGCCATGTTGCATGCTTCCGTATTAAGACTAAAATAAGGAACTCAAGCATATTTTTTCCTCAAACCAATTTGAAAATTTTTCAGACTTGTTTGTTACTTGGAAGCACAAGTTAACGATCTTCTTTTTTATATTAGAGCTACATGGACTGATTTCGAAAAAGTTATTGAAAATTTTTGCATGAAATTTGATTACCTGTAAAGAAAAGAGCAAGAAATGCAATACGTTAATCGTATAATTTGCGACGAAAGAAAACAATATCAAGTAGGTAAATCTTGAACATAATATTTAATTGATGATATTTCTTTATGGAGAAAAATGGAAAAAGAACTGCTTTTATGCAGAATATTTTTTTTTATTGAAAATTTTGTCCCCAAAGAAGCAATATTCACAAATCTCAACAAACAATTCGACCGGAACTTGCAAAGAAAATTTTGTTTTGGAATAGTTTTTATGAAATAGGAGCCATTCTGATTCTAATGAATAGCATTCATTATTTTTTGATAAGATCTGTCTACAATTTTCGCATTTTATTTTATTTAGTATTTTAAAAATTATGTATCCGCAAATATATTTCATTGAATTTTCAATGATTAAAATCAATGAGCATGTCGAGAATTACATCGTTGTCGTCACAAACTAGATTTTCATATGGATAACATATTTATTTTTCTTCAATATTCAATGATTGCCCTATACTGGTATCGGTGGTAATATCTATCAGAACCAGAAGAATAAAAAAAACTATAGTAATTTAATTCCAACCTGTGACCAGAAAGAGGTCCTCAGAGTCTTCTTTACAATTAGCTGCATGCGAATGTTCATTAAAAAGTTTTAAAGTTAAAATTTTTGCAATAATATTATTTAATTCAAACATGGAGGGATTAGAATTATTTGGAATCCTGGATCTTATTAACGAAAATAAATTTTCTAAAGGGTCTTGATTTCCATTCATTCATTTCCATCCATTGAACCAACCTTCTGGCCTGGAATGTAAAACAAAAATTAAATACTTATTTGATTGGATGAGTTCAAATATTTTTTGTTTTATTTTTATTTCAAAACAGATTTTTAATTGATCATACAGGTTGTTTTATTGATTATTATATTATTTTTTTCTCGGCGAAATCATCAAAATAAAAATAAAAAATAAAAAATGAAGGAAAATTATTGAAAATAAAAAAATAAAACAAAAATTTTATGCAAATACATTGCGAATTAGTTTTTTTTTTTTTATGACCAAAATAATGGGACAAACACCCTAGCTGCTTTCGCAGAATTTTAACCAATTAGTATAGCAATAGAATAAAAGAAAGTATAAAGAAAATAAATAAATAACATAAACGGAAAATAAGAAGAGAATAGATGAGAAATAGAAAAGAAATGGTTACACAGGTTTACAGACAACTTAACAGAAATTGATTCACTCGTTTTTTGAAAACTTCCAAGTTGTATTTTTGGGGGAACACATGAGGCGGTAGAGTGTTCCATAGTTTACAGGTTCGGTTACAAATTTGTGGGAAAGGACTGCTCTGCGAGTATTTCGTTGGAATGGTTTTATTTTTGGCATAATACTTTTAATTTCGTCAGCACAATTACCCAATAGATATTTATAAAACAGAGTGGCTGCTCCTACATTTCGACGGTGACTCAGCGATGTTAGGTGCTGTGTAACATCATTAATAATTTTGATTAATAATACTTATATTATTTTAATTACGAATTTAATTAAAATTTTGTTTATTGTAAAAATTCTAACTTAAAAAAAATAAATAAATAAAACATAAAACTGCATTTGTGTAATTTCTTAGACTACTACTATTACTAAACTTTGGGGATAAATGTTTAATTTCTTATAGTAATTTTTTTTTTTTTTTTTTCTCCTATTACTCCGCGTGGTAGCATAGGGCTTCGATAGTGAACCTTCATTCCTCTCTGTTGAGTACTACTTCCTTAATATCGTCCCAGGTATAATTGTTGACTGTTAATTCTTGATCGATTGTGCATCTCCATGTGTTGTATGGTCTGCCGGGTCTCCTTTGTCCTTGTGGATTCCACTCTAGAGCTCTTCTTGCTATATCACTTTCTGATTTCCTTAGTGTATGACCAATCCATTTCCATTTTTTCCTATTTATCTGTCTGTTGATAGGTTCTTCTCCAGTTATCATCCATAAATCCTCGTTGCTAATTCTTGCCGGCCAGAATATTCTGCATATAATTCTCAAGCACTTGTTGATGAATACTTGTAGCTTCTGTTTGATTCTGACTGAAGTGAGCCATGTTTCACTGCCATATATTAATGTTGACTTAACACATGCTCTGAATATTGTTAGCTTTGTTGTTCTCGATATTTGGTTGCTCCGCCATATCTTCATTAGGCTCCCAAATGTTCTTCTTGCCTTATTTATACGGCTGTTGACATCTTCTGTTGCACCTCCTCTTGATGTTATAATGCTCCCCAGGTAGTTGAATTCTTCTACGTATTCTATCTGTTGTCCACTCACTGTTATTGGCTCACTATAACTATTGTTTGTCCTCATTGCTTTGGTTTTCTCGATATTTAATTCCAGTCCCGATTTCTTTGCTTCTTCCTGTAATCTGTTGACTTTGTTCTGTAGGTCCCTTTGATTTTTTGATATGAGGCATACATCATCTGCGTAATCTAAGTCTTCTAAGTTTCCGAAGAGATCCCATTCTATTCCGTTTATTCCAGTGCAAACTTCTCTTAGAATGTCGTCTAGTATTGTGCTGAAGAGAAGTGGAGATAGTGGACATCCTTGTCTAAGTTGCTGCAATTTGCCAAGTCTCCTTTCTTAGGTACCTTGACAATCATTCCTTCCATGATGGTGGTATATTCGCCTCTATCCATGCTTTCCTGATGTGGGGTTCAATTGTTTTTGCGAATAACTCAGGGTCCAGTTTGGCTATTTCTGCTGGAATTCCATCTTCACCTGTTGCGTTGTTGTGCTTCAGGATATTGATTGTAGCTTTGATTTCTTCTATATTTGGAGCTTGAGTAGATATTGGCAGTCCCTCAGTTGGGTAGATATTTGCATTGTCTCTGTTTCTTATGTCTGCTTCATTATTTGTACTTTCTTCGTTGCTCAGTTCTTGGAAATGTTCTCTCCATCTCTTTAATTGATCCTCTAAGTTTGTGATGAGCGTACCATTTTTATCTTTAATTGGTTTGTTTTGTTGTTCCGACTGGTTTGTTAAGTTCTTGATTATGCGATGCAATTCTCTCAGGTTATGTTGCTGTGCTGCTTTTTCTGCTTCTCCGGCTAAATTTTGTAGAAATTTCCTTTTATCTCTTCTTGCTGCTCTTTTTACTGTTTTCGCTATTTCTTCATATTCTCTTCTTGATGCCATCCTGTTGTTTATCATTTTCTTCATTTCACTTCTTCTTTTAATCAAGGCCCATGTGTTATCGGTTATCCAGATTTTTCTTTGTGGTTGTGAAATTCCAAGATTTTGTTCGCTTGTTTGGTTGTAAATTTCCAGAATCTCTTCCCAAGTGTATTCTCTATTATTTCTAATATTTTCTCGTAACGCCGTAACTATGTCAGCTCTTACTTGCGGATTTTTTAAGTTGTTTATATTTATTTTCTTCTGCCTCTTCCTTGTTGGCTTAGTTTTATTCTGAAGTCCCCAGTTAGTAATTCATGATCGCTGTGTATATCTGCTCCCCTTCTATTTCTCACATCTAACATTGATTGTTTCCATTTCTTGCTGATGCATATGTGATCTATCTGATTTCTTGAGATCCCGTTTGGTGTTGTCCATGTGTATTTGTGGATATCTTTGTGTGGAAATAGACTCCCTCCGATTGCTAGGTCGAAAGTCTGACACAACTCTATCAATCTTTCCCCGTTGTTGTTTCTTTCTCTTCCTAACCCGTGTTTGCCCATTATCTCCGCAAGTCCATTGTTGTTAGATCCTATTTTCGCATTCCAGTCACCCATTAATATTATGATATCTTCCCTATTTATGAGTGCTAGCGTTGTTTCTATTTGTTCGTAGAAATCATCCTTAATATGGTCTTCAGCGATATCTGTTGGTGCATAGCATTGAATTATTGTTACATGTCTTGTCATATTTCGAAATCGCCCTATAACAATTCTATCCGAGACTGCCTTCCGAGAAACCAATGTTTGTCTCAATTTCTTTGATATTAGTATTCCGACTCCACTTTCACCCCCTGTTTCCCTTCCACTGTAAATTACCATGTTTCCATTCTCCGTGTTGATTTCTCCGGTGTTGTTCCATCGCATTTCACTTATACCTAGGATGTCTATGTTGTAAGTAGCCATTTGAGCTTCCAATTGCGAGAGTCTTGAAGCTTCTCTAAGTGTTCTTACATTCCATTGTGCAATTCGGGTCCTTTTTTGAGTGCCAAAGGTCGTTATCAAGTAGTCATTCGTGTATCCGAGGCTTCTTCTTCTATTATTTCGAATCCATTGATTTACCGATTATGCAGGTGATTGGCCTACAGTAACCGGTCCTAGGAGATGGAGTAACCATCTACCGCTGCCTAGAAACAACGTGGCGCTACCTTATTACCGGTTCGATCTCAATTAATGATTTTCATTCGATTAATCTCGAATTTCAATTAACAAATTTAATGATGGATTTTTTTTTTTTTTTTATAAATCGCCACCAACCAGGTTCCAACCGGGGTACCCTCGGTCATGGATCCTGTTACATAACCACTGCGCCACCGAGGGGTTTATAGTGATTACTGATCTGTAAATATGCACAACATTTAATACCCTAATATCTTTAGTGGTTTATTAATATAAACAATCTATTTCTACACATAAATGAAATATAACTTAGTGTGATAATGCTCCATGATGACATTAAATTTTGTTTATTTACAAAAAAATAAAATAGTTACTTTGTTTGTAATGATTGTCAAGATTACCATAACCTTCTGACAAAAATGCATGATAGTCTAAAAGCGGGCATAACAGACCTAAATCGCAATAATGCAAACATGCTTAACAGGAACGCAAGAGATTTTGAATCATACTCGGAATCTTTTGCCCACATGGCAAGCAGTTTTCATACACTAAACAATAAAATTTCGGATTCTCTTAACAAACAGCACATAATCATTAATGAGTCAATTATGAATTGTTTATCGGAAATCAAATGTGAAAATAATAATCAGCTTCCTTCACAGCTTTAAAAATGAAATCAGACAACTGAATGCTGAAAAATGCTCTTGTAACATGACAAATCTAAGGAATGATGAAATTAGGGAAATGGTTAAGAGCATTGAAATTTAATATCAATTCCAGCATTAGGAAGATAATCGAAGCAGTGTTGATGATAGATGCCGGTAATAGTTCTAATAATAGTCCGCGCACATATAACAGTACGATGCTAGGTTTTAATGTTTTATTGTCTGAACTGGGCCTGTTGAAAGTTAAATTAAACACATTGCACGATAAAATTGATAAAGTAACCTTTCCAAAGATATCTAACCCTTCTTTCGATGATTCAGTTGTGGATTCAGTTGTTGATCATCTTAATATAGTTGCGGAGATTGCTGCTGCTATTAGCCGGTACTTGTTGCGGTATATAATGTTACATCTCCAGAAATTAATAAATTTGGTACGACTTGGTCATTGTCAGACTGGGACAATAGAATTAAAAAACAAAGAATATCCAACCAAACAAAACCTGCTCAAAATAATCAAAGAATATAGAGAAATTCCACTGATTTAGAAGCAGCCTTCTTTTTAACCGGAGCTCCTCCTGACACCAACGTTGAATAGACAGCAATTTCTGCTTGTACATCAGCAATGTCTGCTTATTAAACCTAAAAAAAAATTCAAAAAGGAAAGTCACCTTCTCATGTATTCTATTATGGAATACAAGAAATTTATTCCAGAGAACCTAGATCTGACCCTTACAGGGTACTTCTTTGAGAGATCATATCGTACCGGTATTCCGTCTAGGGAAAGTTGGAAGAGTAGCACGTTTTTAACAAGTAACACGTACACCTCTACACTGATGGTTCAAAATTGAATGACAGAGTGGGGGGGTGGAGTCTACTCGGAAAACTTGAATATTAGTCTATCCTTCAGCCTACCAAGACATTGTAGTGTGTTTTAGGCGGAGGTAATGGCAATAAAAGAAGCCTCAGACTGTCTGAGATCCAGCGTATTATCTGTTAGAAATATCTGTATACTCACAGACAGTCAGGCCGCAATTAAAGCACTGGAGTCGGTAGCCATCAACTCAAAAACCGCGTTGGCCTGTCGCAGTTCTTTGGACGAACTAGCAGATAGGTTCAACATATTATTACGATGGGTGCCAGGTCACAGTGATATTCCGGGTAACTGCATGGCAGATCTACTTGCTAGAGAGGGTACTATATTAGAACTCCTTCCGGAAAGGAGCAATCTGGGTGCACCTCTTGCCATCTGTAATTTATTGCTTCGAAATGATGTAATAAAAGCTTCAAACTTCAGATGGTCAGCTAGACCAGACTGCAACATCACCAAGCAAATCTGGCCTATGTTGAATCTGAAGCGATCCCTTAACCTACTAACCATGAAAAGATGTGACATTAGCACTATGGTAGGGTCATAACGGGTCATTGTCTGATTGGTAAACATGCCAGAAGACTTCTGCAGAACTTGTATAGAGGTGGAGGAGGATGAAACTGTCCAATATCTACTCTGTTTCTGCCCTGGTCTCTACCATAAAAGGAAAACCCATTTAGGAGCCTTCTTTCTGGACTGGCTGGGTGATCTTGAAAGCAGTGTTATCAAAAACCTACGCGGCTTCGTTAAAAGCTCAAATTGGTTCAACAAGTAGGGTATTACGTGAGGAAAGTTCCAGTGGTATCACAATGGACCTCACCGGTCTAAGTGTGTCGAAATTTTCGGCAACAACTACTACCTACCTACCTCATACGTGAAGGATACTACGTTTGCAACAAGAGGATACTACCATGAAGGATACTACGTTTGCAACAAGAGAATAATCGGTTTTTTCGTTCCTAGACCTTAAAAGTTATTAAAACTAACGACATTGTAAGTAATAAATCGACAACTCTACCTATTCAACACCTCACCTTATTTTATCAGAATGTCAGGGGGATGCGAAATAAAACTTCTGACGCTCACACAAACTAAAACATTTTAGATCATGATATATTTGCTCTAACTGAAACTTGGCTGCATAGATCTATCAATTTCCTTGAGGTCTTCGATTTTTCATACACTGTTTTTCGTAAAAATAGGTATCAAAATTTAATTGATGCTATCATCTCAAAAGAGGAGTAGTTCTTATTGCTGCAAAAAGTGAATTTAATGCCAATTAAGTTGCTTTACCTTTAGCTGGTGTTTTAGAACTAGTTGCAATTAAAAAAGAGCTACGCAACAAGTGTATTTATATATTATGCTGTTATATTTCTCCCCATTCAACCCATAATATATATCTTGAACTTGTACACATTCTTGGTTCAGTAACATCTTGGTTAAAGCTTGATGACGAAATTATCATATGTGGAGACTTTAACTTACCAAACATACGCTGGAGCATGCATGATGATGAACCATATTTAGTTCCAGTAAACATTGTTTCTGAAGCCGAAATTTCCTTAATTGATGGTTACCATGTCAATGGTTTGCAACAAGTCTCTAGTAAAACTAAATATTTAGGCAGACAGCTGAATCTTATTTTCAGTTCGGACTGGAATAATTGATAGAAATCAATCAGACTTTGCCTCTTGTTATTATCAACAATTACCATTCCCCGACTTGTTTCTCATATTGTTATAAAAGCCCTATTCATAACACTTTTTCCAACTCCTATAGGTACAACTTCTCTAAAGCAAATTTCGTAGCCTTAAATAATTATTTTTCTACAACTAATTTCGAAGCTGCATTTTCAAACAATAATATTGAACTTGCGTTATCTGAATTTTACCGTATTATTGAATATGGCTTTAGATTATTCATTCCAACCACACGTGTATTATGTTTCTAAATAAATAAAGCAAACACACATTCTTCTATTAGTCTTCTTTATTCTAATCTCAATTACCAACTAACTTAAAACTAATCATTATCATACCTACATACTACCGATTACTTCTATACCATTTACTTTACACTATTACTAATGTAATACAGAATATAACTGTTGATAACAATACCGACCTTAAGTGCAGGGACATAACATCTCCTTCCTTAAGTTAATATTTCACATATTTTCTATTGTACAATAATTTTCTAGTTTGTACTTTAACAATATATTATTTATTCATTTACTTTTTTTTTAATTCATTATTAAATAATTATTTACTGAAATTCAATTATCTTAAAATTTTACAAATTTATTTATATTTTAATATTTATACGACTTTGGTCTTACAACATTTCTTTTAAACCTTCTCGTGTTTTCTTGATCAAAATCAATTTTAGAAGCAATATCCTCCTCACAATCAAAGAAGGTCGAATCTGAATCTGATTCTGAATCGTAAGGTGTTTCACCTTGCGATTCTTCCCCCGAAATACTTTCATTTGTTTTCGAACAATGTTCTGACTTTCTTTTAATTATTTCAACCATCTCCGAAGGAAAGTGCTCTTGATTACTTTTATAAGATTCATATGTTTTGAAATTACATTTATCAACAAATTTTTCTAATTGATTTATGTGTGCCAATTTTATATTATTATTTACTTCTATCATATAAACAAATGTACTTTTTCTCTTTACTATTCTAGCTTTAATCCATTTTCCCTTAAAATTAAGTTCTTTTTTATATCTTACAATTTCATTAATTGTAAAATATTTTGATTTCTTATATGTTTTAGGTATTTCAAATTTTACTTTTTTCTTTACAGAATTTTTATTTTTCACTTTACTTTTTATACTACTTTTATTGTTTTTAATTTTTATTTCATCTAATATAAATTTTGGTTTCAATGAAAATATTTTATGAGCTGGTATAATCATTTTGTCTGTAAGGGCATATTTCGATAATTATTTAAAAATGTTGCAATTAATTTCTCTAAATTGTAAGGATTTGACCTCGTTTCAAAAACAAATTTTTCCAAAACTGATTTTACATGGCTCCATTGCTTTCGGGATGATATGGAGGACTATGTGACAGTTTTATATCATTGTTTTTACAAAAATCTTTAAATCTCAAACTGTTAAATGGAGGGCTATTGCATACGATTTCCCCACATGTCCCAAAAACTAAAAACACATCTTCTAAAATTTGAATAACACTAGACACATTCTTATTTTTAACATATTTTATTTCTAACCATTTTGAAAACACATCTAGGATTATGAGAAATTGCTTTCCTTGAAAGTAAAAGAAATATATATGTATACGCTAAAACGGGAAAGAAGTTTTTGCCCAAGCTCCATAATTTTTTTTAGAACTATCTTTATGGTTTAATTGACAGGCTTCACAAGACTTATGATTTAAGTGTAACAACTCCAAAACGTTACCTTTTAATGAACCGGGAATAATTAATCTTCCGTTATAGATAACACATCCCTTATCAATACTCAACCACTAATTTTTTTGATGAACATTTTTAAATTCTTTTGGGATATTATCTATTTCCCAGCCATTTTTAATGAAATTATATAGACGACTTAAAAAACGGTTATTCTGAGTTTCCGACTTTATTAATTCAATGTTTAAGTTAAAAACAACCATTTCGAGGTTGACCTTTCTTTTGATTAAGAACACTTTCTAAAGGTTAATGCTCACTAAAAATATTTATTTTGTGCCCATAAATGTATTTAATTTAGAAAAACTGCTAAAGCTTCCCGATGCAAAATTGGATAGTTTTTTTCAGCTTTTGTTAATGTACGAGATACGAAAAATACCGGGTTTTCTATTCTATTAACTATATGACACAACACTGCCGCTATACCATCATAACTTGCATCAGTTATGACTACGATTTCCTTAGTAGGATCATAATGTTCTAAAATTGGGAATGACGAAATTTTTTTTTTTACATATGTTAAACACCTTTTTACAACTCTCGCTCCATATGCACTTAGAATCCTTTTTTAATAATTTATAACGAGGGTTTAAATCTTTGTTTAAACTTGCGACAAATTTCGAATAATAACGGATCATGCCTATGAAAAATTTCAGTTGTGTCATATTTTGCAGGTTAGGCGCTAGCCTTGACTTTTTCATCACTGGGTAATAAGCCCCTTTTTGAAATTCTATGCCCTAAATATTTTATCTATTTCGTAAAAAATTTACATTTTTCCTCATTTACTTTTACATTAAATTTTTTTAACCTTTCTATTACTTTTACTAGTGTATCAAAACACGAAGTTAAATCTAAACCACCTACCAATATGTCATCAAGAAAATAATAAACATTTTTGATACCTGAAAGAATGAGATCCATTGCACATTGAAAAATAGAAGCTGCAGGTTTTGCACCAAAAGGTAAACGCTTATAGCCAAAAAGGCCCTTGATAGTATTCACTACTAGTAATTTTTGTGATTCAGAAGCTACTGCCAATTTAATGTACGTCCCTTTTAAATCTGAAATACAATAATATTCAAAACTAGCAAGATTTCGTAAAATCTCATCTCTATTTCCACCATCTTATCAATTTACTGACAAACTCCCTCTTTTAAATTAAAGGGAATACTATATGCTTTTGAAAATTTTGGTGTAATATCTTCTTTTAAATTTAAATTTACTTCGATGTCCCTAACAGGATCACACATTTTATTATTAAAAATCTGTTCAAATTTATTTTTTATATCCTTAACCATAATACTAATTCTATCATTTTCCTTAATTAAATTTACCTTGTCACTTATACTTATTCCAAAATGCTTACTCCAATTTGGTAGCAACACATCTATCCAATTCCTCCCTAATAACGGTGTGAAATCTTTCTGGGTTTTAATTACTATTAAATCTAAATAATGCTCTATGTTCTCAAAATTTACTACTACTTCCGCTACTCCTAAAATTTCCAGTTGATTACCCGTTATTACCGACAGAGGCAATTTAATATTTGATAATTTTTAATGGTTAAATTTTTTAATGTATTCTTTCTCCGAAATAATTGTCACACAAGATCCCGTATCACATTCCATAACAATTTTTTTATTTTCTATTAATAATTCAACTACATGTGGTTGTACCGTTTTTCCTAAAACTTTATGAAAATTAATTGCAAAATTTTTAATTTGAAACTCCCTATCCTCAATATTTAAATTATCAAAATTAACATTTTCTATGTTTACTGAACCCATTTTATTTTTGTCGTCACTGTCTTTATATTTATTACAATAATTTATAGAATTACATTTTCTGCTATACTTATTTCTTTTACTCCTGCAGTCCTTAGCAAAATGTCCAAATTTCTTACACATGAAACAACGGTAATCTTTATTATAGTTATCTCTGTTTTTGACCTGTATCGATTTCTACTGCTTCTGTTATTTTGACCACGTGCTTTGTGATTGTAATACGATTTTGTTTTCTTCATCTGATTTATTTCTTCCGGTACTCTCATTAATTCGCAACCCTTTCTTGCAGCTTCCATAACGATTGCTTTTTTAACAAAATCTTCGAATGTTGAACCTGCGTTCATATTAAGTAGTTAATTAAGCTACAAATCGGTCTCTCAACGCCATATCATAAAATTCCCCTAACTTACACTTATCTGTAAGTGCCTACAACTCAATGCAAAATTAATTTACATTCTCTCCTTCTTTCTGGCATCTCGTGTTCAAAACATAATGATTAACTATTATATTATTTTCACTACTAAAAACTTCTTTGCAGAAATCTATTATTTCTTCGTAGCTGTATTCAGTTGGTTTCTTTACTTTGCATTTTTTAATTATTTTTGAACTTGCTTCTGACCCAACTAAATTGATTAAAAACTTGACTTTGAATGTACAGTCCGTAACTCCATTCAAATCGAAGTAATTATCTATTCGTTCCAGATAATCGAAAAAATCTTCACCTTCTATGTAAGGCTCAAGGTAACCTATCAATACTGCTGGTTTTCCACGTGCTGTTGCATATGACTTTGTTTCTTTTTCCTCCTCTTTTGATGTTTGTGGCATTATTTTTTGTTTTTTAAGTTATAATATTGTATCTTAAAAAACATTTTTTTTTTTTTTTTATATTTATATTCCACTAACTAATATTTAATATAAAAATTATGTAATTGATTTTTTTTTAAATCCTCGTCGCCACTATTATGTTTCTAAATAAATAAAGCAAACACACATTCTTTTAATCTCAATTACCAACTAACTTAAAACTAATCATTAGCATACCTACATACTACCGATTACTTCTATACCATTTACTTTACACTATTACTAATGTAATACAGAATATAACTGTTGGCAACAGTACCGACTTAAGTGAAGGGACATAACAACGTGTTAAAGATTTAAATGGGAGTCCCGTTTGGTTCACCCGAGATCTAAAAAATGTACGTAATAAAAAAAAACAAAGCATGGAGAAAATATCTGATGAATAAATCTAATGAATCCCACAAGGAGTTTATTGATCTTTTTAATACCTTCAAGACCTCATTAAAAGCTAGATACAATGATTATCTAACCCATGTTGCAACTCCCTTCAATGCCCCTACCTTTGATCCAGTTTGATGTGCCTCAAATAAAAGTCTATTTAAGTAAGTTAAATGATGAAACATCCGTAGGTCCCGATAATATTCCGGAAATAGTTTTAAATAATTGCTCTGAATCACTCGCTTATCCTAAACATTGGAAATATGCCTATATCAACCCGATTCACAAGAAGGATCCAAAAACTGACATCGCAAACTATCGTCCAATAACTAAACTATCAAGTATACCAAAGGTTTTTGAACTCATGGTGTATGATGCTATATACCGGGTGGTCCAGAGCATGCGTATCAGCTTTTTAAGAAGGGAAGGAGCCGTTATTTTAAAATTTAAAAAAAAGTTTGTTAACTAAATCGAGGGTGCTCTATCGATTGGTGGTATTTTGAACTTCCGGAAAGGACCCCAAATCGCTTTTTTAAGACCAAAAACCGCCGAAACTGGTCGAAATCGAGATTTTTAAATGGAGAGGGGTACTTTTTAATGCAAATTCAGATTCTACGATAAAAAATAAGAAAATTATGTTAAATGATTTTTTTTTCGTTTTCTTAGTATTTTTCTTTAAAATTAATAACATTAAAACAAAAATGTTCAATATTTTCCTTTGATAAACTAGAATTAATGATAATAATTTTTATAAATAAATTTGTTTTTCATGTTATCATAATTTTTATCTCAGTCTTGGGTTCCTACAAAGCTTAAACAAAAAAAAAAAACAAAAAAAAAATGTACTTAACAAAAAATACTTATTTTTTAACGTAGAATGCGAATTTGCATAAAAAAGTACCCTTTCCCATTTGAAAATCTCGATTTCGGCCAATTTCAGCGATTTTTGGTCTGCAAAATCGATTTCCCTCCCGGAATTTGAAAATATCACCAATCGATAGAGCACCCTTGATTTAGTTGATAAAATTTTTATTCAATTTTAAAATAACGGCTCCTTCCCTTCTTAAAAAGTTGATACGCATGGTCTGGACAACCTGGTATAGCGAATTTTCTCCTCTACTTGTGCCTAATCAGCATGGTTTTATGAATGGAAGATCAACCATAACAAATTTAGTTGAATCATGTTCCATGTTTCTTAAATCGATGGAAGCTGGTTTCCAAACTGATGTTGTCTATACTAATTTAAGTAAGGCATTTGATCTCCTTCCTCATAATGTTATTTTACTAAAACTTCACAAACTAGGATTCCCAGCATTCCTATTAAAATGGATAGAATCTTACCTATCGACTAGGTCCTACAATATTCTCTTTAGACATGCCATCTTCAGTACGTTCCATGCTAATTCTGGTGTCACGTCCATTAATTTTCATCATTTCCCTCAACGATTTACCCTCGTTAATTTAAAACAGCAGCGTAATAGTTTATGCGGATGATATGAAAATCTTTAAAGAAGTTGTCACATCAAATGACACAGTTTTGCTTCAAAAGGACTTGAATACCTTTATGAAATGAGGCATAGTTAACAATTTAAAACTAAACATCGACAAATGTAATGTCATCTGTTTTACTCGTCGCTGACACCAATTGCTGCTAACTACTCCTTCAGCGATAGTGTTATTAAAAGAGT
Source organism: Argyra leucocephala (assembly GCA_963942445.1). Classification (NCBI taxonomy): domain Eukaryota; kingdom Metazoa; phylum Arthropoda; class Insecta; order Diptera; family Dolichopodidae; genus Argyra; species Argyra leucocephala. Next base: position 10,918,353 of record OZ012682.1, on the reverse strand, counting down.
ACCCCACTTTAAAGACCTGGGAGTAAAGTTTGACGAGAAACTGTCTTTCAATGAGCACATCAACGCAATTATTAATAAAACTAATTCTATGTTGGTTTTCAGTAAGAGATGGGCCCATGTCAATACTAGTACACGGTTTCGCTCAGAGAACATTTTTAATGTCCTTTATCATCGAACAAATTACGGGAAATTTGAACCCATTAATAGGATGTTTATGTTATGCAATAAATATAAAAGCTACATTGATCTTTCATCAAGTGGAAGTGAAATTAAAAAGGATTTATTGCTACAATTCTCTTGGAAATGAATATTTGAGTTCGAGCTTTAATAGAACAAAAATATGGTTACAAAAAAAACACATTTTCTTATCATCACACTTAATAACCATTTGTTAATACGTAGTTCTAGTTTTTCCATTCCCTTCTATTTTTCTTTTAAATTGTAGAGTACTTTAATTTAGAATAATTTTGTTAAATATTAATTACTTTTCTTTTATTTTTTTTGTTATTTTTTTTTTAGTTTTAGACCTAATTATAATCTGTTTGATCTAAACAAGAAATAAATAAAATTAACAGAAACTCATACAAAATATTGAACTAGTTTTTTTTCTTTTATTCTGGTTCAACTGTGTAGATTCTAGCTTTGAGAGAGAGCATCTTTAAAATGATTTTAATTCTTGTTCATGTAGTGTAGTAGTGGCAATAAGGTAAGGTTGTGTATGTCGTATCAAATACACACTTGTTGGGTAAAGGCAGAGTATACCAATAATTTAAAATGCATGGTGTCGGGCAAAATTTCATAAAACAAAATTACATTTTTAAAAAAATTACATACCTATGAAGATATACTATTACTATTAGATACCATACTAATGCTGAAGTCCGAAGCGGAATATCCCCGTAAAAAAAATTTCCGACCAGAATACGAATAATATCGGTATTCTGAAATTCGACTGCAAAGTCTGTGCAGAAATCAAAATTAAATGTTTTGGAAGATTTTTTTTATTTCAAATACATTTCATACATTTTCATTTCAAATAAAAAAGGTGTTGACCGTTTAAGTTTTTTTTATTTATTTTGTACAAAGTTATAAATTTAATAATCACATAACGTATATACATATGTAGCTACATAAATTAAAAGTAAAACTTATAAATTTTTAATTACATATTTATATACAAATTAAAATTTAATAATAATTTTTTGTAACACATTACATTTTGTTAAAAACGATAAAAGATATTATTTGTTTGAAGCGCTTCTTTAGTTTTTAATTCCGACGGACTTCAGCATAACCATCTAATTCTTAAAAACATAAAGTAAAATCATATTTTGAAATGAATTATTAACCAACTAAAGATTTTGACAATTTCTACCACATTTCATAATAATTGATAAAAATTTAAACATTTAATTTTTTTAAATATGAAATTTTGTACTTATGAAATTTTGTCCATGTGTAATTTTATCATGGAACCAAAATGTTACATTTTTAAAGCAAACAAAAACCGCTTATTTTAAATTGGAAATCCATAAAGAAATGAGAATTCAAACATTTTAATATAGAAATAGAATAACCAAAAATGATGTTCACTCAAAAATAATGTTCAAAAATAATGTTCCCGTTCATTGTTAATATATTATGACTAGGGGCCTCTGTTGAGTAATTATATTTCAAGCTGAAGTCAAATTTAAAATTTAAAAAAAAAACAGTAATTTACGTATTGACATAGACTTCTTATTACAAGGCAGAAAACACTCATGTTTTAATGAATAGCTTTGAAATTAGTATGTTTTCGTTAAAAAACATAAATACTTACTTCTCATTTTTTGTTTCGTTTCTACCTGTTTCTTAATGTATTTGGCGAATAATAAAACCATATGACTAAAAAAATTTCAACTGTGTGCGCATTATTGTTTTATTTACAACTTACTTATTACATATTAAGAGTTCATTATGGAGAAGAGAGCTAAAATGAAAAGGTGTCTACTGCGTAGGTCCTTAAATGCTTGTCAATTATAGTTATAGATAGCTACTAACTCAATTATGTAAAGATGAAATTGCCCATCATATGAAGAATTCAACTGAATTTTTTTTGTATTTGAATTTTTTTTTGTTTTTGTTTTTTTATATTTTTGTTTGTTTTTGTTTTTTATTTTAATAAGAACTCACGAATAATGTATTTGGTGAATAATAAACCCATATGATTAAAAAAAATTCAACTGTGTGCGCATTATTGTTTTATATACAACTTACTTATTACATATTAAGAGTTCATTATGGAGATGAGAGATTATTTTTTATTTGAGATGAATTTGTTTTTTTGTTTTTATTTGGCATATGTACATAGATTCATTTGCAAGTACATAATGTAAATTATAATAACATATTTGTTTGCTTTTGTTCATTATTTTAATAAGATCTCACATATGCATAATGTATTTGCTGAATAATAAAATCATATGAGTAAAAAATTTTCAACTGTGTGGGCATTTTTGTTTTATATACAACTATTATATTAGAAGTTCATTATGGATAATTATAGATACTCTAACTCTACTATATAAAAATGAATTTGCTAGTCATATGAACAATTCAACTAATTTTTTTGTTTTTGCTTTTTTATATTTTTTATTTGAGATGAATTTTTTTCTTTGTTTTTATTTGGCATATGTACATAGATTCACTTGCAAGTATATAATGTAAATTATAATAACTGATTTGTTTGCTTTTGTTTATTATTTTAATAACATGTCACATATGCATAATGTATTTGCTGAATAATGTTTTTTTTCTGAATTTGAATTATTGTTTTCTATACAATCTTATATATTACATATATTAGAAGTTCATTAAGGAGTAGGAGAATGGAAATAAAATAAGAAGATGTCTACTGCGCAGGACCTTAAATGCTTGTCAATTATAATTATAGATAATGATAACAACCTACACTGTTGCCTCTACTATGCAGTAAGAAATCAAGGAATACATAATAATGAATTACGATAGTGTGTAAAATTATATACTTACTGCAGTATGGCACAAAAAAAAATAAGCACATTGAAGTATATAATTGAACATATAAATTAATAAATTATTTTTTTTTTCTAATATTATAATATTGTTAATACTAGTAATATGATAATAAATTTAAGAACTTATTTTTGTTTATTTAATTTTTCATTTTCAATTTTATATTGAAGTTATTTATTTTTATTTCATTCAAAGTGTTTATTAGATTTTTATTACACTTCAATTCGTCTTTTTCTCTCTGTTTAAAATATATATTGCAACATACATATTACATGTACGTTTGTGAAATTTTTATTTAAAGAATTTTAATTTTAGAGCCACAAATTCTAAAATATAGGTACCTACATTTTTTTTTTCAAAACCTATCTAAGTGGTGTCTATGAAATTTTATTTTTTCACGCATTAAAAAGTAATTTAAATAGAATTTTACATTTTATTTGAAATTAAAACAAAACCACAATTCAATCCAAGAACAAAATCAAAAAATTATAAATTATAAAAACAGTTGAGACGCTTCCATTAAGGTTCTTTTTTATTTTGATGAACAAAAGAAAAAACAACAAAAAAAAGTTAAATATTATATAAACTTTAATTTTTTGAAATGTTCAACATGTATTGTACGATACTGTACTAGGTACAAAGGAAATAAAATATTTGTTATATACGCTTAGGCGAATGTTTTTCTCCTGTAGTTGTTTAATTATGGATATTTTTATTGATAAACAATCAGTTTTACTGTTATCAATAAAAATTTCATTTACAGTTGCTGATGCCAATTCTACCAGATCGTCACTAATAAATATTGAAGATCCTGAATAGACAGATCCTCAAAACCTTCGTGCATGAACATAAACAAAAAAATGGAAGCGTGTTGCAGTAAGGTGCTAATTATTAATATTGTTTTATTAGTTGCTATCTGCCGTTATGAAATAAATAAGAATTTATAATATGTAGTTATTAATACATACATATATGTAAATAATATAAATTAACAAAATTTGATCTGCGATGTATCGATGATTTTTTTATACATTGTAAATTAGATATGTAACTAAGAATCGAGGTATATAAAAATGCCAAATTTATGAGCAACAATAAAATAATAACCATTATAAAATATACATATTCTATTGAAAATGTTGTCGATTTATCAAGACAGTAAATTTTGAGAAATTAGCACATTTATTTTATATGTACATTCACAGGTTTTATTCTTCAATTCAACCAAAATATAATAACGAAATTTTTACTAGAATTGAAAAGAACAAAATACAAAATTTAATTTCTATAAACCAGTGGTATTACTATATGTTTGGATATAGCGACTATATATATATCCATACATATAATAACTATATGTATATGGATATTATGTTTTGGTATGATAATGTCATTATATTATATATACTGCATTGATATGATACATTTCTACACAAATAACACTTGTAAACCTACAAAACAAAAATAAAAATATTTAAGTAGGTAGGTGTATAAAATTTGCTAAGAAAAATTTTGTCACCATAATTCATGAATGGTGATTTTTTTCTTATTATTTTTATGTTTTGTTTTTCTTTTCTTCTAAGTACAACTCGATCGCTAAAATCAGTTTATCCTTTTGTTTTAGCTTTGACTCTATATATACAATATATTTACTCAATGAATATACATACACAATAAATAATTCATAAAGTTCTTAAACACGTCGAAAGCGAACAGTGAGTAAGAAAGTAAACCAACAAAGAGTTTTTTTTTTCTTTTGATTTTACGTTTTTCTTTTTTCTACTTGCATATTCTTATTATTATTAGTATTCATTGATAATACACAAGTGAACGACGTAGTGAGTAAAGAAGCAAGAATAATTGAATAGTAAATTAATTACACCACAAAAATATTAAAATTTTAGCAAATTCTTTTTGCTGAATACTTAAAACATTTAAAATAGTTACACCAAATAGTGACGGTTATCTCCAAGTTGAGTGTCATCTATACTCTAAAATAAATATCAATCTTATTTAAACTTATAAGACGAAGTACAAAAACGAAAACACAAACAAAAATTTAAAAGAAAACAGAAAAACAAAAATCAGATCAATCATACTCTTGCAAAATAATATAATAAATGGTTAATTCATTTGCTTCTGCTATTTAAAAAAAAATATATACAGTGCAACACGGTTACAGTCATTCGCTAAATTTCAGTAATATTTTTTACTATAACCGTTTTGTGACTATAGGCGTAATCAAAAAAAAAATTGCATCTTCATAAACAAAATCAAATTCAATAAAATATCTTTCGTGTAGCAATTTTAAACTTTATTTTATTCATAAATAGCAATTTTGTTATGTAATCACAAATGTACATAATTTTAATAAATAACAGAAAAAAAATATATATAAATCAGTTTTTAATAAAATAGTACACTTTTGACTGTATTGAAAAATTGCGGTTATATTTTAATGTGACTATAAACGACATCGACTGTATGAACTTATAAAGTTTATTACTTTCTTTCAAACAAATTTTTGCCTATTGCTATAACAGAATTGTGACTACAAACGATTTTGACTATAAAAGACTTAAAATACATCGATCTACTACGTTGAAATTAATGGGATTTTGTTGTGTTAAGTTATATTAAAATTGATATTAATTTCGTCATAAAGTATTAGGTATTATACTTTAATTAGAAGAAACCCCCGGGTACATACCCGGCCGAGCAAAAGAAAGGAATTTTTCTGTGAAACGGCACAATAAAATGATTTTTGATACAATTATACATTTGACACGTTGAAAGTATATGACAACAATATATAGAATAGTAATATTAATAGCAAACCACAAAAAAATAAAAATTGTAAAATAAAATAAAAAAATTTCAGATAGCATTAAACTTTTTTTGCAAGATTTGTTTTTATTATTTTTTTATTTCTCGAGGAAAGGTGAAAGCCTCGAAAAATATTAAGGGGACCGTGCACGTAGGTACTTAGCTATGTGGAAAATTAACCTACTAAAACCACTGAAACCCTTTACCATAACTGATATTATTAACCGATTAATTGATTGTCGCGTTAATTGGGAAAACGTGTGTCGGAATGTTATTAAAAAATTGTTTCTGATAATTTTATTAAACCATTAATCATACCAATGGGTTAGTGCCGTTTCCTAATTATTATGAGTGAGTTTTAAAAATTCGTTATTCAGGAAACAATTGGATTAAATGAAGTATTCTAGACTAGATGGTATGGAACATTGTCATATTGTCAACCTCCTGGTTAAATAAATAATTTAAATTAAATATATTAAGTAAATAATTAATTAACGGAATAATTTTAATTTTTAGAGCAGTGGATTGTGTATAGCTGACCATGGGTGAAGGTAGGTTGACGGAGATAAATTCCGACTCTTTGAAATGTTTGGTCTTGTGATTTATTGATTGATATTGCATATGTAAAACTTACTGGAAATTGATGTCTAATAAATTCTTATAAAATAGTTTTCATTCTATATCTGATATTTTTTTTTTTATTTTATAAATAAAAGAGTTAATTTTATAAAGAATTTTGAGCAATTTTTATTTTTTTGTGGTTTGATATTAATATTATTATTCTATACATTGATTTCAGATACTTTAAACATGTCAAATGTTCAAAATTTTCTTGACTTGACTATTCAGATGCTCAAATTAAAAAAGATATACCAACAAAATTTTTGCACAAAAAGATTCGGAATAAAACAGATCAATTTAGAACTATTTTAAACAATCTACTCAAACGATCAGAACTCTTTTGGGTAAAAAAGTGAAATTAACGGAAACTACTGAAATAGGAATACAACTAATGAAATAATATAGATATACCTCAGATTTACTATACGGTTCAATGGAAAATCAGCTTCATTATGAATTATTGTATCCATCATTTCAATTTATCCTTGGTAGGTAAATACTATATTTTGTTTGTGTATTGACAAGCATTTAAGGTCCTGCACAGTAGACACCTTTTTATTTTATTTCCATTCTCCTACTCCTTAATGAACTTCTACTATATGTAATATATAAGATTGTATAGAAAACAATAATTCAAATTCAGAAAAAAAACATTATTCAGCAAATACATTATGCATATGTGAGATCTTTTTAAAATAATAAACAAAATCAAACAAATCAGTTATTATAATTTACATTATATACTTGGAAATGAATCTATTTACATATGCCAAATAAAAATAAAGAAACAAATTCATCTCAAATAAAAAATATAAAAAAGCAAAAACAAAAAAAATCAGTTGAATTGTTCATATGACTAGCAAATTCATTTTTATATAGTAGAGTTAGAGTATCTATAATTATCCTTAATGAACTTCTAATATAATAGTTGTATATAAAACAAAAATGCGCACAGAGTTGAAATTTTTTTACTCATATGATTTTATTATTCAGCAAATACATTATGCATATGTGAGATCTTATTAAAATAATAAACAAAAACAAACAAATCAGTTATTATAATTTACATTATATACTTGCAAATTAATCTATGTACATATGCCAAATAAAAACAAAAAACCAAATTCATCTCAAATAAAAAATAATCTCTCCTCTCCATTATGAACTCTTAATATATAATAAGTAAGTTGTATATAAAACAATAATGCGCACACAGTTGAAATTTTTTTAATCATATGGGTTTATTATTCACCAAATACATTATTCGTGAGTTCTTATTAAAATAAAAAACAAAACAAACAAAAATATAAAAAAACAAAAACAAAAAAAAATACAAAAAAAATTCAGTTGAATTCTTCATATGATGGGCAATTTCATCTTTACATAATTGAGTTAGTAGCTATCTATAACTGTAATTGACAAGCACTTAAGGACCTGCGCACTAGACACCTTTTCATTTTAACTCTCTTCTCCATAATGAACTCTTAATACATAATAAGTAAGTTGTAAATAAAACAATAATGCGCAAACAGTTGAAATTGTTTTAATCATATGGTTTTATTATTCGCCAAATACATTAAGAAACAGGTAGAAACGAAACAGAAAATGAGAAGTAAGTATTTATGTTTTTTAACGAAAACATACTAATTCCAAAGCTATTGCTTTGTAATGAGAAGTCTATGTCAGTACGTAAATTACTGTTTTTTTAAAAACTTTAAATTTGACTTCAAGTTGAAATATAATTACTCAACAGGGGCCTCTAGTAATAATTTATTTAAAAAAAAAAAAATTGTAAGTAAGTTAAAATGTCTTACATGGGGTGAAATTTTCAATTGAAATTTCTAATTAAAAATTAAAAAAATTAAAAAAAATATATAATTTTGCATAGTCTCCTTTTAAACATCTATCATTTTAAAAAATAATAATGAACATCGGTTGTTAGATGGTTCAGATTTCAGCCGTACTTTTTCAATCGTACAATAAATTAAACATACTAAAGTTATATATTTTCAAATGACTATGACCAATGACATTAAAGAAATTATGAAACGTATGACTATTCATATTCATGTAGAACTATCTGGATTTTACTATTTTTCTTGTATGTACTTTAAATTTTAGTTTGATTATTGGCCGTCAGATGGTTTTTTATGTATATTTTAATGAATATATAATTTTCCCCTATTTTTTTTTAAATAAATTGTCAGTTTTATCATAAAGTTATAATAATATGCATACACAATGTATGTATTGAAGATATTTTAATAACTTTTTCAAAACTTTTTAAATTTAAAAAATAAATAATTTAGTAATAAATTAATATATGTTTCTTTTTTATTAAAATTAAATATTATAAGATCTGTAAAATAAATTTTAACAATAAAATTTTAACATAGGTTCGATATATATACCATTTCATCAATTAACTAATAAGACTTCCTAACCAAAATACATTACAAATTATATTATATTTATTGTACCTACATTTTAGCTGTTTGAGTATACATATATAGGTAGAATAAATGCTAATTGGTATAATATATTGGTATAATATGGTGGTATATATGGTGGTATATATGCAAATATCTACACGACACATCATAGTGTCAAAACTGTCAAATGTGAATACTATCCATGTATGGATAAGTAATAAGTATACATAATTTGTGTGCTTAGTATTATGTATTTTAAACTAAACGGTTTTGTATTTTGTTGAAACAATAATTAAAAATTCCTTTTTTTATTAAGAAAAATTTGTTTTCTTGTTATTAATTATATTATATTATAAAAATTTTATTATAATACATAATGATAAAAAAAATATTTGTTTAGCAAAAAAAAAAAAAAAATTTTAATTAATAGAGAATCGAATTAACAAAAATTTGTGATATTAAAACCTATATTAATAATATCCTACCAATTAATTTTTTTCTGCTAAAAGTGCAAAAACCCAAATGCGATAAATAAAAAAAACAAAAAGAAATTGACTCAAAAGAGAATCGACAAAAAAATTGATTGAATGAAAAAAAAATAAACGAAGCACACGAAAAATCACGAAAAGGCGATTCAGAAGACAACTACAATTATACCAAAAGATATATATCTTTTTATATAAAATTGTGTTTGAAAGAACTACTTCTGATTAATTGCACAGGGGATTCACTAGTGTTAAAGTAATAAAGTAAAGCAAAATGTAACATCAAAAAATTAAGATTAAGTAAATAGGAAAAATAACAGATTAATTAATTATACAAACTTATAGCTAATTAATATCAATATATACATGATAAATAAGCAAATTTCATTAAACAAGGAAAGAAAAATAAAATAGGACAATAGAAAAAAAATCGTAAAAATATGTTTGTAAAAATAATATTCGAGAAAAAGAATACAACAAAATAACAGAAGCCTTAGAAACAAAAAACTTAAAAGATATAATAGGATTAAGTTAAGTTAAACAACAACGCAGTTTGAATGTAAGTGAGTTCTAAGATTTTTGATAAACGTAGAGAAGTTCTATCCGATCTTAAAGAGAGAATGGTAACGTATTGAAAATTTTGGGAGCTAAATAGATTAATGAACAGATATAAACTAAAATCAGAGTGCATAAAAAAAAAAAAAAAATTAAAATAATAAAAAATTTAAATTATAAAAACAATTTAAAAATAGTGTCAACAATAAAATTTACTTTAGAATAATAATAAAATCAAATAATACATAACTTAAAAATAGCCAAAACAATTTTTTCTTTTTTCTCTCCTTTATTCAAAATGTTGTTAACTGTTCGTCTTAGTTGACAATAATAAAATCATGATTCAATTCACATTAAAATAATTTTTTTTTTTTTTCGTTTTTCTTTTCCGGCTTTCTTTTTCTTCTACAAAATTCTCTCATTATGCACTATAATTTTTTCTTCTTTTTTATTTTGTTATTACCGTAATTTTCTCATTGTTCTAACCTGCAGTGAATGTTTCTGAGAGTATTTCTACACCCAATAAGGTATTAAAAACTGTTGTGTGTAGATATTGGTTTCAGTTGCATTCATTGCAGGGGTGGTATAAGTAAGTGGTACGTGGGCCAAAAAATTTAATTTATATATTTTTTTTTTTTATATATATATATTTTTTTTTTCGGTACTTTTTGTTAAGTTTAATTTATTTTCCTTTTCTCTTTGTAAATTGTTCGTTATTATGTTTAAGATAGATTTTTGTAACATTCGCGGTCTATCAACAAATTTCCATTCCGTCGAAAGCCATCTACGGCTCCAAAATCCAGCAATTTTAGCACTAAGTGAAACACAAGTTGTGAATAATGATATTAACTTTAATATCAATAATTATTCGCTTGTGCCACTTTTTATACCCCATAGAGGGATTGCTTTGTATATACGAAATGATGTAGCTTATAAGACTCTTCAAAGTTTTGAGTGCTCCAATCCAATTTATCAATATAATTGGATGAAAATACACGCCGATAAGCACATCATTCACTTCTGTTTTATTTACAGATCGCCTCAAGCGAATCAGCTAGAAACTGATATGCTTATAGAAAGAGTATCCAACCAGATAAACTCAATTCTGGAAACCAATCCCGATTCTGAGATTATTCTGGCGGGAGACTTCAATATTCATAACAGAGACTGGCTTAATTTTTCTAGTCACAACAGTCCCGAAGGCAAACAAGTTGAACTTTTTTCCAGTTTTTTCAACCTTTCTCAACTTGTCAAAAGCCCTACGAGGATACCAGACCGACGCGACCAGAACGGACATCCCCTGGATTTATTCCTAACTACCCATTCAGAGAAATATTCAATCTCTGTTAACTCTCCGCTAGGTGGTTCCGACCACTGTCTTGTAAGCACAAGCTTCGAAGTAGGCACAACAACCAGTTCTTCTAATTCTCCCAAACGAATAGTTTGGCATTATCACCAAGCTGACTGGGAAGGCTTCAACAACTTTTTAAATGCATCGAACTGGTCGTTGTGTTTCCAATATAAAAATGTCGACTTTGCTGCAGAGGTGATTACCAAGAGGATTCTATTAGGAATGAAAACTTTCATTCCAAATAGCCTTACAAGTGTAAAACGAAATCCCTCAGATTGGTTCAACGACCTCTGCAACAAAGCTTTGAAACCCAAAGAAGAAGCTTACAAAAAATACAACAACAATAAAACAGTCAATACGTATGAGAGTTATAAAGTGGTTAGGAATAAATGTAAAAAAATTATCAATCAGCAAAATTTCCTGCATAACCAAAGATTGAGACGAGAAATCTTTGATCTCCCCAACAACAGCAGGTCTTTCTGGATATTTGCTAAAAATGTTGGGCAAAGTTTTTGCAAGTCTTCGTTTCCACCTATGATTGATAATAATAGTACTATTATATCAGATTCTGTTGGAAAGGCTAATCTCTTCGCAAAATTATTTGCAGCTAATTCCACACTCCCTCCTACAGCCCAAAATCCTTCATCAATCCCTGTTCTAAATTATTCCTTCGGAAGGATCTACTTTAGAACAAGAGCTGTAGCAAAAGTCTTGAAGAATCTCGATATAAAAAAATCTACCGGTCCTGATGGTATACCTGCAATTGTGCTGCGACACATTGCCTTCGCTATTTCTAAACCTCTGTGCAACTTATTCCATTTGTCCTTTTCTTCAGGAACTTACCCGTCCTATTGGAAAGTTGCCCAAGTTTATCCTATTCCTAAAAAAGGTGACAAAAGCAATCCTTCAAACTATAGGCCCATAGCATTACTTCCATTATTTCAAAAACGATGGAAATCTTAATTAATCATAAGCTGAAGAAATATCTTGACAGTAGAGGTATAATTCATGATAGCCAATACGGCTTTCGAGCCCAACGTTCCACCGGTGATCTCATGACATGCCTCTGCGAGAAGCTCAATACCAGCCTGCATCAATCTGGTGAAGCTACTGTTGTAGCTCTGGATATATCTAAGGCTTTTGATCGAGTTTGGCATTCTGCTCTTATAGCAAAATGCAACGCTATAGGCCTTGGTTCAACCTTTTCTAAATGGATTGAAAGTTTTCTTTTAAATCGATCTATCATAGTTTCAGTTGACGGTTCTTTTTCCGACCAACTTCAAATCAATGCTGGTGTTCCACAAGGCTCTGTCCTTTCCCCCACCCTATTTCTCATTTTCATTAATGACCTTCTCAAATTAACTTTCAATCCAATCCATAGTTTTGCTGATGACAGCACTCTAGTAGCATCATATGATTTTCTAAAACAAACTAATGCTACAGCTTCCGCAGTCACCTCCAAAAGAACAATGATGGCCGACCTTGCCGAAATTGTCGACTGGGGTAAAGCTAACAGAGTCGAGTTTAACACTTCAAAAACTCAAAGCTGTTTTGTTAGTAACAAGCTAACAACATTCGAACCAATTCTCCGGCTTCAAAATGAAGGTATCCAGCGACTCAAAGATCTGAACATTCTCGGAATGCGAGTGAATCAAAATATGCACTGGAATGAGCATATTTTCGATATTGCAAAAAGCGCCGCAAAATGTTTAGGATTTTTGAGCCGCTGCAAAACTTATTTTTCATCTCGAGACCTTTTAAAAATCTATAAAGCATATATACGACCCAAGCTCGAGTATAACTCACATTTATGGTCAGGTGCACCAAAAACCGCTTTAAATTTTTTGGACAAAGTTCAAAACCGCGCCATTCGTCTTATAGGCGACATAAATGTGACCTCATCCCTTATACCACTTGGTCATCGTCGTATTGTTGGAGCACTTACTCTATTTTATAGATATCTGCTTGGTGTTGGCACTTGTTCCGAGGAATTAAAATCACTTCTTCCTCCTCTTAAGCAATTCAATCGCACAACACGAGAGGCATCAAGTGCCCACCCTTTCACAGTGGAAATTCCGAGATGGTTTAAGTCCGGCTATGGAAATTCTTTTATAGTAAGAACATCCCGATTGTGGAACCGTGTCCCAATCGAAGCATTCCCAATGAGAGAAGGATTTTTTATTTATGACTTACTGAGGTTTAAGACGAATATTAACAACATTGTTCGTTCTTTCCCACAAAACTTTTCTACTTCCTTTTTCTTTCCTTTCCTCTAACTATCCTTTCCTTTTTCAAATAGTCAACGGTACGCCAGTACTTAAAGGTTCAAAACCTAAGTTTTGGCTATAATATAAAAAAAAAAAATAATAAATGTGGCCAAAATAGATTATTGACTCTCAGATTGTAGGGAAAGCTAAATCGGTGGGCAAGATAACCCGATCTAATAAAATAAAGCAACAATATAGGTTTAGTAGAAGACATTTTTAAGATTTTTTAAAATATTTATGTAAGTGAAAAATATACTCTGTCCAGTTTAATTGACAATCATATGCCAAGATACTTGAAAGATACAGCAATATCAATCTTAAAACATGACTCGCTACAGGAAGAACTTGAGACAAAAGTGTTGCCACACAGCGACGGAATAAACGGAAATTTTTGACAGTGAAAAGAATGTAGACTATTAAATTTCCACTGGGACGGTTACTTTTTCCAAAGTTCATATTCTTTGTTTGATTACTAATGAATAAGGTATATACATAAAACCATTTCCTTATGAGGTCCCGGTCATAATTTATATCACAAAAAAGTTCCAAGTTTTTATTTTTACTGTAAGTGAATGCAGTGTCATCGGGCTGCAGCCACCCCTGCAAAAGCTGTAGGTATACCTTTAAATGGTATTAGGGAATTAATGAAAATTAGGAATAAGATTGGACTTTAGGATATATTTCTCGCAACCCCAACGACATATTATTATTCCCTTAGTGTATACATTTTAAAACATCTTGTTTAAACTTCATTCATCCCTAAAACTAAGTTAACAGAAATGCTAAATTGCATTTTCTGTTATTATTTAATTATTTAATTTCAGTTGAATGAATTTATGTTAAAATTTGATTGATCAAGGTTAAACAAGATGTACGTGACTTGTGCACCTTGAAATATTTTGTGTAAATTTTACTATTTTTATTGTATTTCTGTGATTATTATTAACTCAAAAAGTATTATACCAAAAATAAAAACTAAAATTGTTTTAGAAGGGTGTCTGATCCTACCTTAAATTTTTGTAACCAGATGAACCACTTTAACTTTTTTTCTGTTGCTCAGGTAGCAAGGTAATTAAAAAAAAAGAAGCAAAACGTAAAAAACGCAAAATCCAAGAATTATGTTTCTTCTGTTTCTGTTTTCTTCAAAGAAATTTTGTTTGTTAATTTCTTCAAATTTATTTCTTAAAAATATTCAAAATATATTGAATTAAAAGTAAAATGTCGGTTTGTGTTACTTTTTTCAATGAAAATTTAGACCGTATCCGAACTTATCGCACTTGCACTTTTCCAAAATATTAATATTCAATATCCTCCAAAATTTATTCCAAATATAAAAAAATAGTATCGAAATAGGATTTATAGAAAAATTATGTCTGTACAAATTTCGAATTCATTCTTATCAATTAAAAGTATTATACAGCCTTGATCCCGAAATTGAAATTCTTTTAGCTGTTTGTATTGACCGGTTTGCTTTAATTCTTATATTGCATGCATATCTTGTGTTAAATATATGGCCATGTCTTTGAATTGTGGTGATGTTAGCAGGTCCTTTATTATTTAAGATCTTAAAGACCTTAAACTCTTGCTGCAACTGATATATACCTCTTATTGGTAAAATATTATTTTCTGAATATAATCTATATGTTCTATACAGCAATGGCAAATTCAAAATATTTTTGAATAATTTGTTAAAAAAATTTTTTTATAGTTTGTACTTAACACGTGCGCTTTAAAAAATTACTGAAAATATTTTCATATACTTTATCCAGGGTTTAAAAAACTACAGCAGAAATAGTAAAAGCACTTAAATTATTGCTGTTGCTGACTATCACAGCATTTCATATTAAAAAAAAAAACTATTACTGCGCTTTGCTGTTACAATTTAACCGAAGTAAAGTAATCGTTTTATGCTTTTTACACATACAAATACTACGCATGTGCTTTTGCTTTTCAAAACATAATAGTAATAGTAGAATTTGGCAGAATGCTTTTTAATATTTTAAGTCAAAGTAAAAAAAAGCTATTTGCTGTGCTGATTTTGCTGTGCAGACTTTGCTGTGCATTTAGAAAGAAATTTTTTTCGAAGAAAAAAGTGAAGTGAAAGAAAAAAAATATGTCTAAAAGGTTTGTTCAATATGCAAATTAATATTGAATAGAGTAGAGCCAATGTGTGTGTATTCAACGGGACCTTGTCATATGAACTACATCTTCTAGGTGGTGACTGGTGGATAGAGCAAAGTTCAAGAAATTGAGCAGCCTCTAGCAAAAATAGGTCCGGGTCCCAGCTCACAAAGCCCTCGAAAAAATTTTTTTTTTTTTTTTCAACTTGTCTTCAGTAAAATCGCTCCTAGGCACGATACAAACAAGCGGTCCCAAGAGTCGGGACCGAAGACCTCAAATTTTTTTTTTTTTTTAATTTTTTTTTGTCATCAGTACAATGACCCTTAAATGTGATGAAGACAATAGGTCCGAGGTCCTAGGAATTGGGGCCGAAACTCTATTTCACTAGTTTAAATTTTATTTTTCTGGGAAAAGGTTATTAATAATTATTATGAATAATTTTTAAAAAATTAGAAACAAAGCGGAAGCAAAACAACTACAAAAAAAATGCTTTTGCTATGCCTTTGCTGAATTGATGTTAGAAAGCAATACTAAAAAAATAGTAAAAGCTTGAAATAACTCCGAAGTTTTTTAAACCCTGCATTATACATATATGAAAAATATATTCAAAATGGAGAGAACAAAAATAAACATTCTTTTAATGAAACGTAATTAATTCGCTTTTAATTCTTCCAGACGAACATTCGTCTCAAGTTCTTTTATTTCATTCGCCATTTGTTCTTCTAAGAGAACATTTATTTTAATGAAACGTTCGCATAAGGTTCACCCCGGGGATTTATATATGTTTTTTCTTGAAGAACACGTTCTTCCTATGGTTTGTTGGGTTATGATACATACAAGCAATCTTCATTTCTATAGACATTCAAATCGGAATTGAATTTTTTTTATATAAGTATGCATAAGTATGTGCCTTTTTTTTAATTCCAAACATAATTTTTGTTGCTCTTTTTTTATTTACTTCCAATGTTTTCTTTCAGTAATTTTTTTTATTTTCATTTATTTTTAAATATCCGAATTTTTATTTTATTCATTAAAAAACCGAATTTTTATTTTAATCATTATCAATTAAAAAATTTGGGAAGTAGGTAGGTAATCAATTTATGTACATATATAGTCATCATAATTATTTTGTTTTTTCTTTTGGCTAATGAATAAATAATAAATAAATAAATAAAAAGTGTTATTTGAAAATATATTTATTAACTACTGTTTATTTTTTTTAGAAATTAGGAAAACCAAAAAATTAAGAACTACTATTTTTCTATTTTAAAATACAAAAGACTACAATATCTAATATCAATAGATAGATATGGGATATATTCATAGGTACATTTATTATTTATCTGTAATATCGCACTAATATTATTATTAAGTACTGTTTATTTTTTTTAAATTAAAAAACACTAAAATATTAAAACTAAAGTAAACTAATATAGCTATAGCTATTTCCAAATAAAAAAACCGCTAAAATTTTGTTAGATATTATACGGTACATATAATACCTTATGTAGGTAGATGCATGTTTTTAGTTAATTATATTTTTTTAGTTAATATTTTAATATTATAAACCCAGATAATTTTAGAATATAGTTTGTAAAGTAATTTCAAATAGCAAAAAATGTTAAAATATAAACAACATCAACACATTTACATATGTGATATATAATGAAAAGAAAATCTTATTAAATGATGTTGTTTCGGCATCAAATCACCTCACGATTAGGAACAGCTTAGACGTCAAAATTTTGTTTGTACTATTGGTCCTGTAAACGTTGCTCCACGTTCGTTTTTCTTTTAAATCGAAATCGACTCTTGTCATTTGTTAAGCTTTTTGTTTAATGTTTGTTGTGTTTGATTATTTTTGTTGTTATTGATTGTTATTAATAATAATATTGATAATAACAATTAGAAGATACTAAACTACCAACATTTATAAAAAAATTTCAATTTTTTCTTAATTGTATTTTTGGATTTTATTGTATTTTTTATTTTTTATTTTATTTGTCTATAATTTTTAATTTCTATATTTAAAATCATTGTTTTTTATTTGAGCTAAACCTTAAATAAATAAAAGTTTTCAATAAAATGTGTTCAATAGCTGTGAAATTATTATTCTAAATATTTCTAATCCATTCTATGTTAGCAGGGGAGGAAACAGAAAGAATTATGTGCTCATTTGACAATTATTTGATTTTTTTTTGTTATTTTTTCTTATCTCTTTCGTTTGTGTTAAAGAAATGTATCCATAAAACAAAAATATAATATCTCTTTAAAAAAAAAAATTCTCAGTAGATTGAAATAAAAAGGGGAAGAAAGAACAGTCAGTAAAGTTAAATAATTTTTTCTCTTAAATTCACTGTATTAAGAATGAAACCGCACACCCATCCACTATGAAAGAATATATCAATTAATAAGAAGATGCACTGGAATAAAATTTTATAATTTGTCAATGTGTTGGTTAACATTTTTCTAGTCGATTTCCAAAATTGTAAATAGAATTTAAACCTCTCCAATTTGGGCTGGCAACGTGAGTAGGTGATAGCAGAGTAAAGTGAATAATAAAAATTAACATTAAAAACAATAAAGACTTTTGAAAATTAAAAATATCATAAATAGAGTATTAAATAAAATTGCATTTTTTTTAAAATTAGAACTTATAATCAAATTAAATTACAATAGCTTAAATTTGAAAATTAAATTAAATAAAACAATCCACATGTATAATTAGAGTGAGAAAAAAGATTAGTGTTAGTTATAATTAAAAAAAAAAAAAATAACATTGAACCCTTCGAACATTTTTGCGAAGATTGTACAAAATAATTAGTATAAAATTGTACTAAAAATTTTAAAAAATACACAATAGTACTGAAAAATTTGTTTTAAATTAATATTGCAAAAATTAAAAAAGAAAAAATTATTTAAGAAAAAAGTGAGTAAACAATATTTATAAATTGAAAATATAAATAAAGAAGCATGCATGGGGAGCAAAAACAATGTTTGAGATCCTTTCGGAGGAGGAACCGGGGCCAAGTACCCTAACTACAAAAACAAAACGAAAAACAACTATGAGGGAACCATTCCCAGAACTCGCACAGATAAGAAAAATGCCATCAAAGGAAGAAGAAAAGAAATTCTTGACTGTATTAGCAAAAAAAAAAGGAACAACTATGAAATCTTACAGCGTATTTCTAGTTAACAAACTTCTAAAAACGATATCAACGCAATTCAAAGCCGAATATAACGGGAAAGGCGACATAATCTTGGAGGTGCCTAGTCAAGATATCGCCGATAAATTCAACAAGATAAACAAACTAGGTGAAATTGAAGTTGAGATAAAAGGTCTAAATAGCCTCAACGAATCCAAGGGGATGGTCTTCTGCAGGCAACTAACGTCAGTTCCTGATGAAGAATTACTGGAAAATATTAAAAAAGACAACCACAATATCAGCAGCATTTACAGACACAAAAAAAGAAGCGAGGAACATCAAGATAGCTCACAGTACAATGGAGTCATATCAATCACGTTCGATCAAGGAGAACCACCAAAAGAAATCAATATTGGTTTCCTAGTGGTTGAAGTGCGCAAGCTTTACCCTCTGCCAGCTAGATGCAACAAGTGTCAGGAGCTGGGACACAAACAAAAACACTGCAGAGCAACAAGACAAAGCTGCAGTAAGTGCAGTATTGAAATTGTAGGCGAAAAACAAGAACATGAGAAGAACTACACCACAATTAACTGCAGAAACTGTAAAAAAGAGGGATTCGAATACAACCACCCCACTACTGACAGAGATTGCGGAAGCTAGAACATGCACAAGCAAGTGCTAGCTATCCAAACAGATAAAAGAACCACAAGGAGGGAAGCCTGGAACATATGCAGGAGAATAAATAATATCAGCAACATCAGGAAAGGCGAAACTAAGGATAGCTATGCAGAAAAAGTGGGTAACACCCAAAACAACAACTCAATGGAAACAGCCCTACTGAAAAAAACAATTGAACAACAGCAAAAACAAATTGAACAACTAAATGTTATAATTAGCCAGCTACAAAAAAATCAACAACAACATACACATTAACAAACACAACAACAACAACTTCAAAAACACCAACAATTGAAACAACAATTACAACAAAAACAACAACAAAAGCAACAACAACCAAAAGTACAACAACAACAACTACAAGAAACAAATCAACAACCAAAGCCGCAACAACAACAAGAACAACAACATCAAGAATATCCACAAACACAAGAATTAAATGCAGATCTACTACTAGATCAAGCAATTAATAACCTTAAAAAATCAAGCAACCCAATCACAGCACAACCACCGAAAACAAGAACTATCAACCCCCAAGAAACAACACTAAACAAAAAAGACAACATCACCAAAATAAATAACACGAAAATGGAAACAGAAACAATAATACTAAATTAAAGGTAAGGTAACATGGACCCCAGTCCTAATAAATACCATCCCATCAATTTCCCGAACCAACAAATATCCCCAAACTCTCCCCCTCATTCCATCCTTCAATGGAACATCCAAGGGTTCTACAGAAATAAGCATTATATCCACTTACTAGTCAATAGCTGCAACCCCCTAATAATAGCCATACAGGAAACAAACATCCACATCCCATCCCAACAAAGTATCCTTGGCCGATATGATTGTCTACTTCCTCCTATTCTACGCAGAGTGGGCGGAGTAGGCTTTCTTACCGACAGAGGCTTAAAATATACAGAGGTCGGACTCAACACGCCACTCCAGGCAGTTGCAATAGCGGTTGGACTCCCCGGTATCAGGGACCAAGTCACTATTGTGAATGTATATTTGGAGCACGATTTGGAACTCCCTAGAAGTCACCTAGACGATATAAAAACTAACTAACACCACCATATATCCTTCTGGGTGACTTCAATGCGAGAATTGAGACCTGGGGAGATCATCACATGATGAGCGCGGACAGCTGCTTGACGAGTGGACTGACGATAACCCCGATCTCTGTATAATAAATAGTCCAGTTCCTACACATTTTAGTACTAGAGGTACTCATACTGCCCCAAACCTAACAATATCCCACACATCCATAGCTTTTAGATTGGACTGGGAGGTTGGTTATAACCCTAAAGGGTATGACCACCACCCAATCATAATATCCCTACCCACAACAATCCTACAACCCAAGCAACTCCAAAAGCCCCGATATAACGAATCAAAGGCAGATTGGTTCAATTACCAATTACACATGACAAATTTTTTAAATGCCAAACCAACTTCACAAAACATCAACCAAGAACTAGCAATACTGACTAAGTCGGTTAGAATAGCAGCCTCCATTCCTATAAAGTATCAATACAACAATAGTAAACACCCGGCTTGGTACAATTCTGAGATCCAGAAATTGTCGTAAGAAAGAGACCGTCTCTGGAGATCATACAAAAGATACCCCACGACGGACAAACTGCTAAGCTTAAAAAGAACGGACGCAATTCTCCGCCAAAATATAAGAACACAAAAAAGGCAAAACTGGCTGGAATTTGCCAACAGCCTCAACGGCCAAAAAAATCTCAAAGCCAACTATATTCTTAAAGGAAGTAGGAACTCCAACACAATCATCCAGCAGGGGGATGTCCTAGTGGCAGACCCTGCACTGAATGCTGAATTCCTTGCCTCTAAGTATAACTCAATCACAACAGAACCCCCAAAAAAATACAATCCCCCTGATTCTATAAATAAAAATTCAGTACTAGATGCGAAAATTACTACAGATGAAATCCTAGAAACACTGTCACACTTTGCTGGAACTACACCAGGATTGGATGGAGTCACCTACGGCATGCCTCGGCAGACTTCATCACAAGACTAAGAAGGCTTTATAATAGTGTATACAGCTCGGGCCAACTTCCACATGCTTGGAAGATGGCAGAGCTGATCCCCCTAAGAAAGCCCGGAAAAGATCCACAAAGCTGTACTAGTTACAAGTTCATCTCTTTGCTCCCTGTACTATCTAAAATCCTAGAAAAAATTGTAGCCAAAAGGCTCTACTGGCACATAGAAAGTAAATTGACGCCAGAAGTTCAAGGTTTTAGAAAACTACATAGCACGACTACCCTCTTACACAAATTAGAATTCGACGTTGGAAAGGCACTGGACAGCAAACAGCATTGTGATCTTCTCTCTTGCGACCTGGAGAAAGCCTTTGACAGAGTGCCAAGAGAGACGGTCATCAAACAGCTGATAAATTTGCAATCGGGCCAATCTATCACGCGTTATATCAACAATTTCCTAAGAAACAGAAAATTCCTAGTACAAGTCAGTGGTCATCACTCGACTTGTAAACCTCTTCTACTAGGTATCCCTCAAGGTTCCCCACTATCCGTTCAGATATTCAATATCTATATAAATAGCCTAAGTATTAAATTATCCACAATACCCAACCTAAAACACCTCATATATGCAGATAATATTATCCTATATACAACTAAATCCACAAATATCCCAACAAACTCCCTACTAACAATTGACAAGTGGACTGAGGCTAATGGTGGCAACCTGGCCCCAGACAAAACTGAAGCCATACACTTCTGCAGAAAACACAATTGTCCCAAATTCACAATATCCCATAATAACACAACCATATCCCCATTAGAAAATATTAAAATCCTAGGCATCCACTTCAGCCGAAATTTGAAATACAACTTACATATAAAGCATTTAGTATCCAAAATCCAGCGATCAAATCACCTGCTCAAGTACATCTGCAGAAAGAAGGTGGGCCCACCAGTCGATGTTGCCGTAAGAATAGCGAAAGCTATTCAATATGGCAAAATCGACTACGGACTCACCTTGTATGGCTACACAACCCAAGGTAATATTCAAAAGTTGCAGGTTGCCATCAATCAGGCGGCTCGGATTGCTCTGGGCGCCCTCCCAAACATAGCTATAGAAGTTCTGAGAGTGGAGGCAAACTTCCCGTCCATAGAGGAGAGAAGGAATGTCTTGACGTCAAGACTAATAGCCAGGGCCAACTTTGATCCACAATATCCTCTACATAAAATATATACTAATTTCCTAAAATACGATTCCCTTCCATACAAAGCACCTTCAATAAATAAAATGATCCCTCTTGTTGATCCATTGGGGCTCGACCTGTATGAGTCTCCTAAGCCCTACAGGCCAGAGCACCTATGGACAAACTGGAAATCATACATACACGATAACCTAGCCCAATATCCCAAACAAAATACACCTTCTGGAAAGTACAGACAACTGTACATCCAATTAAAAGAATCACTCCCCACACATTCCGAAATTTTCACCGATGGATCAAAGGGACCCCAAGGCGTAGCCCGGGGCGGTAGTCAAAAACGATTCACTCTGGAAGGCGGAATCACTGCCGGAGGAATGCTCTATTCTCATAGCTGAGCTTACCGCCATATACAGAGCAATCCAAGCTACCGAAACCCAATATCAAAATTATACAATACTAACTCAATCAAGTCAATCAAAAATCCATACAACAATGAATACATGTCAACATATATTAGAAATTCCTTAGCCAGAAACAATGGCAAACTACGATTGGTTTCGATTCCAGGCCACATAGGCATAGATGGCAACACAAAAGCAGATCTTGAGGCAAATATAGCGGCCAAAACCCCCTACCCCCCTAAAATGACCATTGCTATATACGCGGCGCACAACCGCCAAACAGCCTGGAATTCTTCCAATCGGTTTGCCAGATCCCACAACAATAATGCTAATATCCCAGGTCTAATTAAATTTAAATCCCGTGCCCTAGGTGTAAAACTCACACGAGTACGCCTCGGGTACACCCTCCCAACCCACAAACACCTTTACACCAGATCACCACCACCGACATGCATTCATTGTCCCGAAATCTTAACAATGAAACATATCCTTACAGAATGCCCCTTCAATAATCCAATCACGTCTCAACACACCTTTACGCCATTAAAAGCCCTACAATTTTCAAATTCATCCCATATATCCCTAATTAAAGCACTCCTTACCCACCACAACATCTGGGAACAAATATAGCACGCCACCGTTCAGCCAATCCTCAATTCAAAACAAGTTAACCAATCAAAAACACCGTTACTGTAGAATAGAATACACTGCACATCTAGGCTGAGTGGCCTGGATAAAAGCAGGAATAAAAAGAATAATTTTTGTTTTTTTGTTTTTTTCTTCTTTTTTTGTTTTTGTTAATTAAAGTTTTTTATAATTATATAAATTAATATTTGCTTTCAGTCTTTTTTAGATTTACAATTACATGGAATTCTCTAAATTTACATTTGAAGCTCAAATGAAATGTATTTAGGTCATTTTTTTTTGTTTTTATTAAAATAGAGTTAGTAATGTAATGTTAATTAGTACGTAAATTAGGCACTAAGTACAAAATGAAATTTAACCTTAATTTTTCTTATATTCATAGTTTATTCTTTTATTTAGTTTTTCTGTAGTACATAAGCTAGATATAAGATCAGATAATGAATTGTAAGAATTTTAATTTTTTGTTAAAAAGGCCCACATCCCGAAAGGGAAAAGGACCTCAAGTGGACTTGCAGATTTATCCGCAGGTCCACTGTTTAATTAAATTAAATTAAATTAAGAATTTAATTTATGAGAGAGAGATAAAAATTCAAAACACAAAGTGTGAAAAAAATTATCGTACGACTTTTTTTGTTTAAAAGAAATATTGTTATATATATTTTTAGTTATTGAAATTTACAGATGTGTTACACTTAAAAATGCATAGCAATAAAAAACATTATTTATTCAAATTTGAAATATTCACATTATTAATATTCAAATTGCCCTCCTATTTATAAACACAAATATCATTAGTCATTCATAAAAAAAAAACGGTTGGTTCTTGGTAAATATATCAATTATAATCTATTTGAAATAAAAAAAAAAATGTACTTTCCTTATAAGACAATAAAAGAAAATAATATGATGTTTAAGAAATAAGATATGTTTTTGAAACCAATATTATGTAATGTACGGTAGAATAAATTTAATACGTTAATTTTTTAAAAAAATGGAACAAAAAATTTCAGACGACCATACACATGAAAAATCTCTTCTTCCGTGGGATTTTTAAAATTACATAGCAAAAATTAGGTTGTTTTTTAAATGATTTATATCACACTCTTTCTTTCTCACAACTTATTTCATAAGAAGAATATATATATATATTTCATAAGTTTTTTGCTTCTTTACCTAAGTTTTTTTTTGTAAATGGAATCTTGACTTCCCCGTGCATATCTTCTTAAAGAATATTCTTTGCTACTATGATGTATTAAGAAGAAAAACAACAAAAGAAAATAACAAAAAATGTATACAGGATGTCAGTATATCCCATTTCATTTAAATCAATTTGAGTAAAGTTTGATTTTTTTTTCTCTTATATTAAAGGCATTTTTGATGAAGTGTAAGAAAGAAAGAAAAAAATCTCTTCGAATGTGATTGCAAATTCTCTACTTCATTTATGTTATAAACAAAGTGTATGGATAAAACAGAAACTCCTTAAAAGATTTCTCTTTAAAACAAAAAATTGTAACGGTATATGCTGACACCGTCGAAGAATTATATATAGATAAGTACTAAACTAATGCTAAGAATGTAATATGAATCGAACCAAATGTTTAAAAAGAAAAAAAATATAATAAGAAAAAAAAAAACGAAATGTTAAATAATTTTTTGATCAATTTGAATTTCTTTAAATATTATTGTAAAACAAAAAAGTGTAATTTTTGGTTGAATAATAAATTCAATTTTTATGTTAAGTTAGTCATAGTTAGAAAGTAAAAATAGAGAGTTGTGTTTTTTAAATAAAAAAAATAATAACCGAAACACAAACTAATATTTGTTTGTTTTATTTTAAATATGTAATATATTTTAAATTTTAAATAGAACACAATTGGAGAAAACAATGTTTTCGACGCGCGTGAATGATACTGAAAACCGATTTAGTAGGGCGCAGACGGAAACTTCGGTAACAAATTACTCGGCCCTCCTGGTAGGGGGATATTAAAAGTATTTAATGGCAATGGAGAAAACAAATAGATTAAATACCCCAGGTGGCAGCCCAGCTATACTGGAAATCCACCCTAGAAAGAGGCTGGTCCTACGGATTTTGGGAAGGACCGTTTATTGCTTCTTAATAATCCTTTTAGCAGAAGTGCTACAATACAAAGGTCACCATCAACTGGATCAGGAAGTAATGCAAAGAGAGCACTAACAACGTCAACTAGGGAAATAATTATGGACACAACAACA
The DNA here is from genome assembly GCA_963942445.1 of Argyra leucocephala. Classification (NCBI taxonomy): domain Eukaryota; kingdom Metazoa; phylum Arthropoda; class Insecta; order Diptera; family Dolichopodidae; genus Argyra; species Argyra leucocephala. The sequence continues at coordinate 10,892,346 of OZ012682.1, read as the reverse complement.
CAAAGTAGCGTGCAACAATTCAGGTAAATACTCAACAACAAGTGCAACAATTCAGGTAAATACTCAATAGATAAAATAGACAACACCTCTAATTTAAAAAGACAAAACGAAAAACTAAAAGTTAAGATAGATAAAATAGAAAAATTGTTGGGCCAATCAAAGTAATAGCGAGAGGTTTGCATCCATCGTGGTTACCAGACGATATAGTCGAAGAACTGAAAAACAGAGGATTTAACATTATCGCTGCGAATACTATTAAAAAAAAGTCAAAGGAAAAGAAGAGAATATCATAGTACCACTTCCACTGTTCATACTCTTTTTCGATTATAATGAAGAGAAGAAAAAAATTTATGATATTAAACATATTCAAAATGTAAGAGTTAATATCGAATCTCCAAGAAAAAGTTGAGCCATTCCACAATGTCGGAAGTATCAACGCTATGGACATACCACGAAATTTTGCTTTCGAATAGCATTATGCGTCAAATCTCCTGGCAATCATTTAACAAAAGATATTGTATTAAGTACTTTAAACTACAATATCTCCATAACGGCAACACTGATCATCATCAAATAAATGCTAAAATATCCACTTCGTTGTCTAGAATATATAACTGATTATATATATATATATATATCTAGGAATCAAAAAGCCTCTGCAGCTAGTGCTTACAAAATTAGCCATCATTTGAATTATGGTCAATTCAATAATAAAATAAGGAAAAAAAAATTTTTTTTTAGAAATATTTGCCTTCAATTTAAGCGTACTAAAACTACAAAAATAAACTTTAGAAACGCAGCTTGATATAATGTTTTCATAACAAGTTATGATTGTAATTACGGAAAAAGCAAATTAGCCGAACTTTTTACCAAATTTCTTAATCTCATCTCAAGACTTCCCAGAATTTCGGCTAATTTGCTTTTTCCGTAATTACAATCATAACTTGTTATGAAAACATTATATCAAGCTGCGATTCTAAAGTTTATTTTAGTAGTTTTAGTACGCTTAAATTGATGGCAAATATTTCTAAAAAAAAAATTTTTTTTCCTTATTTTATTTTCGACTTTTTAGTGAAAATATTTTTTTAATGAAAAATAATATATTTTCAAAGAACAACACATATAATCAAATGGCACTAAAATTCGCTCTAACGCAATTTGGTTATTATTGCTCATACTTCAAATGTGTAATTATATTTTATATTACTGCAACAAATTTTATAAAAATATGTATATTTTTTTAAAAATTTTGTAAATTTACGTATTAAAAAATTTTCAACAATAAAAAATTACGCACTTTATAAAAAGAAACCCTGTTAAATACAAAAAATATTTGACGTAAAATCGTAGATTAAATCTGAGAAAAAGTCTGAAATGTAAACACTCATCCGATTTTATCTACGATAAAATTCGATTTTGTCCGACGTGTAAACGCTGCCTAAGCATAAATTGGCATATAAAAGTATAATATATACATGCCTAAATCGAAATTGAATTTTTTTTACATGCGAGAAGAGTAATTTGTAACTGAGTGATAGATAACTGATAGGTTCAAATTTTGTTTTCTTCCATAAATAATGTGTGCATTTTATTCTCAATTAAACTAAGCCATATGATTATGTATGTAACAAATGCAAGCCCTATATGACACATGTACGTGCATTTCCATATACTTAGTGAGAGAAAGAGAAATAATAAAAGAAACCAAATTAAAAACACAAAAAAACATATAATGAAAATGATGAATTGTGATTGAAAATAATTGAAATTGAATAATAATAGAAAATGATTGAAATATAATGATAATGATTTGTATTGCACACATTTATTTTGTATTCCTTTTTTTTTTTTTTTTTTTTGCTTCTTTACACCATAGAAATGTCAAAAAATATAGTGAATTTAAAGAGAAACCAAATTTTAACTTTATCAAATATCCATATTCCATTATTAGTACACACACATGTAAATTTCACCTTAGTTGAATGCAAAGAATATCTATAATCTATATTAACAAGAATATACACTCCCATTTTACGTAAACCTAATTTTTAAGAAATACCAAACCGAGCAAAATATCATTAGTTAAAAGAGGCAAAATTTACATTTACTTATCGTGGTATACCAAATTTATTATGAGAGAGAAAAGGTACAAAACAGATGTTTGCCTTTTGCTTTATACTGTAAAATAATTTTGCGTTCTCATTATTCTCCTTTGGATTTGTTCACGTTTCCTCCCATTATTTATATGAGGCAGGGTGGCAAAAAATGTTAGTTCTAACTTAGTTTGTTCCCTTATACGAGGATTAATTCTGATCTTTTATTATTTTAATATTTTCGTTTTAAACATTATTATTTTCGTATATACCTATTAAAAATATTAAATTATAATTACATTACAATAATATAAAATATTATTAATATATTTGTCAGTAATAATTTGGAGCTACAAACATTATTATTTTTTATTAATTATATTAGTAAACCTAAATATTTATTATATTGGTATACGATTATAAAATAATACTGAGGACAACATCTATTTACAAATCACAGAATTTAAAGAATATGATAACGCTGTTTTAGTTAGGTCTCCTAAAAATCTTATGCATAGTTGATACAATTTAGAAAATAATATTGTTAAATATTTCTACGAAATTTTTGTCGAAAATTTTTTTCAAAGTTATAAACTTTATTTATTTAATTTCAGCCAACTTTTTTTGTTACTCTCTTTTGTTTACTATATTTTTTCTTTTTCTTACACGTAAAATTCTTATTATCGTCTATTTCTGACAATGTTTATCAAATTTGCATATGAATTTGTGTGCAAACTAATGAATACATACATGAGTTCATACTCTTTTTATGGATATACTTTGGTTAAATGGTTATTGAAATGGGTATTTTGTTGAATTGAAGCAAATTGAAACAAACATATAAAGTCCAAGGCAAGTTAATTAAGGCAAATATAATAATAACAAATCAATCGATATAACGGCTTTTATACAAAAACATCAAAACAACAAGAACACTTTCAAATGTCGTTTTCGTCCAAATTTATTTGTACTACCTATGTACCACAGAGCGTTAACAATTAATTTTTAATTGTATATTAATTATTACTTATTTTTTTTTATTTTTGTTTGATTGTATATAGTTTTAATATTTCCAGTATTCGTCACCGTCTTGTATACTTTTTATTTTTGGTTTGTGAAATGTGTAATTATTTTAAATGTTTTAATTATTCACCACCATTTTACGTATTTTTATTTTTGGCTTCAAAACTTGCCAAAATTTTAATAATTTTTGTGGTGTAATTTATTATTTAACTATAAGTACTAAGATTGCAGCCCAATATACTTGTGTCATATGATACTTACCAAGAGCATAATACATTTTTAGCTTCGTTTCACTTGGTATTTTGTTTTTATATTTGAATTAAATTTCATTCAACGAGCTTATTTTATTCTCATGTGTATTGATATGGGCTTGCGAACTTAATCAGTTATCTAAAATAACTACTAAAAGTTTAATTTCATTAATTTCATCTTAAAAACTTTTGTCGATTATAATATTTAATTTATCCATGTTGTTTTGAGCGATTCAAAATTAATAATTTTTGTCTTTAAAGAGTATAAATCTGATTTGCTAAGCCATAAAACTAATATAATGATAGTAAAATTATGTTCAATCATTCTCTTAACTAATTGTGTATCGTTCACTGGATTGAAAAATGCTGCAATTTTTTTATGTTATTGACAGTATAACAGAATCACCTTTTCGTGTTTAATTCGGTACTGCAATATCTACAATATTTCAAGCATTTTTTTGAGGCTTATCAACTCATTAGATTGCAGCTCTTGTCAGCAACTAAGCCTTTTTAAATAGAATAGCTCCATTTTATTTAATTTGTTACCAGATTATTCTTCCAAATTATTTTTAATTGCTGGCTGGCTGGCTGACTGGCTGAGGATACAATCAGCTCTATGTCATTAATATAAATTAAGAACAGCGACACACCAAGCACAGAACCTTATGGTACACCAATTATAACATTCGCACCATCAGATAAAGAATCATTAAATTTTGTTTTTTTTCTATTAGATAAATAAGAATGAAACTACTCCGATTCGATGTCCTTTATACCATAACTATTAAATTTTCTTAATCTATTACCTCTATCAACAGTATTGAAAGCTTTTCTCAAGTACATCTTCAAAAATACACCCATTATAACTCTGTGTATATCATGTGTTACTATTTTCTAATTTGTGATTATTAAATTTAGTAGAGATTGCAACAATTGCGATTTTTTCTTAACCCTGGTTGAAATTCAAATATTAAGTTGAGCTTTGCCAAAGAGGTGAGCGATTGTTCAGTAACTAATTTTCATTAGTTTTGCCTCAATTGTAATTGTGTTAATCGGTCTGAATTTTATTGTCTTATTAGTATAGTATCTTCCTGCTTGTCTAATTGGTATTATTACTGCTTCTTTAAAATAATCATATTTTATTCTAATTGAAACTTGGTTTTTATTAGTAAATATTTTATTAATGATACGATTTTAATTTAAATAACTTTAATTTATAATGGACATAAATATTGCACTTAAAATACAAGCATACTGGAATACAAAAAAATGTTAGTAGTAGGTATAAAACTTAAATTATAATAATCATTTGAGAATAACCAATTGCCTATTAACTCGAGTCGTGGTATCAAAAAGGCACAATTAAGTGCTAATTGATTTTCTGGAGATAACTGGATTACCTGAATTTAAATACGATAAATTACATGTTATGCTCTTGTCGAACAGTATTGTTGCGGAAATGTTAATTTCTTAATCCGGCTATGTATATACCTGAAAATATTATTTTTTATATCTATGCCATCACATTCAAATAGATGGTGACAGGAACATTATTTTTCGTGTGAGTAAAATTTGCAACTGCCCGTGTTGGATTTGCCAATCTTGAACAGATGTTTATTGAAAGGGCTGTGCGTCCATATTAGTGTTCTAACAATAGATGTAACTTTCTTTGATTACTTGGTTTAATCGGTAATATATATATAGATGCATGTATGTATATAATTGTATATAAATCGATGAGTTGGTTGTGAAAGAATTAAAAAATTTTAAATAATTAACTTTATAAAAATTTTCTAATTTTTTGATTTTTAATTAATTTAATATAGTGTTGTAATTATTTTACAACAGCTCATATCATCGCTCAACTCACCGGCCACTCATTTCTTGACGACAGCTCAAATATTGAGTATGCTCAGAATTGGAGTTTGTTAAATTTTGTTAAATCAGTCGCTCGTAGAGAGTAAGTCATTATTACTAATAATATTAAGACAATTAGAACAATATAATAACTCATTAAACTAATTTAAAATTAAATATTAAAAGAGATAGTTATCTTCATAGTAATCTTTATAGATAAATTGTTCAGATTTGATTAAAGAAGGGAGAAAAATTAAATCAACAAATTGGAAGCTTAATAATAATTTTATAATTATTTTACATTACTAAACATGTTTGCTTTAAGATAAAGATAAGTAGATTAGATAAGTAGATTAAATTTAAATTTTATTTATTAATGTATATTACTTATTAATGTAATGAATATTATTGTAATTATAAATAGTTTTATAATATGAACTAAATAAAATAATAATAATAATAATTGTAAAATTTAGATCCTAATATCAAATCAACATATCAAATGGTAAAAAAGATTTCGAGTTCATTTAATTTGTTTTTTTAAATTTACCTATATTATTTTCTTCTTTGAATTAATTGGGTAAGATATTGTAGTTCTTAAATGATATGTTATATTATATTATGAGCGCGGACTCCAAACATGAGCGGATTTGAATTGTGATTGGATTAAAACCAAAACCGTCAAAATCGTATCGTAAGTGGATTGAGTGGAGTCCAATTTGTGAGCGAACTCGAATTGTAACCTTACTCAAAATTTGAATTGTTTTCAGTTGAGCGATTAGGTGAGTTGCCAAATGAGTCCGCTCTAATAGATATTATTAAAATTAAAATTAAAATTATTTTAAGAATATAGTGTTTTTGTTTTAAAATATAGGTTAATTAAATATATATATCAAATATACATATATGTGTATATATATATATATATATATATATATTACAAAAAAAATTATTATAATAATCATAATGAATAAAATTTGTTAATATCAATAATATATTATTAGAAATTTAAAAACATACTTGTCTTATTAGAGAGGCATATGTAAATGGTGGTCTTACATCAGCATTTTTATAAAATTCACGGTTTCGTTGTATTTCTGTAATGATATTATTTTAATATTAAAAAAAGATTTGAATAATAAAGAAAAAATAATATTAAAAATAAAAAATTAAAAATATATATAGATATATACGTATTTATATAAAATTCCAATATATTCATATACCATATAGTCGCCATTTCAACAATGAACCAAAAACTGTAACTGTAAAATTGATAAAATTGATGAAATTTTGAAGACGAAATTTGTCATTTTCAGTAAATGTTGTTATTTTTTTTTTGTGTTATAATGAATATCAATTTAAGAAAAAATCATCATTATCCACAACTAATTTATGTTCAAATGAATAAATTTTGTCTTGTTGTTTTAAAGAAAATACCAATATACATCTCAAATGTTAGGATTTTCTTCATAATAACAAAAAAATTTTTCTTGTGGAATATAGTCGAAAAAACTTCAAAGTAACAAATTGTCTGTAAAATAATTTTTTTTTTGAAATAATTACAAAAATATTATTCAAATTGAAGAATATTTTTTTCAAATTTACAAAAATATTAATATTTTTTTATTCAAATTAAAAGCAGATTCTTCAATTTTTCAAATATTTTTTTGACTATATTATTTCATAAAGTTCAAAAATAAAAAAAATATCTGCTCTATATTATTTCATAAAATGCTTGTAAAAAACACGTGTTCAACAGTTCAACTACATACGAATTATTTGAATACGTCGTCGGCTGAGAACTGTTTTATCTCACCCGGCATTTGGTAAATTTTGAGTAAATCGATATTAAAGGTTTAATGGGAAATAACTCGAAAACTAGTCGAAAAAGTATTTATTTTCTTAGGAGAACTATTGGAACGTACGGTTCAATCATTTAAATAAATTTTACCTCAACATTTTATTTTAACTTATCTAAACCAAATCTCTTTCATAAAAGAAATAATAGAATTATCATAGAGAATAAAGAGATCGCATTGAATTGCAATGTTCACATTGAATTGCAATTGCAGTTCATAAAATGTGTTGTAAAAGCCAGGTCTCAGTCTTTAGGTTATGTCATCAATGTGTGCGTAAATGTTATCATTCCAATTTTTCATCGGTTCATATTCGGTTTGAGCTCTGTGCAATAGAATTAGTTTTTCAAGTTATTATAAAGAAAAAAAATTGAGTGCTCTTTTTAGTTTTACTAACCAATACAAAATTATAAAACCTATCCAATTAAAACATATTTTTTTTCCATCGATGAAACGTTATTAAGTATTAACAGATAACGTTAAAATTAGTTTAACCTTAAACACAAATCAATAACTATATACAGATGTCCTAGGTTCATATAGGAAGATGATGTTCTATGAGTAAAACTCGCAAAAGAATAAAAACAAAAATAATAAAAGCTTTAGAAAAAAATATGAAATCAAAGACAGAAATAATAGGACGGTTTAACAGAAAAAATTTCTGCTAAAAAGTAAATTATCATCACATTTGGCTAAGCAATAAAAAGAAAAGAAAAAAAAAATATTAATATGGATATAGAAAGAAACACTAAAAAGAAAAGAAAAAAAATCTTTCTTGGTTTAATATAAAATTTGAATTACCAAAATCTTGTATGCACTATGCGCTTAACAAATGTAATTTTTATTAAAGAAATTTCTTCAAATTCAAGAAATAATGAATGTGCTAAAAATAAAATAAATATGCTAATTTCTCAAAATATTCAGTCCCGATATAAATTAACAATATTTTCATTAGAATACGAATTTTTTTTACAATTGTTATCATTTTATCGTTTTACACGAATTTATCGATACACCACAGCTCAAATTTTTTTATTATATATTACTAGAAGAAACCCCCGGGTACATACCCGGCCGACCAAAACGTAGGTACTTAGGTATGTGAAACACTAACCCACTAAAACCACCGAAACCCTTTACCGTAACTGATATTATTAACAATTGATCATACCTATGGGTTAGTACCGTTTCCCAATTATTATGACTGAGTTTTAAAATTCATCATATAGAAAACAATTGGACAAAATGTAGTATTCTAGACCTGGTATGTAAGATTATCATATGGTCAACCGCCTGGTATGCAACATTGTCAGTTACAGTGTCGTTCTCAGTAGTTTTCCCTGTCTTGGTCCTGCTAGAGTTTTAATTTTTAGAGCAGTGGATTGTGTAGACCCATGGTCAGGTGAAGAAAGGTTGAGGGAGATAAATTCTGACTCTTTGAAATGTTTAACCTTGTGATTTATTGACTGATATTGCATATGCAACACTTACTGGAAATTGATGTCTAATAAATTCTTATAAAATAATTTTCATTCTATATCTGATATTTTTTTTTTATTTTATAAATAAAAGAGTTAATTTTATAAAGATTAACTTAAAACTTTGATCAATTTTTATTTTTTTGTGGATTGCTATTAATATTATTATTCTATACATTATTTTCAGATACTTTAAACATGTCAAATGCATCAAAACTTTCTTGACTTGACTATTCAGGTGATGAAATTAAAAAAGATATACCTAGAAACTTTTTGCACAAAAAAAATCGGAACAAAACAGATCAATTTAGAACTATTTTAAACAATCTGCTCAACAACTATCAAGACCACCTTTGGGGCAAAAAAGTTAAATTAACGGAAACTACTGAACACAACAAATTTTTTACTCCAGATTATTTTAGATCGTTCTTGAACAGTTTATTGAATAAACCTAATATTTTACTGAAATATTAACAATTTAGCGAATGAATATATTTTATTTTTTTATTGAGGTAGGTACATTAAATTTTAGTTTTCTATTTGCTGACAGATAGATTTTAATAAATATTATATTTTTGTTCTTATAAAAAAAATAATTGTCACAAAATAATTGTTTTAAAAAAATGCAATCATTCCATTTTCGAAGTACTTCAAATTATTTCGAAATAATTTTAAATTGAAAAAGGAATACAACTAATGAAATTATATAGATATACTTCAGATTTGCTATACGGTTTAATGGAAAATCAGCTTCATTATGAATTGTATCCATCATATCAATTTATCTTTGGTAGGTAAATACCATATTTTATTTTTAAATTGATTCTACTAAGAAAACAACCGTATACGTAAATAATTACAAATTATTTAAAAAATTATCAAAGAATTATTAAAGAAATTATTCAACGCATGACTATTCATATTCATATAGAACTATCTGGAACGATTACTGAATAAACCTAATATTTTACTATTTTTCAATTGAAGTACGTACTTTAAATTTTAGTTTGATTATTGGCCGGCAGATGGTTTTTTATGTTTTTTTTTTTTTTTTTTTTTTCTCCTATTACTCCGCGTGGTAGCATAGGGCTTCGATAGTGAACCTCCATTCCTCTCTGTTGAGTACTACTTCCTTAATATCGTCCCAGGTATAATTGTTGACTGTTAATTCTTGATCGATTGTGCGTCTCCATGTGTTGTATGGTCTGCCGGGTCTCCTTTGTCCTTGTGGATTCCACTCTAGAGCTCTTCTTGCTATATCACTTTCTGATTTCCTTAGTGTATGACCTATCCATTTCCATTTTTTCCTATTTATCTGTCTGTTGATAGGTTCTTCTCCAGTTATCATCCATAAATCTTCGTTGCTAATTCTTGCCGGCCAGAATATTCTGCATATAATTCTCAAGCACTTGTTGATGAATACTTGTAGCTTCTGTTTGATTCTGACCGAAGTGAGCCATGTTTCACTGCCATATATTAATGTTGACTTAACACATGCTCTGAATATTGTTAGCTTTGTTGTTCTCGATATTTGGTTGCTCCGCCATATCTTCATTAGGCTCCCAAATGTTCTTCTTGCCTTATTTATACGGCTGTTGACATCTTCTGTTGCACCTCCTCTTGATGTTATAATGCACCCCAGGTAGTTGAATTCTTCTACGTATTCTATCTGTTGTCCACTCACTGTTATTGGCTCACTGTAACTATTGTTTGTCCTCATTGCTTTGGTTTTCTCGATATTTAATTCCAGTCCCGATTTCTTTGCTTCTTCCTGTAATCTGTTGACTTTGTTCTGTAGGTCTCTTTGATTTTTTGATATGAGGCATACATCATCTGCGTAATCTAAGTCTTCTAAGTTTCCGAAGAGATCCCATTCTATTCCGTTTATTCCAGTGCAAACTTCTCTTAGAATGTCGTCTAGTATTGTGTTGAAGAGAAGTGGAGATAGTGGACATCCTTGTCTAACTCCTATATTGGTGTAGAATGGATCACTGATCTTACCTCTGTGTTGAACTGTTGTCTCTGCATCTTCATACATCGCTTTGATGATGTTGATGATTTTTTCAGGAACTCCTTTCTTTGTAAGTGTTCTCCATATTGCGCATCTCTTGACTGTGTCGAATGCTTTCTTAAAATCTATGAATAGTAGATATAGTGGGGCATTCCATTCCACTGATTGTTCAACTATGACTCGTAAAGTATTTGCCTGGTCTACACAGCTTCGGTTTGGTCTGAAACCTGCCTGCTCTTTCCGTAGTATTGGTTCTAGTACTTCTTCTAATCTTTTCTTTATAATAATTGCTATTATCTTATGAATAGTATTTAGAACCGTGATTCCTCTCCAGTTGCTGCAATTTGCCAAGTCTCCTTTCTTAGGTATCTTGACAATCATTCCTTTCTTCCATGATGGTGGTATATTCTCTTCTATCCATGCTTTCCTGATGTGGGGTTCAATTGTTTTTGCGAATAAGTCAGGGTCCAGTTTGGCTATTTCTGCTGGAATTCCATCTTCACCTGTTGCTTTGTTGTGCTTCAGGATATTGATTGTAGCTTTGATTTCTTCTATATTTGGAGCTTGAGTAGATATTGGCAGTCCCTCAGTTGGGTAGATATTTGCATTGTCTCTGTTTCTTATGTCTGCTTCATTATTTGTACTTTCTTCGTTGCTCAGTTCTTGGAAATGTTCTCTCCATCTCTTTAATTGATCCTCTAAGTTTGTGATGAGCGCACCATTTTTATCTTTAATTGGTTTGTTTTGTTGTTCCGACTGGTTAGTTAAGTTCTTGATTATGCGATGCAATTCTCTCAGGTTATGTTGCTGTGCTGCTTTTTCTGCTTCTCCGGCTAAATTTTGTAGAAATTTCCTTTTATCTCTTCTTGCTGCTCTTTTTACTGTTTTCGCTATTTCTTCATATTCTCTTCTTGATGCCATCCTGTTGTTTATCATTTTCTTCATTTCACCTCTTCTTTTAATCAAGGCCCATGTGTTATCGGTTATCCAGATTTTTCTTTGTGGTTGTGAAATTCCAAGATTTTGTTCGCTTGTTTGGTTGTAAATTTCCAGAATCTCTTCCCAAGTGTATTCTCTATTATTTCTAATATTTTCTCGTAACGCCGTAACTATGTCAGCTCTTACTTGCGGATTTTTTAAGTTGTTTATATTTATTTTCTTCTTTCTATATCTTCTGCCTCTTCCTTGTTGGCTTAGTTTCATTCTGAAGTCCCCAGTTAGTAATTCATGATCGCTGTGTATATCTGCTCCCCTTCTATTTCTCACATCTAACATTGATTGTTTCCACTTCTTGCTGATGCATATGTGATCTATCTGATTTCTTGAGATCCCGTTTGGTGTTGTCCATGTGTATTTGTGGATATCTTTGTGTGGAAATAGACTCCCTCCGATTGCTAGGTCGAAAGTCTGACACAACTCTATCAATCTTTCCCCGTTGTTGTTTCTTTCTCTTCCTAACCCGTGTTTGCCCATTATCTCCTCAAGTCCATTGTTGTTAGATCCTATTTTCGCATTCCAGTCACCCATTAATATTATGATATCTCCCCTATTTATGAGTGCTAGCGTTGTTTCTATTTGTTCGTAGAAGTCATCCTTAATATGGTCTTCAGCGACATCTGTTGGTGCATAGCATTGAATTATTGTTACATGTCTTGTCATATTTCGAAATCGCCCTATAACATATTTTTATGTAGATTTTAATAAATATATAATTTTGCTCCTAGTTTTTTTTTTAAAATAAGATATTTTAATAATTTTTTCAAAGCTTTTTACATTTAAAAAACAAATTTAATATAAATATAATTAAATATAATTTAAACGAAATGAAAAGCTTATTTGATTGTTTATTTAAATAAAAAAAGGTATCTATTTAAAACTTTTTTTTATTATTTACTTTTTAATCATAAATTAAAACATGTTTTTTTTTTTATTAAAATTAAATACTATAAAATCTGTAAAATAAATTTGAATAATAAAATTTTAACAGGTTCCATATACATAACATTTCACCAATATACTAATAAGATTTCCTAACCAAAATACAGTACAAATTATATTATATTTATTGTACCTACATTTTAGCTGTTTTAGTATTACCTATATAAAAATTAATATAATACATAATACTTATTTTTAAATTAATATAATATAATACTATATAAAAATTAATATAATACATAATAATAAAAAAAAAATATTTTTTTAATAAAAACAAAAAAAAATTGAATTAATATACAATCGAACTCACAGAAATTTGTGATATTAAAATTTATATTAATAACATTATCCTACTAATTAATTTTTTTCCTACTAAAAGAGCGAAAAACCAAATCCGATAAATAAAAAAAAAATAAAAGAATTTGACTTAAAAGAGAATCGACAAAAATTTCTGATATTAAGTGATGCTTTAACCAACCCAGCTAATATCTTATTAAAATTGTTTGCCCAAAATATACAAATAAAAGCAAAATTGATTTTGATCACCACAACCTGCATCATACTGATTAATTGAATGAAAAAAACAAAAATGAAGCACACGAAAAATCACGAAAAGTGTGCCTTCAAAATCGTGCTCTTGTGCATTATAACCTAAATAAAATAAAAATTGATTTTGATCGCCACAACCTGCGTCATCGCCCATTGATTGAATGAAAAAAAAACGAAGCACACGAAAATCCACGAAAAGTGTGCCTTCACTAATCGTGCTCTTGTGTATTATAATATAGATTTACATTATTATTTATTATATATCATTATTCATTACTTATCGCATTAAGGATAATAATTATTAATAAAAATACATTACTATTATTAAAATCATACAATCAAAAGAAGTTTAAATTTATCGATTAAATTGTTCGGTTTATGCAACCCATATTATTTATGTTGAAGTTTCTTGAAATCTTTCACAGAGAGAGCACGTATAAATAACTTTGTCTTACTTATTTATTTTAATTTTATTTAAAATAAAAATAGCAAAACAGCAAATTAAAATAATAATAATAATTAAATTAATATATCATACTAGGGGTTCGGCCCAAAATAAAAATAATGTAAAAATTAGTGAAATAAAACAATTAATTAAAAATAAAATAAAAAAATCTGGAAAAGCATTTACAATAGTTAAAAGTAAAAAATTTAAAAACGTAGTTAGTAATATATAACCTAACCTAAGTTCACGTGAACAAAAATAACTAAATAGATTAAAAATTGATAATAATGAATGATCTAAAAAATATCAATATTAGTTTGAGAAATGAACTTGATTCATTAAAAAAAATGCTTTTTGAAAATGACTTTGAGGTTACTTTCAAACAAAGTTAAAACTTCCTCTTACACGTCATTAATTAGACCAATATTGACTTATGGATCGCTAATTTGGTATAATCTTAGCGCATCGCTAATGAAAAAGCTAACGATTTTCGAAAGAAAATGTCTTAGACTGTGCCTAAATAAAAATCGAAAACCAAACACTAATTACCAACATTATTTATTTATAACCTATCTAAAATTAATAGAATTGACATTTTTATAATTAAACTAAATAGAGAACATTTTAATAGAATTTTAAATATTACAAACAACACATTAATTTATCATGTTTACTACAACAATATTGAATACATGCAATGTACACTCGAAAGTGGGTTCATACCACCGGAAGCATTTTACTTCCTTGATTCCAAAGGGTACATACAATCTGATTGTATTGTCCCTATTATATATCATATAAGCAGGAGAGCAAATAATACTAAAATTAGATTTATTCCAAATGAAAATAACGGAAACCTACAATTTGACATACATTTAACTACAAAAGATCAGATTTGTAACAAAAACTATTGGTGGTTAGGTGAAGAGATAAATCATCCTTAGGGATACAATAGGTTGATAAGAGAATATCGGCTTTCGTTATTCTCTCATCTGTCTTTAGTCTTAAGATTCTAGTATTAAGTAAGTTTGTCGTTTTTTAAAATAAATATAAATTACTTAATTTGTTTTTTTATAAATGTTTTTACAAAATTGAAATCAATAGATATAAATAATTAAGCATTTAATTAAATATTATTACAACTAGAAATAAGTTTTTGAGTATCCTATAGAGATCATTAAAACAATTAATAATATAGTGTAGTTTCTTTTTAAGTTTATTTTGTAACGATCTTTAAAATAATAAAAATAAATAAATAAAAAAAAAAAAATATTATTTATGTTCATTATTATTTACCTTTTATTTTTTATAAATATTACTATTTATGACTTCATTATAAATATAACAACAAAAACTGTAATCCATACACATATGCAATTTAGGAGAGCAACTTTAAAAATGGGATCTTATTTTAAATATAAATTTGGTCTTTTGTATAGGGATCTTATTTTGCTATATGAATAACCTGTTATCAAGATATAGTGTTATTGTGTTGTTAAGAAATAAATTTAATAATATAAGTGCTAATATAGACAATAATTTAAAAATAACTGATCATGAATCTATTAGAATATCTATATATCTACCACTTTTAAATACTAATAATGAAATCAAAAAACTTAAATTTTTAAAATATAATAAAGACAAATTCAGAGTAAAAATTTGTAGAAGTAATATAATGACAATGTATTTCAGTGATTGCAATACTAAAGCAGAATTATTTATTTCAAATTTATATATTATAAATGAATTTATTGTTGAAAAAAATGTTAAAGCTGTGGAAAATATTTGGTTTACAAATGAGAAAGGTTATTCAAAATTGAAAAAATAGACTATAATTATAAAGTTGCAATGTGGAGAAATACTGAGTTTGATTGGAATAATTATAAAATACTTCGAAATAATTATAAGGCTAAAATAAATTTAGCAAAAAATCAATTTATTCGTATAAAAGTGGAAGTTTCATGTGACCAAAAAACTATGTGGAGAAACATGAAACATTTGTGCTCAATAAAAAGGAAGAAGTAATTAATGAAATAATATTTGAAGATGGAAAGTGCGATAATAATTTAAAAATTGCAAATAAACTTAACTCGTATTTTGTACAAAGCATTAAAGACATTAATAATAATATTCCATTAATTACTTATATTAACAAAATTGAAGATGTGTGCTGTTGTTTTGAATTTAAAACTTTAAATTTAAATCAACTAAAAAAAATTCTGCATTCTATGAATAATAAAAGAGGCAAAAATTTGATTAACGTTAAAATTTTCAAAGATTCATTTGACTTAATTGATCAAAATATGTTGTCAATAATAAACGAATCACTATTAACTGGTGTATTTACTGATAAATGGAAGGAATCAATAATTAGTCCTATTCCAAAGGTAAAAAATTCCAAAAATTCCTGTGATTTTCGTCCAATAAATTCAATTATAACTGAAGCACAATTAGCTGAAAAGGTAATTAACATGCAACTAAAAGAGCACTTTGAAACAAATAATTTAATATCAGAACACCAATCGGGCTTTAGAAAGATGCACAGTTGCGAGTCACTTGAAAACCTAGTCATAACAAGCTGGAAAATGGAGATTCATGATGGAAAGGTAATAATTGCAGTTTTTCTAGAAACCATTGATCGTTCCATTCTCTTAAAAAAGCTGGAAAAATATGGTGTAAGTGGAATAGAGTTAGAATGGTTTCGGTCTTATTTAAATAGTAGAAAACAGAGAACTAAATTCAACGATACTACTTTAGAAACTGTTGATGTAACAATGGGTGTTCCTCAAGGTTCCATATTGGGTGTTCTACTATTCCTAATATACATTAATGACATGGAAAAAGTTATAAATTTTAGAAAATTGGTTCTATTTGCGGATGATGGCCTTTTGTATATTACTGCTGACAGTACATTAGAATGTATAACAAAATGAATGAAGATCTAAAACATTTGAGTATGTGGCTTAAAATGAATAAATTAGAATTAAATGTATCAAAACAAAAGGTATGATTTTAAATAGCATAGTGGAAGAAGTTGTAGAAATTGATGATAAAATAATAGAAATGGTAATTAAAATTAAAATTCAAAAGTCACATTGATTATGTTTGTAAAAATATATTTTTTATCAAGGATTAAAGACAGACTATCTTTCCTAAATTCTATAAGATTGTATAATGTAATGATTAAACCTCATTTTGAATATTGGTCATCGATTTTATTTATTTCAAACAATAAAATGATAGATACAATGCAAAAACTGCAAAATAAGGTGATGAGAATAATCTTAAAAGTCGATAGGTATGGTTCAATTAGTTTTATGTTAGAAGCTTTAAAGTGGTTAAAAGTAAATCAACGAATTAAATTTAATGTCTTAGTAACAATTTTTAAAATAAAAAATAAAAATTATCCTAAGTATTTATGTGACAGATTAGTATAATAATGAAATTCACCATTATAATTTAAGAAATATTTTTAGTTTTAGGTTAGACTTTTTTAGAAACGAAAAAACAAGGAACATGTTAATGTACAACGGTTTAAAGTTATTTAATGAATTCCCTAGTTATTTAAGAAATGAAAATAATTTAAATCGATTTAAACGTTTATTAGTAGTTTACGTAAAAGAAAATTTCTAAAAATAATAGAAATAATTTTAACTTTTATATATATATATTATATTGTAAATGAAATTAAAATAGTTAATAAACTAAATAAATAAATGGGAAAAAAAAAATTTTAAAAATATATTCATATTTTTTATCTAAGCTAAAATAAAAATTTACAAAAAATACAAAAACATTTTCATTAACAATTTCCAATTTAAAAAAAAAAAATTATTATCCGACGTGCAATTGTTCTATCAAGTTGTAATGAACACTGAAAATAAAACGAAATTAAAATCGCATGTAAATTATTCTTTTTTATTTTTTATCTGAGCAAAACATTTGATGAGGCTTGTATTTAATTTTTGGTATTCAATTTTTTAGAATATTCTTGTTTGTGTTAGTTGTGTTTTTGTCACACTTTATTTTTAAAAAAAAATATATACACGAAACAAAAAAAATTAAAAAAAAATCGTAATTCGATATAAGTATTCCAGAAAAATCATCGTGTGACTTGGCTAGAAGATATAGAGGCATTGGATTGACAACAATTTATTTAATTTTAATGTAACTAAAATAACAAATACAGCATCAAGAAAACGCTTCAATCACATTTGTTCTTGTTCGTGGTCATGCCATACAAGTAATAATCAAAGAAAGTAAGGTACAAACAATAATCTATATATACATATATAATATATTGTTTTACCACTATTTGTAACATACCATGGTTCTTCACGACTACTATTTTTATTTTTTTTTACGTTGTTTTTTTTATGATTTTGTTCTTATTAAAGCTTTTTGTCAGCTAGAGATATGTCGGCTAGAGAAAATAATTCAATCATATTGGTATAATAATATTAATAATAATAATAATAATAATAATAATAATAATAATAATAATAATAATAATAATGATAATAATAATAATAATAATAATAATAATAATAATAATAATGATAATAATAATAATAATAATAATAATAATAATAATAATAATAATAAAAATAATAATAATAATAATAATAATAATAATAATAATAATATTAATAATAATAATATCAGATCCATAATAATGCCCTCTTTTCGCCTGTCTGGACAGCACAGTCTCTCATTCTTCTTGGGATCTCCGTTTGAGTTCCGCTGTCCATTCTTTTTGTGCATGTTTTCCGGCTCCACAAGCTTTTTAACGTGTCCAAGGCATCCAGGAGCACCGCCATGCCATCTTTTATTTCCGAGCTGACGTTCGTTTGCCTGAGAGTTGCAGCTCTCATTTTGGCCAGAACACCATCAGTCTTCTGGAATATTTCTCCGACATTAGCCTCCATTCTGCCTTCGTGCTCATTTTCCCTTACCGCCGCCGGTGGTGAGGAATTTGAGCGAGCTGCAGTTGGAGGTGTACGCAGCAATACAGGGCACCGTCTAAAAGGACTATTTGATGGGCTCTCCTCAAATCCCCTTCTTGAAGTACCTTCATCCTTCTCCATCTTCTTCATCGTCTCAGTATGTTTTTTATTTCTTTCATTCATATTTTGTTCCCACGAGTATATAATAATAATAATAATAATAATAATAATAATAATAATAATAATAATAATAATAATAATAATAATAATAATAATAATAATAATAATAATAATAATAATAATAATAATAATAATAATAATAATAATAATAATAATAATAATAATAATAATAATAATAATAATAATAATAATAATAATAATAATAATAATAATAATAATAATAATAATAATAATAATAATAATAATAATAATAATAATAATAATAATAATAATAATAATAATAATAATAATAATAATAATAATAATAATAATAATAATAATAATAATAATAATAATAATAATAATAATAATAATAATAATAATAATAATAATAATAATAATAATAATAATAATAATAATAATAATAATAATAATAATAATAATAATAATAATAATAATAATAATAATAATAATAATAATAATAATAATAATAATAATTTTTTTTTTTTTTTTTTTTTTTTAGAAGGGAAAATCCTTTATGGATGAAGGGCGCACGTGCGTCCAACAAATGTCGGAGTCTCCCATATTGGGCATACCGACTAAAAAACCTCCCGCTCTCCACGGACACTAGCCTGGAACCGTTTGTCACATTACTTCGGGCTAGGTCCAATGCCATCGCCTTGAAGGCTGCTGCCTAGCCAAAGTCTGTAGGTTGGACCTCTGTGGTGTCTAGGTCCACCTTCTTTTTCCGCAGTATTTTCTGCGCAAAGAGTGACAAACTGTCCCACGCTCCCCTACCCTGTAAAATGTGGCCCACCACTGTGTCCGGAGAGAACCGCGGTACAACTTCCCTTAGCTGCACACGCTCTCGAGCCCACCTTTCACAGATGAAAAAAGTGTGCTCAGCATCATCGTGCATGTGGCAATATATGCACTCCGCTGAACGTGCCTTCCCCATCTTGTGCAGATAGGCCCGAAAGTATCCATGTCCACTCAGCAGCTGAGTGAAGTAGTAATCTACCTCTCCATGTCGTCTTTCTACCCATGGGGTAACCTCCCCGATGAGCCGCCTCGTCCATATCCCTCGTTCCTCCAGTTCCCAGTTCTCCTGCCATTGTCGAAGCGTGCGATTCCGCTCTTCCTTCTGCACTGACTCTATATTTCCTTCGGCCTTTCTCCGGTATATCGCCTGACGCTCCCTTGCGAGTAGGGCAATTGGAATGACGCCAGCGATAACCAGGACAGCTGGCTCCGAGACAGTTCTGTAAGCAGACGCCACTCGCAACGCCGCCAGCCTTTGGACCCGACCCAGCCTTATCCGATAGCACTCCTTTGCGATAGCATGACCCCATATCTCGGCACCATACAGCAAGACTGATTGGACCGCGGACATCAGTAGCCGCCTCCGACTCGATCTTGGTCCACCTATGTTGGCCATCAATCGAGCCAGCGCCATGACACCATTTGCGGCCCTGTCAGCAGTCTTCTTGATCTGCTCAAAGTAATTTAGCCTGCTGTCAATCATGATGCCGAGATATTTTACCGCCCGTCTTGTCTGCACCTCTTCTTCGCCGATGCGCATCTGGAGCTCAAGGTTCATCCTCCTTTTTGTCAGCACTACGACCTCCGTCTTGCTCAATGCCAACGACAGTCCGCGGCTGTCCATCCAAGAAAGGATGGACCGCATGGTCTGATTGAGCTTCAATTGGGCGAGCTCCACGTTTCGCGCTGCTATCAGTACGGCAACGTCGTCCGCATATCCGACCAGTATTGACTCATCCGGCATGTTTAATCGCAACAGACTGTCGTATGCGGCATTCCAAAGGTCGGGACCGAGGATTGAACCTTGTGCTGCACCTCCAGAGACAGTGATACTCCCTTGTCCTTCAGTCGTATCGAAGAGTACTGTACGGTCGTCAAGGTAGTCGCTGATCATTCCTAGCAGATATTCCGGAACACGAAATTCCTGCTCTAGAGCTTGGAGCATGTCGCTCCATCTGGCCGAATTAAACGCATTTTTCACGTCTAAAGTCACAAGGAGGACTATACGACGTGAGAAATGGTTGTGGTCCTCGGCCCTGCTCATCGCAGATGTGACTTCCACAATGGCATCTGCTGTGGAACGACCAGCCCTGAAACCGTACTGACGCGGAGACAAACCTCCAGCTGCCTCGATGGCAGACAACAGCCTTGGCTTGAGTAACTTCTCAAGAACCTTTCCCGCAGTGTCCAGCATGCAGAGCGGACGGTATGAGGAAGGCAGCTCCGGGTCTCCTTTCTCCTTGCTGATTAGTACCAGCCTAGCTGTCTTCCAACACTTGGGGAAAATTCCCGCTGAGAGACAGGCATTGTACATACTCAACAGAATATTCGGATTATACCGAAAAACCAGCTTTAATATCTCTCCTTGGATACCGTCTGGACCTGGGGCCTTCTTGACCTTGAGAGATTGGATGGCCACTTCCAGCTCCTCCATTGTAAACGGGGAAGCGCCATCCCGGTTGTATACTCTAGCAGCTCGCTGGAGATGCACTGGAAAGAGGGCTTTAACTAGGCGCGTTGTGGTCCGCATGTCCATGGGCGGAGGGGTTTTCAGTGCCCCAATTTTCTGGGTTACAATTTTGTAACCTAAGCCCCATGGATCTGAGTTTATATCCTCTCTCAGTGCTTCCCAGCATCTCGCCTTGCTGTGATTGATTGCACGTCGCAACTGGCGCTTTTTCTCCTTGTGGTCCGAGGACCTGATCCTAACCTCCTCCTCCGTTCTAGCTCTCTGAGCCTTTCTCCGCAGTCGGAGACAATCTCTCCGGAGGTCAGCTATCTCGGCTGTCCACCAGTACATTGGCTGTTTTCCATGAGGAATTCGCCTCCGAGGCATTGAGCGGTCGCAGGCTAGGGTGATTTGACGTAGAGTGGCATCCACCAACGGCCCTGCCTGGTGAGGGGTTGCAGGCTGCCCCTCGACCTGCATTTGGACACCTCCCCGGATGATCGCTGCAAATACCGCTTCGTCAATTCTCCCCATGTTCCAGCGCTGTGGTCTGCTATTTATTGTTCTTTGGAGTTGCCGCCTCTCACGGACCACGAATACAATGTACTGATGGTCACTGCCCGTGTAGTCCTCGATCACATGCCAGCCTTCGACCAAAGCGGCCAAACGCTCACAGGCAAAGGATACGTCGGGAATGGTTTCTGAATACCCCGGTCGACGAAAAGTAGATGTCGAGCCGACATTCAGCACAAGTAAACCGGTTCTGGATGCCAACCCTAACACCTCGCTTCCCCTTGAGTCAGGGTAGGGCATTCCCCACTCGGTTGCCTTAGCGTTGAAATCGCCACCAATCACTACGCGACCCGTCGTGTTCAAAACCGTATCCTCAAGGTTCGCCAATTTCGCTCGGAAATCCGCTATGACTTCGTTGGGTGTCAGATAGACGCTTATAAATGTGATATCCGCGTATTTAACCCAGACGAACCCACGCCCGCGCCCATGCTCTCGTACCGGGATTTTCGCTGCATCAGGTATCCAAATGGCCGCCGTACCAAGCTCGTCCGAGAACCAAGAAGTGGTTCTGTCCATATACTGCTCACTAATGAGCAGTATGTCGGAACTCTTCTCCCGAGCAAGCTGATGCAGGAGGTCATCTGCCACTCGGCTACGATTTAAGTTTGCCTGGAGGATGCTGATCATTTTCCAGTCTCTTTGGCCTTTCTCAGAGCGTCTCTGAACACCTTGCATAACCCTGTGCCTAGAGTGTGGCCTAGACTTTCCTGTTGCACACCCGCTTCGGCACAGAGTATGCAGTGTGCCTTTTCTTTACAGGCCTTAGCAACATGACCCTCCTTTCCGCAGCGGTAGCAGGCTTTGCTTCGGTCAGGTCCCCTGCAAGAACCAGCCACGTGACCGTAATTTAGACACCTGTAGCAGCGTTTGACATCGGTCCGTGACGTAACCCTGCAAGAAACCCATCCTACTTTGAGCCTTCCCTGCTTCAGCAGCTTTTCGGCAGCTTGCTCAGGAAGTTCAACGATGGCTGTCAGTTGTGACCTCGAATTTGGCGCTGTAAGACCAACCCTCATTACTGCGATATCTCCGAGATCCCTCCTCAGTGCCTGCTCCACTTCAGTCCGCTCAGTAAGGCAGTCCAAATCGTTCACTGCTACGGACCTCATCTGTACGATGCTCTTCACGCTACCTAGAGTGCCCACTGCATCTTCTAGGGCCTTTGTGAAACTTCCCAAGCTTTTCTGGCCGGTGATTTCAAGAAGAACCTTGCCATCCCGTGTTTGCCGGATTGCCTTTATTTCCGCACCTGTTTCCTCCGGTTTAACTTTCGCCTTGATGCTTCTTAGGACATCCGCATATGATTTACCCTCCGCTGGCTTGATGGTAACGGCGGGCCGACGTCCTTTGGTTCTTAATTTTTTGGCATTTACCGCTACTTTATCTTGGGAAGCTTCAGGTACTTTTGTCTTAGGCTCTTCGGCTGTAAGATTTTTTGTTCTTCGCCTGGCCCTCCTCTTTTTCCTCTTTACTTCTGTCCACTGCTGTACGTTGGCGGAAAGTGGAGGAGTCATTTCCTTCTCTTTCTTCTTTTTAGGTATGGCCGCTTTTTCCGCCGGGCTAGTAGCTCCTCTTTTCAGCATTCCACTTGTGACTATTTCTGGCAGCATCACAGTCATCGTTTTTTGGGCTTTCGTGGTATCAAATGCCCTCTTTTCGCCAGTCTGGACAGCACAGTCTCTCATTTTTCTTGGGATCTCCGTTTGAGTTCCGCTGTCCATTCTTTTTGTGCATGTTTTCCGGCTCCACAAGCTTTTTAACGTGTCCAGGGCATCCTGGAGCACCGCCATGCCATCTTTTATTTCCGAGCTGACGTTCGTTTGCCTGAGAGTTGCAGCTCTCATTTTGGCCAGAACACCATCAGTCTTCTGGAATATTTCTCCGACATTAGCCTCCATGCTGCCTTCGTGCTCATTTTCCCTTACCACCGCCGGTGGTGAGGAATTTGAGCGAGCTGCAGTTGGAGGTGTACGCAGTAATACCGGGCACCGTCTAAAAGGACTATTTGATGGGCTCTCCTCAAATCCCCTTCTTGAAGTACCTTCATCCTTCTCCATCTTCTTCATCGTCTCAGTATGGTTTTTTTTTTCTTTCATTCATATTTTGTTCCCACGAGTAAGGCGAGAAAATCGGTCCGCCCCCGCAGAGCTCCCATACGGGGGTAAGGCTTTTACACTCAGAGGCTGCCAGATATCTGAGGACACCGTTTGCGACTGGGCTAGTTTTTATACAGGGCCCCCAGCCTAGCTGATTATCGGCACGGTACGTATGACACCTTAATCCGGCCCTGTTGATTGCCATTTGGTTTCAGGTCTCATCTTTGAACAGGGTATATAATAATAATAATAATAATAATAATAATAATAATAATAATAATAATAATAATAATAATAATAATAATAATAATAATAATAATAATAATAATAATAATAATAATAATAATAATAATAATAATAATAATAATAATAATAATAATAATAATAATAATAATAATAATAATAATAATAATAATAATAATAATAATAATAATAATAATAATAATAATAATAATAATAATAATAATAATAATAATAATAATAATAATAATAATAATAATAATAATAATAATAATAATAATAATAATAATAATAATAATAATAATAATAATAATAATAATAATAATAATAATAATAATAATAATAATAATAATAATAATAATAATAATAATAATAATAATAATAATAATAATAATAATAATAATAATAATAATAATAATAATAATAATAATAATAATAATAATAATAATAATAATAATAATAATAATAATAATAATAATAATAATAATAATAATAATAATAATAATAATAATAATAATAATAATAATAATAATAATAATAATAATAATAATAATAATAATAATAATAATAATAATAATAATAATAATAATAATAATAATAATAATAATAATAATAATAATAATAATAATAATAATAATAATAATAATAATAATAATTAATAATAATAATAATAATAATAATAATAATAATAATAATAATAATAATAATAATAATAATAATAATAATAATAATAATAATAATAATAATAATAATAATAATAATAATAATAATAATAATAATAATAATAATAATAATAATAATAATAATAATAATAATAATAATAATAATAATAATAATAATAATAATAATAATAATAATAATAATAATAATAATAATAATAATAATAATAATAATAATAATAATAATAATAATAATAATAATAATAATAATAATAATAATAATAATAATAATAATAATAATAATAATAATAATAATAATAATAATAATAATAATAATAATAATAATAATAATAATAATAATAATAATAATAATAATAATAATAATAATAATAATAATAATAATAATAATAATAATAATAATAATAATAATAATAATAATAATAATAATAATAATAATAATAATAATAATAATAATAATAATAATAATAATAATAATAATAATAATAATAATAATAATAATAATAATAATAATAATAATAATAATAATAATAATAATAATAATAATAATAATAATAATAATAATAATAATAATAATAATAATAATAATAATAATAATAATAATAATAATAATAATAATAATAATAATAATAATAATAATAATAATAATAATAATAATAATAATAATAATAATAATAATAATAATAATAATAATAATAATAATAATAATAATAATAATAATAATAATAATAATAATAATAATAATAATAATAATAATAATAATAATAATAATAATAATAATAATAATAATAATAATAATAATAATAATAATAATAATAATAATAATAATAATAATAATAATAATAATAATAATAATAATAATAATAATAATAATAATAATAATAATAATAATAATAATAATAATAATAATAATAATAATAATAATAATAATAATAATAATAATAATAATAATAATAATAATAATAATAATAATAATAATAATAATAATAATAATAATAATAATAATAATAATAATAATAATAATAATAATAATAATAATAATAATAATAATAATAATAATAATAATAATAATAATAATAATAATAATAATAATAATAATAATAATAATAATAATAATAATAATAATAATAATAATAATAATAATAATAATAATAATAATAATAATAATAATAATAATAATAATAATAATAATAATAATAATAATAATAATAATAATAATAATAATAATAATAATAATAATAATAATAATAATAATAATAATAATAATAATAATAATAATAATAATAATAATAATAATAATAATAATAATAATAATGATAATAATAATAATAATAATAATAATAATAATAATAATAATAATAATAATAATAATAATAATAATAATAATAATAATAATAATAATTTTTTATTTTTTTTTTTTTTTGCTTTTTTACGGTTATAGATGGTGTCGCGGGGAAAATCTGCTTAACAGACTACCGAGTGCCGGGTTGGTCGGTTTCTTTTTGCATTACACTAAGACGCACTGCAAAAAAGGAACCAACCGACCGGCTAAAAACCCCCACCATCTGTTCCCTTGACCCACGATGTATATCCCAGTTTGGAACCGCGTTAGCATTTCTTCAAACTGACGAAAAAGTGCTGGCTTCGGTGTTTCCGTGTGAATTATCCCGTTCGCTCTTCTCTGCATATATCTATCGACAGCGGCAGACTGAAAAATAAATTCTACTGTCCCTCTTCTAATATTATTACTAAAAACAATATTAATTTTCTAAGCCTTTTCTATTATGGCTAGGTTATTTCCCATTTACAAACAAAAACTATTCTAAACAGAGCTATATAATCCCTAGAGGTGCTGTCTTGAAGTAGCTTCCAACATGTCAAGCTGCCTCAAAACGCTGGACTAGGTTATTTCTGTTTACATCTATTCTACAAATAACTAGAAAACTAAAAACTATTCTATACAGAGCTACATAGTCCCTAGAGGTGCTGCCTTGAAGCAGCTTCCAGCATGTTAAGCTGCCTCAAGATGCTGGACTAGGTTATTTCTGTTCTACATCTAATCTACAAATAGCTACTTGACTCCCAAAATCGTTTTGCGTAGGCCCGACTATTTGGCGAGTTACTATCTACTTCCATATGTAACAAAAATAACAAAAAAACAGTACTACTGTGCTACATAACAAAACAGCGATACGTTTTATCTAATTTCGGTCATAAATCTACCGAGATCTACCACACGCCGACAGCATCAGCAGTAACTAGTGTCGCAGAGTTAAATTTGTTGTTAATTTAACAAAAACAAAACTGCGGCACCAGTAAGCCTGTATGCCACCGGTGCCAAGCAGACCACGCCAGACTCAAAAGCAGAAACCCGACTACACTGAGGTCTATTTCCTAACTTAGAAGATCTATTCCGAATCTTCTAAGTAGCCCAGTCTCTTCTTCTTTCGTAATACCGCCTCGACGTAGACTGACACGGCGTTCCAATTTTCTTCCGTGTCTACCATTATGGTGGTTATATTATCCGGCGTAACATCCCCTACCATTCGAGTTAGAACGCTTCTTTCCTCCGCTGCGACGTCGCACTCGAAAAAAGTGTGCTCGACCGTATCTTCCGCTGTGTCGCAGTGGCGACATCGCGGACTGTTTACTTGATTCATTCTGAATAAATAAGCTCGAAAGTATCCATGCCCCGAGAGCATTTGCGTGGTATAGAAGTTCACTTCGCCGTGCCTCCGGTTAACCGAAACCGCTAGTTGTGGTATCAATCTTGCGGTCCAGCGTCCTCTGTGTTCCCCATTCCATTGTTCTTGCCATTTTTATAGGCTTTGTCTCCTCGCGTCTCTTGACACTTCTTTTCTGTCCCTTCCCGCAGCCATATTATATATCTGCTTCCTCTCTCGGGCTAACAATGTTATCGGTATCACGCCTGCAATAACATTTACAGCTGGGTATGAAACCGTCCGGTAGGAGCACGCTACCCGCAGAGCCCCTCTTCGTTGTACCGCTTCCATGGGCTTCCGGCTATAATCTCTATTTAGGGCATCTGCCCAAATCTCCCCACCGTACAGGAGCACTGAATGTGTCGTGGACATTAACAGCCTCCTTTTGCACGGTGAGGGTCCACCGATGTTCGCCATTAATCTGCTCAAATTCTTGGTTATCACGGCCGCCTTGTCTGTAGCTTTTTTGATATGCCTCCAAAAATTTAGTTTGGTATCCAACATGACACCAAGATACCTCGAAGCTTCCTTAGTTTGAATGACCACAGGCCCCACTTCCATTGGCACAATGGTTCTCATCCTCTTTTTTGTGAGTAGCACAATTTCGGTTTTTGTTTCCGCAAGCTCTAAGCCGTGTCTGTTCATCCAGCTACTCACTCTTCTCATGACTTGATTCAATCTGATTTGCGCATCTTCCATGGTCCAAGCTGATATTATTGCACCTAGGTCGTCTGCAAAGCCTACTAGAGTTATATCATCTGGCATTTCTGCCTCCAGCAAGCTATTGTATAATATATTCCACAGGTTCGGTCCTAGGATCGATCCTTGTGCTGCGCCGGATGTTACGCTTTTGGTTACACTGCCGATCTTGGTTTCATACTGAAGGCTGCGTTCTCTCAGGTAGTCTTTTACCATCCTGAGCAGATATGCTGGAATGCTGAAATTTTTTTCCAGGGCATCAATCATGTCTTCCCATCTTGCCGAGTTGAAGGCGTTCTTCACGTCCAAGGTAACAAAGACAACTATTCTTCTTGAGAAATGGTTCCTTGCTTCCGCCGCTTCTACCTTTTCCATTACTATTCGTATTGCATCTATTGTTGATCTTCCTTGTCTGAATCCGAATTGCATATCTGACAGACCGCCGGTCGTTCGTATCGCCTCTTCTATTCTGGGTTTCAATAGCCTTTCGAGGAGCTTTCCAGCCGTGTCCAGCATACACAGTGGTCTGAACGAGGACGGTGAGACTCTGCCGCCTTTCCCTTTGTCGATTAAGACAAGTCGAGCTACCTTCCATCTTTTGCTGAAAAAGCCTTCTTTTAGACATGTGTTGTACATATTCAGCATCATTTGCGGGCAAGTTTCCACCACGGCTTTGATGACTTCCGCTGGAATCCCGTCAGGGCCTGGAGCTTTCTTATTCTTCATAGTTTTTGTTGCTTCCACAAGTTCTTCCTGCGTGAAAGCTGGTACTTCCTCTGGTGAAACCATCACATCACTCCAGTTTCTTATCGGGTGCGCTGGGAATAAAATATCTACTATATTTTCCATCGAGCTCTCTTCGATTGAATTTGTTGCTGTAGCTATTTTCAACTTCTTCATGACTATCTTGTATCCAAGCCCCCACGGGTCACTGTTAACATCTTCGCAAAGCTTTTTCCATTCAACCTTTTTGCTCAATTTTATGGTTTTCCTGAGTGTTTTGCGGCTTATTTTATATGCTGCCATTTTTCCCGTTGCATCCGCTCTGTTCCGTGATCGCTGTGCAATTCTTCGAAGATGCTGACACCTTCTTCGTAGCTCCGCTATTTCTTCATTCCACCAGTATACCGGTTTTCTTTTTGTAAATTTCCTCTTTCGCGGCATTGATTCCTCGCAGGCTAGTATGAGTGCACTCATTGTCTGCTCTACCACTGCCTCAGCTTTTATCCTACCTTCTAGCTCTACACCTGCCTGCATTGTGTCACCTAGGCTATATCTAAGTGATTCACTCAATCTTCTAGTATCGAGTTTATTCACGTTATATCTAGAAGTTTCCGTTGTGATCTCGGATATCATTTCTTCTCTAATATTTATATTGAATGTAATGTACTGATGATCGCTCCCTGTGTAGTCCTCCATTACTACCCAATCAGTAATAAATCCCGCTATATTCTGTGTAGCCAGGGAGATGTCCGGTATTGTTTCTGCGTACCCTGGTCGCCGAAACGTTGTTGTGCTTCCGGAGTTTATGATTATCAGCCCTTGTCTGGCTGCCATGTCTAAAATCTGCGATCCTCTGCTGTTCGTGGTGGGCATTCCCCACTCCACTGCTTTTGCATTAAAATCGCCACCGATAATTTTCTGCCCCTCTTGTTCCGATACTGCGTCCTCTAGATTCTCGATCATCTCCTGGTATTCCTGCGCCGTTTGGTTTGGTGTTAAATAGCAGCTTATGATGGTGAACTGGCTACTCTTAACCCAAACGAAGCCATTTCCGGCCCCATGTTCCAATGCGTGTATTTTTCCAGGGTTTGGGATCCAGATTGCCGCCGTGTCGGTGACATCTGAGAACCAGTTGTTTCTGCTCCGGTGGACGTACTGCTCGCTGATTATTAGAGCATCAATTTCTTTTTCAAGCGTGATCTGTGTTAAGTGATCATCTGCTACTCGACTTCTATGCATATTTCCTTGAAGAACTTTTATCATCTTCTATTTTTTCTGACTTCCTCAAGAGCTCTCCGAAATGCACTGCAGTCTTTCGTACCTGACACATGGCTCGTTGCCTTTGCCTTAATTTCCGTACACAGGATACATTTCGCAGCTTGCGTGCAGCTTTTAATCTTGTGACCTTTCTGTCCACATTTATAGCACGTATCCTCTCGGTTAGGCGCTTTGCAGTCTCTTCTGAAGTGTCCAAAGTTCATGCACCTATAACAGCGCACTACTGGTGTTCTTTCCCGTATTCTACATCTGATTAGCCCTATTCTGATCTTTGCTGTCTTCAGGAGTTCCCTGGCGTCTTTTTCCTCCATTTCTATAATGGCCAGCATTTGCTCTCTGTTGTTCGGTTTAGTTAGGCTGAACCTACATTGGACTTCCTTTCCCAAGTCTCTATTAAGTGCTGCTTGCACCTTTTCGCTTGTAGTGAGACTATCCAAGTCCCGTATCTCCAATGTTGTTTTGGCCGTTAGTTCTTTAACGTATGCCATTTTCCCTAGACTCTTTCGGAGTTCCTCCTTGATTTCCTCCTTTCCTTCTGCCTTATTGCTTAATTCCAGCAGAACCGCTCCGTTTTGTGTCTTCCGGATTCTTTTTATGTCGGCTTTGGAAGCGTCTGGGTTTACTCGCTCTCGTATTTCCCTCAGAATCTCAGCATATGTTTTGCCTTCGGCGGGCTTAATTATAATGCCCTCTGGTCGCGGCCTTTTAAACTGCCTACTCCTTCTTCTTCTGCTTCTCCTTCTCTTTCCTTCGCCGTTTTCTTTTTTCCAAGCACTTTGGCTGTTCGTTGCCCCTTTTTCCCTTGGGAGGCGTCGCTGTCTAGAAGTATCTCCTTCACCTAGCGGTCGGTTAAAGGTTTTATTTTTGTTGTTTTGGACGACTATCCATTCGCATTCGCCTCGGTTTTCAACAGTTTTCCTTTTTCTGGGTGGTGGGGTTTCTGAATAATAATAATAATAATAATAATAATTTTTTTTTTTTTTTTTTTTTTCGTAGGTCGGTGGTGAAAACCTTTTATAGGTATCTTGAAGGGTCCGCACTTCAAGGGTATGTGAGACTCCCATGATCTTGTTCGGTCTACTCCCCAAATACACCAGCTCCTTTTCCCACGGTGAAACCAACCCGGAACCGCTTTCGCATTACTTCAAGTTGGGCCGTGCTTGTTCCTTTTTTTTAATTTATTTTTATGATTCTTTTTCTAGGTTCTCTAAATATCTGAGCTGTTTCTTCCTGCGTAGTATTAATTCTATGTATTTAGCTATTGCATTCCATTTTTCGTGGTTTTCAAGCATTACAGAAATTATATTTTCTGATGTTAATTCTCCTACTGCTACTATTAAAGATTCTCTTTCTGTTTCTGCTAAATCACATTCGAAAAAAGTGTGATGCGCTGTGTCATGTGTTGCGCTGCAGTGACTGCATCCTGGATTGTTTCCTTTGCCCATCTTGTAGAGGTAGGATCGAAAATATCCGTGGCCTGATAGGAACTGAGTGATGTAAAAATTTACTTCTCCATGGTGTCGGTTAAACCAGACTTCTACTTGTGGGATTAATCTAGCCGTCCATGGCCCGTGCTGATCATTACTCCAGTGTTCTTGCCATCTTGTCATCGTGTACCTTCTTTCCTCTGCTACAATGACATCTCGGCTCGTTGCTTGATCCCTTATATATATATTTCTTCGTTCTTGCGCTACAAATCAAACGGAATCACGCCCGCGAATACCATGACCGCCGAATGCGAAACTGTTCGATAGGAGCACGCGACCCGGAGAGCCCCTCTTCGTTGCACCGCTGCTATGCATTTTTTACAATACCTCTTGTCCATCGCATGTGCCCAGATTTCAGCTCCGTATAGAAGGATTGATTCTGCGGTTTTCATAATGATTCGTCTTTTTTCTGGTTTGGGTTCTCCAATGTTTGCCAAAAGTTGACTTAGCTTGATTGTAGCTTCTGCTGCTTTATCTGCTACTTTTTGGATTTGTTGCCAAAATGTTAGCCTTGTATCAATAGTAACTCCTAAGTAATTTGCTGATTCTTTGGTCATTATTGTTTCTGGACCTACTTGCATTGGAATTATAGTTGGTATTCTTTTCTTAGTTAACATAACGATTTCTGTTTTTGCCGTTGCTAATAATAATAATAATAATAATAATAATAATAATAATAATAATAATAATAATAATAATAATTTTTTTTTTTTTTTTGTTTTTTTTTTTTTTTTTTTAGAAGGGAAAATCCTTTATGGGTGAAGGGCGCACGTGCGTCCAACAATGTCGGAGTCTCCCATATTGGGCATACCGACTAAAAAACCTCCCGCTCTCCACGGACACTAGCCTGGAACCGTTTGTCACATTACTTCGGGCTAGGTCCAATGCCTTCGCCTTGAAGGCTGCTGCCTAGCCAAAGTCTGTAGGTTGGATCTCTGTGGTGTCTAGGTCCACCTTCTTTTTCCGCAGTATTTTCTGCGCAAAGAGTGACAAACTGTCCCACGCTCCCCTACCCTGTAAAATGTGGCCCACCACTGTGTCCGGAGAGAACCGCGGTACAACTTCCCTTATCTGCATACGCTCTCGAGCCCACCTTTCACAGATGAAAAAAGTGTGCTCAGCATCATCGTTCATGTGGCAATATATGCACTCCGCTGAACGTGCCTTCCCCATCTTGTGCAGATAGGCCCGAAAGTATCCATGTCCACTCAGCAGCTGAGTGAAGTAGTAATCTACCTCTCCGTGTCGACGTTCTACCCATGGGGTAACCTCCCCGATGAGCCTCCTCGTCCATATCCCTCGTTCCTCCAGTTCCCAGTTCTCCTGCCATTGCCGAAGCGTGCGATTCCGCTCTTCCTGCTGCACTGACTCTATATTTTCTTCGGCCTTTCTCCGGTATATCGCCTGACGCTCCCTTCCAAGTAGTGCAATTGGAATGACGCCAGCGATAGCCAGGACAGCTGGCTCCGAGACAGTTCTGAAAGCAGACGCCACTCGCAACGCCGCCAGCCTTTGGACCCGACCCAGCCTTATCCGATAGCACTCCTTTGCGAGAGCATGACCCCATATCTCGGCACCATACAGCAAGACTGACTAGACCGCAGACATCAGTAGCCGCCTCCGACTCGATCTTGGTCCACCTATGTTGGCCACCAATCGAGCCAGCGCCATGACACCATTTGCGGCCCTGTCAGCAGTATTCTTGATCTGCTCAAAGTAATTTAGCCTGCTGTCAATCATGATGCCGAGATATTTTACCGCCCGTTTTGTCTGCACCTCTTCTTCGCCGATGCGCATCTGGAGTTCAAGGTTCATCCTCCTTTTTGTCAGCACTACGATCTCCGTCTTGCTCAATGCCAACGACAGTCCGCGGCTGTCCATCCAAGAAAGGATGGACCGCATGGTTTGATTGAGCTTCAGTTGGGCGAGCTCCACGTTTCGCGCTGCTATCAGCACGGCAACGTCGTCCTCATATCCGACGAGCATTGATTCATCCGGCATGTTTAAGCGCAACAGACTGTCGTAGGCGGGATTCCAAAGGTCGGGACCGAGGATTGAACCTTGTGCTGCACCTCCAGAGACAGTGATACTCCCTTGTCCTTCAGTCGTATCGAAGAGTACTGTACGGTCGTCAAGGTAGTCGCTGATCATTCCTAGCAGATATTCTGGAACACGAAATTCCTGCTCTAGAGCTTGAAGCATGTCGCTCCATCTGGCCGAATTAAACGCATTTTTCACGGCTAAAGTCACAAGGAGGACTATACGACGTGAAAAATGGTTGTGGTCCTCGGCTCTGCTCATCGCAGATGTAACTTCCACAATGGCATCTGCTGTGGAACGACCAGCCCTGAAACCGTACTGATGCGGTGACAAACCTCCGGCTGCCTCGATGGCAGACAACAGCCTTGGCTTGAGTAACTTCTCTAGAACTTTTCCAGCAGTGTCCAGCATGCACAGCGGACGGTATGAGGAAGGTAGCTCCGGGTCTCCTTTCTCCTTGCTGATAAGTACCAGCCTAGCTGTCTTCCAACACTTGGGGAAAATTCCCGCTGAAAGACAGGCGTTGTACATACTCAACAGAATATTCGGATTATACCGAAAAACCAGCTTCAATACCTCTCCTTGGATACCGTCTGGACCTGGGGCCTTCTTGACCTTGAGGGATTGGATGGCCACTTCCAGCTCCTCCATTGTAAACGGAGAAGCGGAGAAGCAGCTCGCTGGGAATGCACTGGAAAGAGGGCATTAACTAGATGCGTTGTGGTGCGCATGTCCATGGGCGGAGGGGTTTTCAGTGCCCCAATTTTCTGGGTTACAATTTTGTAACATAAACCCCATGGATCTGAGTTTATATCCTCTCTCAGCGCTTCCCAGCATCTCGCCTTGCTGTGATTGATTGCACGTCGCAACTGGCGTTTTTTCTCCTTGTGATCCGAGGACCTGAGCCTAACCTCCTCTTCCGTTCTAGCTCTCTGAGCCTTTCTCCTCAGTCGGAGACAATCTCTCCGGAGGTCAGCTATCTCGGCTGTCCACCAGAACATAGGCTGTTTTCCATGAGGAATTCGCCTCCGAGGCATTGAGCGGTCACAGGCTAGAGTGATTTGACGCAGAGTGGAGTCAACCAATGGCCCTGCCTCGCGAGAGCTTGCAGGCTGCCCTTCAACCTGCATTTGGAAACCTCCCAGGATGACCGCTGCAAATACTGTTTCGTCAATTCTCCCCATGTTCCAGCGCTGTAGTCTGCTAGTAATTGTTCTTTGGAGTTGCCTTCTCTCACGGACCACGAATACAATGTACTGATGGTCACTGCCCGTGTAGTCCTCGATCACATGCCAGCCTTCGACCAAAGCGGCCAAGCGCTCACAGGCAAAGGATACGTCGGGAATGGTTTCTGAGTACCCCGGTCGACGGAAAGTAGATGCCGAGCCAACATTCAGAACAAGTAGACCCGTTCTGGATGCAAACCCTAGCACCTCGCTTCCCCTCGAGTCAGGGTAAGGCATTCCCCACTCCGTTGCCTTAGCGTTGAAATCGCCACCAATCACTATGCGACCCGTCGTTTTCAGAACCGTATCCTCAAGGTCCGCCAATTTCGCTCGGAAATCCGCTATGGCCTCGTTGGGTGTCAGGTAAACACTTATAAAAGTGATATCCGTATGTTTCACCCATACGAACCCACGCCCGCGCCCATGATCTCGTACCGAAATTTTCGCTGGGTCAGGTATCCAGATGGCAGCCGTACCCAGCTCGTCCGAGAACCAAGAAGTGGTTTTGTCCTTATACTGCTCACTAATGAGCAGTATGTCGGAACTCTTCTCCCGAACAAGCTGATACAGAAGGTCATCTGCCACTCGGCTTCGGTTTAGGTTTGCCTGGAGGACGCTGATCATTTCCCTGTCTCTTTGGCCTTTCTCAGAGCATCTCTGAACACCTTGCATAACCCTGTGCCTAGAGCGTGTTCTAAATTTCCATGATGCTCGCCCGCATCGGCACAGAGTATGCAGTGGGCTTTCCCTTTACAGGCCTTAGCGATATGTCCCTTCTTTCCGCAGCGGTAGCAGGCTTTGCCTCGGTCTGGTCCCCTGCAAGAGCCAGCCATGTGACCGAAACTCAGACACCTGTAGCAATGTGTGACATCAGTCCTTGGCTTAACCCTGCAGTAAACCCATCCTACCTTGAGCCTTCCCTGCTTCAGCAGCTTTATGGCAGCTTGTTCGGCTAGGTCAACGATTGCAGCTTTCTGCCCCCAATTATTTTCCGTCGTCAGCCCAACCCTGAAAACCCCTATTTCCGGGATATCTCGCCGTATTGCGTCCTCCACTTCCACTTTTGTGGCAACGCATTCCAAATCCCGAATCACAATACTGCATTTTGGTTCAAGGCCATTTACTGTAGCCTTGTCCCCCAATACTCCTTTAATCGCTTCCCTGAAGGCTTCTCGATTTTTGGTCCCAGCACCTAGTTCTATTAGGAGACCTCCAGACCTGGTCTGCCGGACTTCTTTAATTTCAGTCCCCCAGTCTTCTGGCTTAACTCCTCCTTTGATATCAGCCAGCACCTGAGCGTAGGAGCGTCCGTCGTTTGATCGTATATGCACTGCGTCAGGTTTCGTTTTTTTCGAACTTCTCTGAGGCATTTCCGCGACAGTCTTAGCCACCATTTTCTCTGGAGGATTTTCAACTGCCGCCTTCAACAGACGCTTCTTTTTTGGTTGGACCTTTATCCACTCCAGTGTCTCTCGCTGGTTTTGCCCGGCTGCTTTTTTTTTCTTCTTTTTACGCCGATCGTCAGCCTGTTCAGCAGGGCTTGAGGCAGGCCGCTTTGTACTGGCTGTTATCTCAACCCTTGTCTCCTTTTTTCTACAATCAACTTCGGCTTCTGTTTTTTTCCAACTTGCCCGGCAACTGACGATGACGTCCATCAGCTCCTCAAGTTCGGCCAGTCCGTGCTTAATTTTGTTTGAAATATTTTTTTGTATTTCTGGAACAACCTTCATTTCCCGTATCAGATCCACGCATCGCCGCATGGCGGTTTCCTCGTCCTCCCTCATCTTTTGCATGAAGGCTCTTCGAGGCGAGTTCGTTAGAATCTGATTTTCTTGCTCCTCAACCTGCACGATCATCGGTGCTGCCTCCACCGCTTCACGGCCCATCTCCGGTGCCTGTATTTGGTCACTCTGTCCCTTCATTCTTTTTGGTGTCTCTGTTGACACAAGCGCCGCCAGGGGAGACCTGGGCGTCTTCCCGCTCCTGGTAAAAGGAGCCGCATCCATTCCACTCTCCGCTCTATCTCCACAGTCCATCTCTCTTTCATTTTTTTGTTTCTTTTTTTTTCCATTTGGTTCCCACGAGTATCGCGGCAATAAAATGTCCACCACAGCAGAGGCCCGATACTGCGGTAAGATCAGGAAAAAACTCTCTGAGGTGACCTGGTATCAGAGAGGCTCCGTTTGCGATAGCTAAGTATTACCCCCTTGCTACTAACTAGTCCACTGGGCACGGGTCGCATCACACCACTGGATTAGGGGGGCTTGTAGTAGTTTGTACACCGCTCAAGCATCATCCAATCTGGCATAGGTAACCCTGCCAGGAGCATATGCTCCCGCCAGCGTAGCATGATGAATCATTGCGAGCTAAGCCCCCCACACCACGTCAAGGTCACTACCATGTGGGGGAATAATAATAATAATAATAATAATAATAATATTAATAATAATAATAATATTAATAATAATAATAATAATAATAATAATAATAACAATAATAATATTAATAATAATAATAATAATAATAATAATAACAATAATAATAATAATAATAATAATAATAATAATAATAATAATAATAATAATAATAATAATAATAATAATAATACTAATAATAATAATAATAATAATAATAAATAATAATAATAATAATAATAATAATAATTAATAATAATAATAATAATAATAATAATAATAATAATAAAAATAATATAAATAATAATAATAATAATAATAATAATAATAATAATAATAATAATAATAATAATAATAATAATAATAATAATAATAATAATAATAATAATAATAATAATAATAATAATAATA
>OZ012682.1:10849656-10852156 GCA_963942445.1 Argyra leucocephala | reverse complement strand
GTGATCCGAGGACCTGAGCCTAAGCTCCTCTTCCGTTCTAGCTCTCTGAGCCTTTCTCCTCAGTCGGAGACAATCTCTCCGGAGGTCAGCTATCTCGGCTGTCCACCAGTACATAGGCTGTTTTCCGTGAGGAATTCGCCTCCGAGGCATTGAGCGGTCGCAGGCTAGAGTGATTTGACGCAGGACCACGAATACAATGTACTGATGGTCACTGCCCGTGTAGTCCTCGATCACATGCCAGCCTTCGACCAAAGCGGCCAAGCGCTCACAGGCAAAGGATACGTCGGGAATGGTTTCTGAGTACCCCGGTCGACGGAAAGTAGATGCCGAGCCAACATTCAGAACAAGTAAACCCGTTCTGGATGCAAACCCTAGCACCTCGCTTCCCCTCGAGTCAGGGTAAGGCATTCCCCACTCCGTTGCCTTAGCGTTGAAATCGCCACCAATCACTATGCGACCCGTCGTTTTCAGAACCGTATCCTCAAGGTCCGCCAATTTCGCTCGGAAATCCGCTACGGCCTCGTTGGGTGTCAGGTAAACACTTATAAAAGTGATATCCGCATGTTTCACCCATACGAACCCACGCCCGCGCCCATGATCTCGTACCGAAATTTTCGCTGGGTCAGGTATCCAGATGGCAGCCGTACCCAGCTCGTCCGAGAACCAAGAAGTGGTTCTGTCCTTGTACTGCTCACTAATGAGCAGTATGTCGGAACTCTTCTCCCGAACAAGCTGATGCAGAAGGTCATCTGCCACTCGGCTTCGGTTTAGGTTTGCCTGGAGGACGCTGATCATTTCCCTGTCTCTTTGGCCTTTCTCAGAGCATCTCTGAACACCTTGCATAACCCTGTGCCTAGAGCGTGTTCTAGATTTCCATGATGCTCGCTCGCATCGGCACAGAGTATGCAGTGGGCTTTCTCTTTACAGGCCTTAGCGATATGTCACTTCTTTCCGCAGCGGTAGCAGGCTTTGCCTCGGTCAGGTCCCCTGCAAGAGCCAGCCATGTGACCGAAACTCAGACACCTGTAGCAATGTGTGACATCAGTCCTTGGCTTAACCCTGCAGTAAACCCATCCTACCTTGAGCCTTCCCTGCTTCAGCAGCTTTATGGCAGCTTGTTCGGCTAGGTCAACGATTGCAGCTTTCTGCCCCCAATTATTTTCCGTCGTCAGCCCAGCCCTGAAAACCCCTATTTCCGGGATATCTCGCCGTATTGCGTCCTCCACTTCCACTTTTGTGGCAACGCATTCCAAATCCCGAACCACAATACTGCATTTTGGTTCAAGGCCATTTACTGTAGCCTTGTCCCCCAATACTCCTTTAATCGCTTCCCTGAAGGCTTCTCGATTTTTGGTCCCAGGACCTAGTTCTATTAGGAGACCTCCAGACCTGGTCTGCCGGACTTCTTTAATTTCAGTCCCCGACTCTTCTGGCTTAACTCCTCCGTTGATATCAGCCAGCACCTGAGCGTAGGAGCGTCCGTCGTTTGATCGTATATGCACTGCGTCAGGTTTCGTTTTTTTTCGAACTTCTCTGAGGCATTTCCGCGACAGTCTTAGCCACCATTTTCTCTGGACGACTTTCAACTGCCGCCTTCAACAGACGCTTCTTTTTTGGTTGGACCTTTATCCACTCCAGTGTCTCTCGCTGGTTTTGCCCGGCTGCTTTTTTTTTCTTCTTTTTACGCCGATCGTCAGCCTGTTCAGCAGGGCTTGAGGCAGGCCGCTTTGTACTGGCTGTTATCTCAACCCTTGTCTCCTTTTTTCTACAATCAACTTCGGCTTCTGTTTTTTTCCAACTTGCCCGGCAACTGACGATGACTCCAATTAGCTCCTCAAGTTCGGCCAGTCCGTGTTTAATTTGGTTTGAAATATTTTTTTGTATTTCTGGAACAACCTTCATTTCCCGTATCAGATCCACGCATCGCCGCATGGCGGTTTCCTCGTCCTCCCTCATCTTTTGCATGAAGGCTCTTCGAGGCGAGTTCGTTAGAATCTGATTTTCTTGCTCCTCAACCTGCACGATCATCGGTGCTGCCTCCACCGCTTCACGGCCCATCTCCGGTGCCTGTATTTGGTCACTCTGTCCCTTCATTCTTTTTGGTGTCTCTGTTGACACAAGCGCCGCCAGGGGAGACCTGGGCGTCTTCCCGCTCCTGGTAAAAGGAGCCGCATCCATTCCACTCTCCGCTCTATCTTCACACTCCATCTCTCTTTCATTTTTTTTGTTTCTTTTTTTTCCATTTGGTTCCCACGAGTATCGCGGCAATAAAATGTCCACCACAGCAGAGGCCCGATACTGCGGTAAGATCAGGAAAAAACTCTCTGAGGTGACCTGGTATCAGAGAGGCTCCGTTTGCGATAGCTAAGTATTACCCCCTTGCTACTAGCTAGTCCACTGGGCACGGGTCGCATCACACCACTGGATTAGGGGGGCTTGTAGTAGTTTGTACACCGCTCAAGCATCATCCAATCTGGCATAGGTAACCCTGCCAGGAGCA